>OX637392.1:44742092-45312092 GCA_951799425.1 Ilex aquifolium | reverse complement strand
AATATTATTGGATCATATTTGCCGCTACAACATTAGGTCATCAAATGAAATCGAATTTTTAGTTGCAAACAGAATTGCTCTTTATATTTTAGTAAACAATTGAGATTCTTTTTTGACTTTAAAAAATCATATATAACTTTCAAATCCTAAGATTAAACCTAAATATCGACGGATTAACATTTTTGCGATATGATTAAACAGTCTTAAAATTATGGTTTTAATTTAACAATGAGTTAGAAATTGCCCCCACTGAACAAAAGTCCTATCTCCGCTCCTGTTAATTACTAGTACAGGTTTATGACCATTGATTTCTTTATGCTTTGATTTGTAGCAAAGTCAGTTGGACATTATCACTACAACAGAGCCTACAAGCAATAAAAATTGCAGTGGATGACATTTGTCTAATTTTTGAAGTGGTGATTTAGTGTTATTCTTTGTCCATTTTATTTTTGTGGCTTGCAGTGATGGTTCATAGACTTTTTGTTTGTGGGTTTATAGGTGTAATACATCTCTTCTTATTGATTATTGCCGGAGTGGTGGTGAACACAAATATATATTGATTGATGTTGGAAAGACATTCAGAGAGCAAGTACTCAGATGGTTCACTTTCCATAAGATTCCTCAAGTGGATTCTGTGAGTTCACTTCTCTACGTACTCTTTGATTTCTTTATGTTTTGGTACTTATAGGACAAAAAACTTCAACTGAAAAAAATGATGTACAAGAAGTGGACAAGGTATTCACCCAAAGAAACAAAAATGGGAATGAGGACAAAAATCTTGGTTTACTTATGTTTTTTTTGGGTCATGCGTTTCCTTATGTTTGATAAATATATTTATGAGTTTTCGAAAAAAACACCATTACTTTTGAATAAATGATTTATTGAGGATTTATTGTTTTCTTTTGTAGTGTTTTCTTAACAGTTCTAATGTACCTTATCCGTGCCAGGGTAGATCCTGTACTTTAAAACTCCACTTTTTATCTGGCTTAATCTCCCATCTGATTTTTCTAATATTGTTTTAATTGTTAGGCAGATTTTATTTATAAGTACAATGATCAAGACCAGATTTTTCTAATATTGTTTTAACTGTTAGGCAGATTTTATTTATAAGTACAATGATCAAGACCAAGATCTGCCACAGAAACATGCATATCTTCCTTATGGTTATAGCCATGATGAGATTTTTTTTATTTTTTTTTATGATGTGCTTATCTTAAGGAAACCATTGGTTGGCAGAATTTTAAAATTTTGGATTTTCAAGCATGAGAACATGGATTTGAGATGTAGACCATCCACTTTATTCAAATAAATTTCACTATACTGAGTTGGTGGCACTAGCTTTAGGTAGTGTCCCATTCTCTTCTTCAGAAATATTTGGCTCCAGGTCCATTGCAATAGTTTAAAGAGAAAAGTTTCTTAGCTGGTGCATTCCTCATAGTGCCTGGGCCATATCCATTAAGAGGGAGGGGGTTTACATTGTTGCGAAAGTCGCACAGTTTGGCAAAAATATCTTGTCACTTGGTTATTACACACACACACATATATATGTTCAACTAAGAAATAATTTCTTGTTTCTTTCGAAATGGAAGGAAATGAACTGGGTTGTTATCTGGATCAGCTGCTATTTTGAACATGAAGGAAATTATTCTGGTATAAAGCTTTTTGAATTTTTTTTTATTATTCAACACCTGACGTAGGATATAACTATCCCTAATTTTTGTGCCTTTTTACTCCTTTTTTATCGTTTTTTCCTTCCCAAGTAGAGAGAGAATGAGTAGAAAGTAATTCGAGTTGTGAAGATTCATTTATCACTTGGAGGGCCAGAATGATTACTTTTTGAATATAGGCAATTGAACTGCAAAGCATTCTGCCATGAAATACTAAATCGCGTGATAAGATGGGGCTAGGAGATCATTAAGCTAATGATGTAGTGATCTGGATACTCCCCTTCTATTGATTGCTTCAATATAGAGAAGCTTTTAATGTTTGGTCCTTGTTGCGGTTTTGCATTGTGTATCTTTGTGCTTGAATGACATTGATCACTTATTTTGATAGTGAAAGGACAGTATGAGGAATTAATGCTTATGCCAACCGCAGATTGTTTTGACTCATGAACATGCTGATGCGGTTCTTGGCCTAGACGATATACGTGCTGTTCAACCACATAGTCCAACAAATGACATTGATCCAACTCCTATATACCTAACTCAGTATGCAATGGAGAGGTACCTATTGTACTTTTTCTGAGTGGATGTGCAATGTTATTACATCATTATGGGCCTACTAAATGAAACCAATCTTTTTTCCAATTATTTGTGTCGGCTACACGAGTTCTTTTCCGCCGTTTTGCCCCCAATTTGGTTTAAGAATGTGCAACATGTGTGAAATAATTCGTAGAAGGCATTTATATTACTGCAAATTATGTTCTTAAAATGCTGAGGTGTGAAGCATGATTCTGCATGTCTGTCGTTGATTTACTTTCATAGAGTTCTGAAGTACAGAATGTGATATAAGCACATGTGGTTTGTGAAGTCGGAAAAAAAAAAGTGAAAAGGCGAGGCATAAGCTTCTTACTTCATCATATTTCTCTATAAAAAAGGGAAAGATGCTTCAAATAGCTTGTTTACAAGAAGAGTGCTTGTTACTTGACTCGTGCAGTGATTGTTTTACTTTCACTACGCAAAACCCTCCACGGGTCCTATAAGAGCTTGTCCCACTAATACATCGTCATAAACTTCTAATCGTAATGGTCAAGTTGTTTTGACTTGGATGCTTTAACATAGTATCAGTGCAAGGTTATGGGTGATTTTGGACCGAACTCTTTATTTCAATGCCATTGATTTTGTATTTGGTTCCCCCTTTGTTTGTTCCATAAGTGCACTTTGTTCTGTCTCTGATAACATCTTCAACTTCTTTTGTTTAACTTTCCATGTGCGACTAGGGGTCGCAATTGTGGTTATTAAACTAATAATCCCAAAACTAGTATATGAGCCTCATAGGCTTTTCCACTCATTGTCAATTGGTTTTGTGTTGGATTCTTTAACATGCCTTGTATTTGTTTAATTTTGCTAGTAGGATTTGTAATTGCTCGTGTATGTCATGGGGCCCTAATCTCATGTTTAATAGACATGGGAACAAGGATCAAAATTTCGTTTCGGTGCATTATTTCGAACACCTAGGAAACGGAAACGGTTCGACATGTTTCGGAAACGTTTCAAACCGTTTTGAAAACATAATGAAAAAAATAAAAAAATTTAAGAATTATATTTTCAAAACATTGGTCGAAATATACTAAAATATCTTGAAATACCTTGAAACATTATGAAATAATTGTGGAAATGCATTGAAATATAACAAAATATTTAAAAACATTATGGAGCGCCTCGAAGTATTAAAATTTCGATTTCATCATTGATTCGTTTCAGTCTCCTTAGAAACGAAAACGTTTTAGATGTTTCGGCCGTTTCGAAACGATATTAATAAATTGTGTTAAGAGGAATTTATTGTATGTTGGGCTTTCTATGGTCGAAAAGCTAACGGTATCTGGGGAAGGTGATATTAATGTAGATGGTATGCATGGGGCTACCGTATCGCCTGATACTGGCTTTCACATATAGGCATTCCACATAGCTATTGGCCTATCCTTGTAAGTTAGCTCTATTTAATTTAAATGTGGTGGTTCAATTTTTTATGACATCAACCTCAAGAATGTTTCAAGAAAAATACAAACAAATACAATTGCAATTGTGAGTAAACGACGAGATTTTTTAGTTTTTGCCTTTTTAATTGACTTATGAAATTCAGCATGAGCTCAAGGGACATGAAGCAAGAAGTTACAAGAGTCAATGTAATGATCCAATAGATAATATTTAGTTAGATAGAATAATTTCACGTTCTTTATGAGCACATACTAAGGTCTTGATCTAGTTATATGGTGGAATTGGATGTGCCATGTGGGAGGAGGTTTTATGAGGTGATGTTGGGTGAGATTTTTATTTAGTCAGCCAAAATCACAGGGCCGTCTGGCGGAGCCCCAACACAGCGCAATTTTTGTGCTAAATTCAATCCATTCCTTTCAGCATAAATTAAAAAAAGGCCCTTGATATTGGAAATTTTAATTCATGCAGATTACAAAATAGTGTAATTTTGGTGCTATATCAAACCTTAAAAATAGTAGGGGGAACTGAGGAGTGACATGCATCTCTCTTCTTAGAACTTCGATTTTGGAAATGAGATATGGATTATTTTTGACATTTGATGCTTCAATTTATATACTTTTAGTTTTAGTTGCACTCTTTGGTTGGTGCTTCAATTTATATACTTTCATTTGTTAGTTGCACTCTTTGGTTGATGCTGGGGCTTCTTGTTCCTTTGAAACAGCATTTCAGAGAAATTTCCTTATTTGCTTCGGAAAAAATTAAAGGAAGGCCAGGAAGTGAGACGTGTAGCACAGCTTGACTGGAAGATAATTGAGAATGACTGTGAGAAGCCATTTGTTGCATCAGGGCTAAAACTTATTCCTTTGCCAGTAAGTGTCTTCTTTCACATCCTTCCATTATAATGTAATTTTTTACTGTGTACATATTCCATATTGTACCCTTATATTCTGATGTAGGTGATGCATGGTGAAGATTATACATGCTTGGGTTTTCTGTTTGGCGAAACATATCGAGTAGCTTATATATCTGATGTTTCACGCTTTCTTCCAACCACAGAGCGCTGTCAGTTTAGCTTCATTCCTCTCTCTCTCTCTCTCTCTTTTAATTTGTTATAGCCCAATGTACCATTTCCTGCATATGCTTATTGCGAATTACATGCTGAACAAACTCCGGCATGGGTTTACTTGGGATTCAAACTTGACGTAATAGGGTTTTTTTTATTGAATATATATGGAAATGTAGTATTTGGAATTCTAAAAGATAAAGTTGTCAGATCTATAAAATTGACTTGATTTGTGGTTATTGAAATATGGTTTATGCAATCAAATACTATTGGTCCTGCCAAAAACCATGTGCACTTTTTCTGACATGTGAATTGTTAAAGTGGAACTGACATTGTTAGAGCATCCATTCGACCCAAAACCAATTGGCAATGGGCAGAGTGTCCCTCAATCATATAAACCAACCTTTGGTTTACTTATTTTTTTGTTGTGGAATATCTCTCTACACACTCCCTCACATGCGAACTGGACTTGTACATGAGCTGACTAATGGAATTGAAATAGACAGACAAACAAACTAGAGTTAAACCAAGTAGACAGATAATCAGAATGGGGAATTCAACTGGATGAGAGACTTAACCCACAAGACCCAGCTCTGATATTATGTTAAAGCATCCAACCCAAAATCAATAGACAATGTGATGTGAACCCCAATAGACTTGCTTTGAGACCCAACAACAATATTGGAAAAACAACCCAAGAAAGCCAAACTCAGGTCTATGGATGGGGAATCTGAACCCGTTGAGAACTCGTTTCAAGAACCTAGATTATATTAAAATCTAGACCCGTTGAAGAACTCGTCTCAAGAACCCAAATTACAAGGAGGAACGCCACGAAGGTTGTGATTTACCTTTGATAAGTTCAAATGTTTAATCAAGAACAAGAGGAGTAAACTCAACTCAACTCACAATCAAAATTCATTATATATTGTCTCCCCATTTACATTGATAGAACGCCTATTTATAGGCTGGTCATTACAAATAAAATTCCTAATCTGCTAAGGAAAACAAATCCTAATATACTAAAGAAACAAATCCTAATCTACTAATGAAATAAATACTAATCTACTAATGAAACAAATCCTAATCTATTAAGGAAATAAATCTCCTAATCTACTAAGGAAACAAATTCTAATCTACTAAGGAAACAAATTCTAATCTAGTAAGAAAACAAATCCTAATCTAAATAGGAATAACTAAAGACTAAAATTTGTGACCCTTTCTCTCAAAAATGTCCTTGAGTGAATAGTGTCACGGTACTGTAGCATGAACAGTACCGTGCTACAGTACTTATTCTAAAAGTCTAGTACAAATAAAATAATAAGACATATGTGGGCTAAGCATCCTCAAACCCACTTATTCTAAACTAAAAATAAAAATTCTTTAAACAAATTGAAAGCCTTAACAACAAAAGGCCCTATCTCTAAGTCATTTCTTCATGTCTTCCACAGCTTGGATCAAGTGGATCAAAATTGGTTTTCCTTCTTTCAAGCCCATCTTGAGTGTTGGCCTCTTGCTAACTTCATCGCAGGTGGATTGCAACAATCCTTGCATTGCTTCCTTGATCTTCTTGCCTCTTGATCTTGTAATTGGCCCATCTGGACTTGCAAATGATCTTTAAGAGTAGGCCCATCTTGGTTCTCATCACAATGGGTGGAGTGGCCCATCAAATACATAAATTAACCTTGGATGTACTTAATTTTTCGGTGGAATATCTCTCGTCATAGACATGATTAAGGAATGTGGTTCAAGATCTTCCTTTAATTTATGTTGATTATTACCCCTTAGTGCCTGTTGTTTGTGGATGCAATTGGTACATGAGCATAGGTATGTCCCATTTCTAAACTTACAGTGTTCCATCCTAGAACTCTGTAGGCCAAAAAAAATTGCTTAATTTATTAATAAACAATGATATTGTCTATGTTAAGCATTCCTATTCTTGGACTTTTTGATAAAGGACTACAGCTGGATTGTGCACCTATCTCACTTTATACACACACATCATCATCAAAAACCAGTGAGAATTTGGTAATACTGAAATTCGAGTAAGAAAGCAGGAGTCAGGGATCCTTCATAGAATGTCGATTCTGACATACATGCCTTCGTAGTTCATGGATTTTCTAAATTCATCTCTAAGAAGCAAACTTCTCTCCATTCCTCCCACGCCCCATAAATTAGAAGATTTAAAAAAGAAAAAGTAGTAGTAAATTGTACTTCACAGCCGTTGATATCTCATGTCATGTGTTACATGGTTGAGGGCTTCATGCTCAAGATCTAGATATTTCAACTAATTAAGTTCCTGCTATCTACCCCGTTTTGTGATAAATCTGTAATATGGCTGAATGTTGGGTTAAGGAAGTTTTTGGTTCTACAGATATTTCAAAAAGTGATGGCCAACAGCTGGATCTCCTTATCTTGGACACACTTTATAAGGTCAGTCGGGATACAAACAATATTTTTGGTACTTTTAAATCACCTTATGTGGACTATTTTTCATGTTATTACTTCCATGAATTTTTGGATGAATAGGAAAATATACCTATGTAGGGATAGTGTTGTCATTACATACGAGATGGATAATGTTCTATTAATAGAATTGTTCAAGGATTTTGGAACATTTCATTGAAAAAGCTATAGCATGTTCTTTATATACTTTTCTAAGATCAATATACTAATTTAAAGGTTCTCAAATATATTGGAAACTGTTGAAATAAATAAATACTTAAATTACACACTCTCTAGTAACTTATGCTTTTGGAATTAATGGTGGTTTAACATGGTATTAGAGTAAGAGGTGCTACATTCAAATCTCGTTGCCACCCTGATGATTAAAATACTTCCACGTGCTTAACCCAAAATCTAGCTCACACCTGCGCATGTTGAAGTATATAAATATTAAGTTACACCCTCTTTAATAGTTTAAGTTTTTAGAGTAGATGATGATTTAACAACAATTATATATAACATAGATATTGTTAATGTTGGAACGTAATTTGAAGATTTAAAAATGAAAGGACCTGATGGTGATTTAGATACTTGAATATAGCAGGACATGCTGGCCTTTATAACTCTCTACACGGGTAGAATAGTGAATTAAAAGTTTCTTCATGTTAATGTACTTTTATAAGTAGCATAGATTTAACTTCCTTTTTTTGCCATAGATTTAACTTCCTTTTTTTGCCATTGTGCTTCATCTAAGATCATATATTTTGTTGAGATATTAGGCTAAGATATTGGTTCACTTCATCAAGTGATGTTCGCTGTGATCTTATCCTCATCTTTTCAGAACCTTTTATTTGTTCCGTAATGTGTTACTATTGACCACTGCTTCCTTTGCCATCTATTCTGGCGTGTAAATAATTTCCCTTTCATGGGTTTTCCCACAAACTTTTTCTGTTTTACAAACTGTCCACTTTTTATGTTGCTTTGTTGTTGTGTTTTTGTTACTTCATGAGAATCTCTTATTTGGTTTATCTTTTTTCTTCCAATTGCTACAGAATGGCTCCCATAATACTCACTTTTGCTTCCCCCAGGTTTGTTCCACTCTCTCCAAAGTTTTTAGAATTTTGAACTTTCACGTGAGTTTGTTATCTCTGGGCAAATGCTGCTTGTGTTACAATTACAAAGCGTTGTCCTCAGACTCTCGAAGCTGTGAAGAGGCTATGCCCAAAGCAGGCTTTGTTAATTGGAATGACCCATGAGTTTGATCATCACAGGGACAATGAATTTCTTATGGAATGGTCTAGAAGGTATAATAACATTTTAAAATTCTTTCACTTATTTGATCCCAGTCTCATTGCCGTAAATGCAGTTTAACTCATCTCTAAGTAAGATTATGTGACATTGTGACTCAATTGTTGATATATATGCCTATATATCAAATTTTAGCTTTTTTGGTATAATGTCCATGGGCCTTGCCTGATGATAGTTGTGTGGTTAAAAGACAATATGGAGACGTGTGTCTTATTTTTCAAAGCACTTACTAGTTTTGAAAGTTTTTATAACCAAAAAAAATTGATCTTAAAAGCTTCACCATTTTCTACTCTCAGAGAAGGAATCCCGGTTCAGCTTGCGCATGATGGCTTAAGAATCCCCATCGACCTATAATGAGGTAAGGTTCGACATAGCTAGATATCATGTACTACAATGAAACATATTTTTGCAATTTTGAAGCGAAAAATGTTTATGAATATCTTTCTTAGTGTTGTGTCCACAGGTAAATTTATGACGATTGACCTATGGCCCGAATATACTTCACTATTTGTTCCCATATGAATAGAAGGGAAAACAACACGACATAGTTGGTGATTAAAGTACTGTAGTATCAAGAAGATCCGATTCAAGAGTTGAATCAAAATGCAAAAGTATAGTGCACAGATGATTAGAAAATTTACAGTGCTATGCAGTGTGAACCATTCATCTTAATTAATCGACACGGTATTTATCATTACCCTTAAGGGGTTACCTTACGTTTTGTTGAACTGCTACAGTCATGGATTTACATAACCAGTTTCAGTTTTTGCTTTTCCATTGTTTTCTTTTCCCTTTCTGTTCTTTCCTTTTTTGCTTTCTTGTTCTAATACCAGTAGCATTGAGTATGGACATTTACTTGGGAATTTCATGAGCTTCCTGTGTATGATCTTAATTTTAAACAAACACTCCCCGACTCCATTGCCTGACAAAACTTAAGTTGCGGTTAGTTGAGGGATTTTTTTGGATGTAATTAGCATGTCTAATGGCATTCACAACCACCCCCCCCCCCCCCCCCCCCCCCCCCCCATCCTCCTTCAAAGATGAAAGAATAGCAACAAAACTAATGAGAGAGAGAGAGAGAGAGAAAATCTCATTTCCTTGATTGCTTATGAATGCCAATTTCCATTGTCAACTTTGGCAGGGGATAGATTGCATGTAAACTTACAATATCAGATTAGAACAAATTAATTAAATAGATGGAGAATTGTAAAGAAAGATGAACCAGATTCTTGTGAATACATTCTGCTTTAACTAGGCTTCTTCTCTCGTTTGGTTGGAGGGGAAGGTGGAGTGGGGTGGGGAAGGGGCTTAACACTTCAATATGTTTTAATTTGGGAGTGGGAGTGGATTGAAGAGGGAACCTGCAACCAAATAACTAGTACACAACCCCTCTTGTCTGCAGATGCGGTCAAGAAGCTGGACTCTTTGAGTCTCTTTACAAAGCACCTACAATCACATACAATAGATATTGATTGTAGTTGCTTTCCACAAAAAAGCTGTTAGCCACTTTACCTCCCATTCCACTACAATTTGGGTGGTGATGAGGTTGTTGATTACCTCCAAGCATTCGGCTCTCAGCCTATAATTAGGCTTGTCAACTGATTGGGTTTGTGATCGGATTTTTGACTGATTCAAATTCGAATATAATTTTAAAAGTTCAATCCAATAATTCGATGAATTTTATTTTCGTAATTTATATTAGAATCCGTTAATAATCCGAAATTCGATTCAATCTGAATAACTTATTTAACTAAATTTTATCAAATTATACCTAGATTTCAGCTAATTTTTTTTAAATGTTCACTTAATTTTTTTAATATTTTATATAAAAATATATAAATAATTTAGATCGGATCATAATCGAATCGGATATAGGAATATATAAATTCAAATCCGTGAAATATAAAATATCGAATTAGAGTTAAGATTATCAAAAAAATATATTCATATTTAGCTAATTAGATTCGAATTTGAATTCAATACATTGACAGACCTACCTGCAACACTCGTACAATTGCACTTTAAAAGATAAAAGATGGGATTTTTTTTTTTTTTTTTGGTGGGAGTTGAATAACATATATTAATGACAGCAGTTAGAACCTTTGAAACTGTTACAACATATTTTTTGTAATTAAACCTCGTAATATTTGGTAGTATCCCACTCGACCAAATATTAAAAAAGAAAGGTTTTATATGATCATTTAATATTTTCTATTGCTATCCCTTGAGTTTTATCAAAATTACATGGAGACCTTTACATTTCAAAAAGTTATGCTGAGACCCACCCCGAGTATTATTCCACATGCCACACGGTGAATAGACCCAAGATATGGAAATTCAAAATTAGATATGTATCGATTTAGTTTAGACATATTTAATTGTGTCCACTCTATTATTTTGTATTGGTGATATCGATTTGGATTAACCCTTACTTAAATGATTATTAACTTTCAAACAATGTTATCGATACCTAATTTAAGGATCTAAGACATTGTGATATTAAGCCTAATAGCGAGTCTCAATATTTAACAAAATCTATTATCCATCCAGTGGTAACATATCATTGGGTCTTCAGCAATTAAATCTTAAATTAAGTGCAACTAACATTATTATTAATTCTTAGACACGTTTCAGACATATCCGAATAAATTTTAGATATATTGGGGTTATTTTATAAAAATGAGTGTCATTTTGTAATAAACTATAAGTCATAAATGTAAGATTGTTACCATGATTTTATATATATAAAAAATATATGTTGATAAGATTGATTTGTAACTTTTTCAAATGATAAAAACACACCAGAGTCAATTACAAGTGACAATAATTAGTTTCATTTTTGATAAAAAAAAATTAATTATTTTTATTTATTCATGCAATGTATATCAGTTTTTAACATTTTACATTTAATAATAAACTTTTAAGTATTAAATATAATTTCACTAAATATAAATTTATGAATTTTTACGAGCAAATAAAAAGTAAAAACATGTTAATGTACACTAAACAAAATTTCTGTCTCCAGCCTTGCATGCACACTAGTCCAAAGTTGCCATCGGCAAAAAAAACTAATATTTGAATTACATATTTTTTGATATTATTCTGTTGAATTTTTTATCTTTTAAATTCAATTAAATATTATAAAGGTTATTATTTCATTGATGACACCTCCAATCAAGAAGTTTTTCATTTTTCTAATGTTAAAGGTCCCTTCATGTTCAGTTAAAAACAAAAAAGGGCCCTCGTATTATTTAGTCAAAATTCAGGGGCCATCGATGTATTATATCCCAAATATCTATTCAAAGCACAAGACTAATGAACTCGGAGTCTTCCATCATTTTCTTTAGTTTTGAGTGCTGAAGAAGCAAAGAAGACCAGCCGAACTCCAATGACTGGCCACATTTCCTTCTTTGAAATTCAAGCTCTCTGGACTGTACCCAACAAAACCAGCTTGATGGTCCAAGTCCCCAGTACCCATTAGCCTTTAGTCTTCCATTTAAGTCTTTCCGTGATAATTAATTAGAGAGAGAGAGAGAGAGAGATTGAGTTACAAAAAGAAGAAGAAAGTTGAAGGAATTATGGCATGCTTTGTGCCTTTTAACAATAGAAATTTGGATATAAGCTTTTTTGTGTTCAGGCCAATTGTGGTATTGGTGGATGATCTTGTGGAGGCCTTGAAACAGTTCTCTGTGTGCACTGAGACACTTGGTTGTGTTCGCAGTGCTTTATTGAAGAGTATTCATGGGAACACGGTATATGAGTACTCTCTGCTTCATCTTCTTCATAGATTATATCTTTCTATTTGTTTCAGATTTATTTATGTTACTTTCAGCTTATTTGAATATGATCATAAGAGAGACAATCATAGTTTCATTTTATATGCCTGCAATCTCTCTCTCTCTCTCTCTCTGCATACATAGATAGGTATTGTGATTGGTTCTGTTTTTTATTCAGATCATATGGTATGGTGCTTGGATGAAGAGGTCTAATGAGAACAAGAAGGCACTAAATACAACACTTGTAAGTTGAATAACTACTACTCATTCTTTTTCTTTTTTGTGGTGTATAAATTCAGAGGAGCTGTCAAGCAAATTCATAGTTATATTTTGATATAAGGTCTCAAATCTTCAGTGCTCAAGCAATAACATATTTTTCGAATCGAAGAATCATTGCATCCCTGCATAAGTATTAATCCTTTCATATCCTAGAGCACATCCATTGTCTCATAATAGAGATGGTTTTTGATTCAATCTGACTAATTCTTAACCAATTGGTATACTTTGCGACTAGCTAGACCCCTCATTTTCTAGACCCCTAGGAGAGCATAGTCCGAGAAGATTTTTGCATTCATAAACTGCTTGATCAACTCAGTTTATGCCGATTGGCTCAATAGCCCATATACCAACTAAGTTATGAGTCATCTAATTGCGTCTCTATTAGCTAAAATAGAGGTGGACAATATTGAAATAGGAGAAACATAGCCCACTCTGCAATTTTTCTTGCAATAAGAACATTAATTGTTGAAATACATGGAAGAACGATATCGACTTATATTTATTCAACAATCACATCTTTTTTCTTGATTTGAGTGATTGAAAAAGAAACTGTCTTGGAACATTCCTTCTTTCATTTGATTTATTTTCATTTTGAGGATTATGCAAGTTTTTGAATGTCTGGTCATCTATTACATTGCTAAATCTCAATAATAGAAGAGTTGTCAGCACCAAAAAACATTCATTAGTGAACAAAATTAGCATTAAATATTGTTTCGACAGTTTCGTTTGTGCTAATAATAGCTGCCCCTCAGAGAATTAGAACCCAACTATAAAGATTTTCTTAGAGAATTAGCAGAGGAGGCAAATAGGAATAGCTCTAAATCTACATAGATATATCCTCTGTTGCATTCATCCTTATTTTTTTTGGACAGAAACAAATGAAACACACACACACAGTCCACACATCACACAGCTCAAGCACACTGTTGCATTCATCCTGAAGAGCCCATTTTTGTGCATCTTTAATTCTGGTTTTTTTGGTTTGCTGTAATCCTCATTACTGTTGAATTTTACTCCCAGCTCTCAATGTTAACAAATGTATTAAGCATGGCCATCTTAGTTGATCAGAGCTTCTTCGACGCATATGCTGGAGAATCAAGAGATGGCTCACCGGCTGCAAAATTCTTTACAGGCGACACAGTTTCCATGAATGTAGCAATCCTTTCTTCAAATGACATGAACGAAAACGACTTGTCTTATGCATTCTTAGCTATATTCAAATCTCAATTCGTCAAAATGGATGGTGCATCATCTGGAGTGTGCTTAAAATGTCAAGGGAGACCGCCAGCTGTGGTCACTTTTTTCGTATGGAAATCACTCCATTCCTGCTACTCATGGATTCTGAATGCAGATTATCGGAAAACAATTCTACCTTATCTTGATGGTCTTCCTCTTGATGTGAAGTATGACATGTTCAGGGTTATTTATATTAGTGCTGATAATGTACTAAACTTTCAGTTCTATGCTCCTCCTCAGATGTTGAAAAATGAAGTAGAAAGCAAAGGAAGCTAGGCTGTGCAAGATTGAGAGAGAGAGAGAGAGAGAGAGAGAGAGAGAGAGAGAGAGAGAGCTGTAGGGTAGTGAAGCAGATTGGTTTACACCCATTTTTGATATAATTGAATGATATGTTAGTCTATTGCAGTGATTCCATACAAAATTTAGTACAAAATTAATTTGAGTTCTATTTGAATTTGTTATAAACAATAAATCAACCGACTATGTCAATAAGAGCTCTTGGGAATCATCAGCCTGTTATCCCCATCCTTCTACATGGGACTCCTGAATCTGTTTACCTATACACAACCACTTAACATGGGGATAACATCGGATTCCTGGGGATAGAGAGGAAGCACAGAGAGCACTACTTCCTCATTATACAGTTCATGCCAGACACCCATTGGACACTTCACTTAATTAAACTACTAGTTTTGTCAGCAGGCTATATTTGGGTGCATGACTGTTGTGTGTGTTAAAACAAGAGGAAATATAGGAACTAAGAAACCATATTTGCATATGCTGAGAGGATAGCTTCAAGAGGGCTGAGAAATGACTGTTAATTAAGTCCAATCCAGGCAGAGATTGGTATTGCTCTTGGCATTTTATAGTACATATTTCTGCTCAATGCATTGCTTTGTGAGTGCTGATTGGTTGATAAAAGAATTTGGGCATTCCTCAACCCTCAGGACAGCATATAGTGTATGAGAATATTTCATTTCAAAAAGTTTTGAAATGCTGAGGTGTTCGGTTATTCAGTGACACCTTTTAGTTTGGTCTACCATCCTCATTCCACACAAGAGTTGAGAAGATTGCACCAGGAAAGATGCATGGAGAAGGAGGAGGGAGAGATGAGATCGAGTTGTTTCGGGTTATGTCATTTTGGGTTTATACTAAAATCTAAAAATAAACGAGCATCTCGTTTTCCAAACATAGGACGAGTACTTCCTTCACATTGGTGTATGTCATGGGGCCATCCCATTTAAAATCTAGATTTTTTTTTTCAGTGTATCAAAATCATACAGTAATTTGTGCTCTTTTTTCACTTGTGATGTCTAGATCTTCCCAATAACGCTCCTAAGATGGAATTTAATGCATGCTCATACCAGAGTGACAAAAGATCCGGTTGTAAATGAATTGTATCAAGTCGAGCACAAGACTGTTTGGTCATACGTATTTTGTTAGTGAACAATGTTCAAGCTCAGCTAATTTCAATAACAAATTTCAAAATCGTCACTTTTTTTTTTTTAATGAAATTTTAAAATCCTCACTTGACCCACTCAAAAAGTGTATAAAATTACGAGTGTAATTGTTGAGGAACATGTTTGGATCGAAGTTATAGATGGATGACATTAGAATATCAAATCCATTCTAAGGTAGTCCACTTGGTTTAGACATCACTTCGTTCATGGGACCTCAACAAAAGAGACTATGCTCCCCAATCGTTCTCCCACCTCTCTCAATGGATCGACTTCTTCCTTCATTTTTTTTTATATTGCGGTAAAAAATGTCAAGATTTACTTGCGTACATTTCGACAAATCTTTTAATAGTTCACTCTGGCCTGAGATAAGTTTTTGGGACTTATCTCGGACCCAAATGTACCGCCCAATTCCATCTACATGATTGAATTGGATATTCAACTTGGCCCAAGATAAGTATCTAGGACATATCTCGGGCCCAAATGTACAACCCGAATGCTGTGAGTGTTAGTCTCCAATTGCCAAATTTTCTATACTGATGTGAGTGTTAGTCTTCCATTAATGTCCATGTTGCTAGTCACAAAAGGTTAAAGTGTTTTCCCAAAGTTGACAAAAATGTGGAATTTTAATGACTTGAGGAAAATAAGTTTGGACAAAAGCTATTAGGGTCCATTTGAAAGCTGCTTTTGCTCAATAAATGACAACAGAAAAGAAAGTTTCACTGTTTTTAGATGCTTCATTTGATTGACAATTAAGCCAAATTATGATGGGATTGAAGCTTATTGCTATACAATAAGTTTATTTGGAGTTACCTTAAATAAGTAGTTTTTAAGGATTTTAGAGTAAAATAAGTCAGGTCCGTTTGGAGCTTGATTTTTTTACCAGCTTAAGTAGCAGTTTTTTTGACCAAAAAATGCTTATTTAGGCTAATTTAAGAAGCTAATTTTATGAGTTTTTTTTTTGAATATTTGGAATTTTGTCGTGGGTCTCACATAAATTTTTAGTTTATTATATTCATAAAATATTATTAGTGACGTAAAAAATTTAAAATTCATATTTTGGGAACTATTATGTATAATCTATATATACATGTAATTATTTTTTTATTTTATCACAAAAAGCCAAAAAAGTTAAAAAGTCACTACAATCGGACTTTTACAACTTTTTCAGTTTTTTAAAAAACACCTTATTTTGAGAGGTTTTTTTAACTTTAACTTTTATGTGGAACTTTTCAAATTACAACTTTTCAACTAAAAAACACTAACTCCAAACAGGCTCAATATACCAACGTTATTTGGATAAATTTTAAATCTAATGTGTTGACTTAATTAATTATAATTATTAAATTGTTAATGCGCCTTAATATTAATTGGAATAGACTTGAGCTTATTAGTTTTTTTAGACTCTTGCAACTGTAGTATAATATTGGGTAAAAGATGCATGCATCCCTTTGCGTGTGTTCATTAAAAAAGAATGGAACTTGCTTCTAATCTAAGGATAATAATGAATTAAGTCCTAAAATTATTGAGCCTAATTATTTTTTTTCATAACTTGATTCTACTTAGTAATATCTTGACTCTAAAAAAATTATAATTTTTGGTATGATACATCCTTGGATACGGTAGTATTACCCAAGTCGGTGAGAAATGAGGTTTAACGGTTAACCTAATAATCATTGTCTTGGTCTAATAGTCATTGTCTCGTTGTTTGATTTTAAAGTTGTGGGTTCGAAACTCATCGTTCTATTTTCTTATAATAGTGTCTAATCAAAAAAATATGTCAGCCATAATTTTTGTGAGAGTTTAACGCACCCATGATACTGTCATGTAAGAACAGATGAAAGTGTTAGATGGGTGTTGATTGAAGCCATTCTAACTTTTCTCTAAGCCAAATGGTGGGATAAATGTCCAGAAAATGACTTTTTCTGCATTTAGAGAATGCTGACAATAGACAAGAGCCAATAGATGTAAGATGGACAGCATGCAGACATATTTTGTATGTGAGGGAAGTACATATTAGAGAGCTGGAAGTTGTACTTTCTGGATCATGGCTAGGATTTGAAGAAATCACTCAGGGCTTTGGTATAATTTACAGTACTGCTAAAGATTGTCTCTGATAATTTTGTACACCAATTAGATTATGCGATACAATCTAATGGGCCCCTGATAATATTTGATGGGATGATATATTTTTTTTATTTAATGGTCAAAGATATTTGGATTAGTTTAGGCATATTTCGATTAAATTTTTTTTTTCGGTTCAGTCAAAAGTAGATTATCTACGCTGGGACTTAGAGAATTCATGAGGGATAAAATTTTCATGGGCTAATCCTAAGAGATTATCAAGATTTAAACTCACGAAGTCTGAATTTAAAGTTCGTCCCAGTTATTACTTGAGCTATCTTGAGGTTTGATGGGATGATATGGCATTGAGTGAATTGAAGAATAAATACTAAAATAGTACTAATTGGAATTTGAAAATAAGTGATAAAGCTTCCCTCTCCAGTTAGTCCTCTAATAACTAGTGATATTAGGATATTCAAAAAATTTATCTTGCAAAAGAAAAAAAAAATTCATTCATTTTCTGGAGAAAGATAGGCTTACCCATGTTTCATCAATAACACCTAACCTATGCCGATTTTGGCGGACCGTGTGAACTCATGCGGTTTTGACATGCAGAGGTTAGAGGCGATGCGAATCCATTCACGGTCCATAGGATCAACACTATTCGAAGGGTCGAAGGTGGGTGGCCTGCCCTGCGTAGTCATGTTTGACTCGACTTATACACATTCGCTAATTTACGTTGTTCAAATGATAAAATTACTAATCTTTCATTTTCTTAAAATTAAGAGAATTAATAAATAGATGCATCCTCTGTTGCTTTTGTATTTTCTTCTTTAGAAAAATAAAAAATAGTGCATATATTGAATGTGTCTAAGGGGCTTGAAATAACAATTTTAGTTTATTTGATCATCAAAATTTAAAAAGAAGAATTGATTCTCTTCTCTAATCCATCCATTTTAAGATTGAGACTCATGAAAACTGAATTTAGATATATTTTAATGTTAGATTTTCTCAATTCCTTCAATCACATCTCACCCACATTAATCAAAAATAAGTAATCTAACGTTAACATGACTAAAAATTTGGCTAGTGTAAGACCCTGTTCCTATACGAAATTTACATAAAGTTATTGGGCATAAGACTAATTTTAATGGGTTCGAATCATGTCCAGGCTGACCAACTATAATGAAAGATTTAAAAATTTTAATATGACATGATTGAAATATTATACTACTAACATGACACGACTAAGACCATCTTCAATAGAAATTTAAATTCTTATTCAAATTTGAGTAAAAAAAAAAAGATAAAACATAATTTTGTATAGACATCTCAAATGGAGAAACTTAAATTTAAATGAAGACAAATTCAAATTTAAATTAAATGAAGATAAATCCAAATTTAAAAGAAAGTAATATATGACTATTGAATCTTTAAAGGAGTGTGAAATCTCACCATTAAAGATTTGAGTATGGATTTAAGTCTCTTTTGATTTGAGTTAAAAAATGAGTTTCTCTTTATTTGATATGAATATAAATCTAACAATGGAGAAGGTTTTTAAAAGTTTTTTACCCAAATTTAAATTCGGTATCATACTGCCATTTATAAATTTTGTAATTTTTTATTATAAATTTTAATTAATATTTTTTGGGGGTCATTTTTAACATTTGGGGTAAATGACCCCCAAAAAATTATAATTCAACCACAAAAATTATAAAAGCACCCAAAAAGATGTAAATTTTTCTTTGTTATAAATAAATCTAAAAAATTGTATTATAGCAAAATATCATCAAGGGCTTTTTGCACTTTGCATCTAAAAGATTTCAAGATTTTCACTTTATATTTTTAAAGATTAAATTTTTTATATTGTACCCTTAATATATTAAAAGTGTTACAATATGGCCCTTCTGTGTTAGTTTCCGTTATTTTTTTCGCCAAAAGCCAATCCACGAACACTGACGAAAAAACTAACGGAAAGTTAACAAAAGGGTCAGATTGTAATATTTTTGATACATTAATGATGCAATATAAAAAATTTAATCTTTAAAGATACAAAATAAACATTTTAAATTTTTTTAAGATACAAAATTGCAATTCGCCCTATGATTATAATCAAAGAAGTAGTCTGATCAATGTACCATATCACTCAAATAAATAAAATAGCCAAGTCCAAGTGGTCAAAACCCAAGGACATATATGTTCTGCCAAACACCTCATAAGGTCATGGGTCTATCTATATATGGATAATTAAATTGATTGGTCAGAACTCGTCATTCACTTTTTTTTTATATAAAGACAGCATTTTAATAGATTCAAATTCTCCCCAACTTTTTTTCTCGCAGTCCAAAAGTTTAATTTGTTCGAGAGTATTTAATTTAAATATTTATACGTAGTTTAACACGTCCCTTCATGTGCAGACTAATTTTTGAACCTAACACAAGAAAATCTTTTAAGAATCAAGATGGCGGTGAGATTTGAACACAATACTTCCTGTTCTAAAATCATGTTAAACAACAATCTATTCCAAAAGTTTAAACTATTAAAGAGAGTGTAACTTAAATGTTCATATATAATAAATTTCAATTAAATTCATGAAAAACGATATACTAAAGAAAAAAAAATTTAAGTGAATTTCACTTTGAATTTGATATGAGATGAATTTAATTATAAACAATCATTTAATAGATCACACATAAATTACCGATACGACTATGGTATCAACATCATATTGGATCAGAATTCATCCCCCCGCCGATGATTTTGGTTAGGATGATTTGCAACTATTTCTTAAAAATTACACGTATCAAGTTTTTATGGAATAAAATGTAAAAGTATGATACCGAAAAATTAGTTGAACCCATAAATTAAATTCATTTTTAATTCCATACGAGTTATATACAATACAGTATAGTGAGTTAGTAGATACTTGAGATTTGGTGGTCCTGCTGGATCCTACTGCAAGGGAGCAGAACATGGTCAAAGAAGTGCACGAATCAATCTACCAAATCTTCCAAATAAATAGAACGGCCATGTGGTCAAACCCTGACCAAAGGACACAGATTTCCTGTCAAACACACCATAAGGACATGGGCCAGAGACAAGGAAGACACTCCATGTGAAAGGGGCTCCAAGCCACAATCCACAGTCCCCACGCATTATATTAAGGGCAAATCTCACTTTGCACCCCAAAAATTTAAACTTTCTCACATTGCATCATCAATGATAATTTTTCACATTACACTTTCAATGTATTAAAAAGTGTTGCAATATAGCATTTCCGTTATCGTCTATTTGTTTATTCCGTCAAAACTCACCCCATTAACACTGATAGAATTACTAACAGAAGCCTGAAGAGTCATATTACAATATTTTTAATACATTTAGGGTATATTATCAAAAATATAATCTTTGAAGGTGCAAGATAATTTTTTTTAAATCTTTTTATAGTTTAAAGTGCAATTCGCCCTTACATTAATGATGATGCATTATGTCGACGGGATGTTTTGGACTCATGTTTTTAGCTCACATACTTTGAAGAAAGAAAGGTATTCTAGGTGGTGAAAGTGGAGGATGATGAAAGGTAATAGAAAATTTAAGGCTACCAAACAAAAAAAAACCCAAAAAAAAGCCCCAACAAACCAGTTGTAGACTCTTGCTTTTCAATGTAGGTGGTGAAAGTGAAGAAACCATGAAAGGTAATAGAGGGTTAAGACTACCCACTGATTTATCTGCTAACATTGGATACCATCCCAAATTCAAATAAAATTAATGTGTTTTAGTTTAATCTTATCGAATTCGGATTATAAAGTGATGGAATTAACAGACATGTTAAATAAATAGGCCGACACGCTAAACACGAGTAATATATATTACATGCATGGTTATACACGAATAAGCCGTGTAAAATTTGAATAAGATATAATTTAAATATGATGCGAATTTGATACGACACAATCCATGTGTAGTCCTAAAAGTGTAATCGGAGGTGAAGATTAAATATTTCTTGGTAGTAAAAGTGGAGGACCATGCATATAAAAGGAGGATACCCCCACACTAGTAATAGGCTCTTGCTTTTTACCTCAGATTCTTTGAAGGAAGGCAGTCTTGGTGGTAAAAGTGAAGGAACATGAAAGGTTATAGAAAAGTTAATGGGCCCCTTAATTTACCTAGGGCTTTGAGCATTAATATGGATATTGTTATTGAAGTGTTAGTGCCATAGTGGAGGATGGTAACAGTAAGGGAGGGGACACATTCTAGGGTTTGGAGCCCAAAAAACAGTTGAGATAGAGAGAGAATTGAATTTGATGATACTTAAAATAAACCCCAGACACGAGCTCAGGAAAAGAGCTCAGCTCTGGAGGACAGGGAAGATAAACCGAGCTCACCCAGCCACGGTCTGAGCTCGACCAGTCAACACTTGTACTCCCAGCTGAAGACACTAGGTGATAAATGTTAAGAGGACAGCAAGTCGACAGCAGATACTATCATAAGGAGAATGAAGCCAATCCAAAGCATGAAATCTGTAACCAACCACGATCCTCTCCTAAAATCAAGGAGAGGATCCCATAGAGAAAGGCGAAGATTTATACCAGGAGGAGGCCTTTGAAAGCCGGCCGAATGGATTTTAAGCGATCCCGGGATTATAGATGGAGGTAGGGCTTGATCCCTTCAATATAGGATATAACTCCGGATTAGAGGTAAGCATGAGGCTATAAAAGGGAAGGACAGCCTCCATTGGGAGGGGAGATCGACTAAAAAACCCTAATACCCTGAGTATTCTACTGTAACACGGTCAATTCATCAATAAAGAGAAAGGAGCTAGAGCCTCCATTAGAGAGTGGACTAGCCGAGCTCATTAGCCGGTGAACCACTATACTTCTACTGTATCACACGCACTACATGTCGGTTAATTAGAGCATTCGTCCATCGATATACGAGCCTTGTAGCTCAGATGCCATACCAAGCCCCACACAGATCGTTCATACCACATAATCCAGTCCCATACCTCATTCGCGCAGGTTTACGCCATCAGAATTCAAATTGATTTATGTGATCATATGAACATGGCTTTGTAATGAGATATAAGCATGTAGCTGATATTTGTGGAATTTACATCTATCAAGGTACAACCAGAATCACTATATATGAAACCACGGTAAGGGTCTTCGAACTAGTTTACGTGCACCTTGACTAATCTTCTTATCGGTCCGGTCAAAGGTAAATCATCCACGCTGAAACTAGAGTATTTATGAGAGATAAATTTCTCATTGACTAACCTCAAAGGATTGTCAAGATTCAAACTTAGGACATCTGAATTTACAACTCATCTTTATTACTATTTGAGCTACCCGTTGGAGTAAATAAACTACGGTTTAGCTCAATTGGCATTTGGCAAGGTAGTCTTCGCTAGGTTTTCAACCCGAGTTCAAGCTTTAGTTTCTCCTTTCCCTTCCTCTAGTATAATTATGCAATGAAATTTTTTAAAATGGTTCTTGTGCTCAGAAACGAAACGCAATGCATTACATCACCATAAATATTGATTTTTGGGTCCTTTTTTACTTTTTATTTGTAATTTTTATATTGCACTGAACAATCCTAGAAACATTTGTTAAAGAAAATTTTGGATCTTTCTCTTTAATCCATTGTGTAAATCATCTCATTGGTTCAAAATTACGATTAATCTAATAGTTATAATACATTAAGTCTCTCGAAATAAGATCCTTTTTGGATTTCCTCTTTCTACTTCTCTAATATGCGGACTTAGTAAACCCAAGCAATGTTTTGGGGAATGAATTATGTATTCTTTCCCTAGGTCTTGTGCATATAAAAAAGAGTAATGCTATGTAACCCAAATTTACATTCCAAATAAAGGGAGACCATTGGATCAGTGGGTCCCATTTAAAAAAGTTTATGGGATCCACTCATCCAATGATCCTCATTCATTTGGGATACAAATTTGAGTTATAAATTTGGGTTACATAGTATTTCCGTATAAAAAATTAGTAACACACGCCACAAATGGGAGAGAATAGAAGAATTTAAGGGCTGCAGCCTGCATATGTCACTCACCATTTATAGTGAATTAGGTAATGAAATATCGAAATGTCTCTAGGGCATGGGTCATATACCTTAAAAGCATACACTTTAATTTAAATCATAGTTCAAGTGGTAATATAGATAATATGTAAATTTAGATGTCTTGAGTTTGAATCTTAGCAATCTTTTGTGATTAAGTCTCATGAATACCCTAGTCTTTGCGTGAATGATCTTCTTTGATCGGACCGGAAAAATAATTAGTCGATGTGCGTGTAAACTGGTCCGAATATCTCAAACCGTTGAACTAATAAAAAAAACATGGTCTTTAATTTGTAGAATATTGTGATCATATAAGCTTTATGTATACCATAGTATAAGGCGAGTACTTTTTACGTGGACCATTGGACATAATTAAACGTTTGATTACAAGTATAGTTTTCAAATACAATTAAAAGCTTAATTAATAGATTGCCCTTTTCTTTCTAGTTCAGAACCTAACTTGATAGGTTTTTATTTTAATTTTCAACTTAGTGGACATTTGATCATAATTCAATGATGTATATAAAAAAGAAAATGCTACATAATTCAAATGAAATCTAAAAATTAAAAATTAAATGCATATCATCCCTTAGATGAGTATAGGATGAGTGGGTCCCATTGAAAAAATTTGTGACACCCATTCATCCAAGAGATGATATGCATTTGAGTTGTAACTTTTTGAATTTCATTTGAATTTTGTAACATTGCTCGTATAAAAATTACTCATCTAAGATTTCGAGTTTTCATGATAGTCCTATTTTTCATGTATGTCAAAAAACTTAGAGAGAGAGAGAGATTATAGAATTCAGAACCTCTTATTTAATTTACTGAAAACTGACACAATTCCGTCACTCGTATAAGGAAATAGGAGAAGGCATTGGTTGAAGTGCAGGTGTCTCATTTCAACAACAATTCTTATTCTAAAGTATACTTTTTTATTAAAAAAAATCTTAATAGATATATAAAAAATAAAATTTCAAGGGGGTTTTTTGATCTCTTCATAGAATCGGGAAAACCTCTGCGAGGAATTCCGATTAATCAGTTATTTTAAATTTAAGGGTTAGCTATTGGGTCAATAATCATGACCTCACAGTTATTTGTCAGTTCATAATTATTATTTTTTTTTGGAGAATTACACTCATACCCCTTGAAGTTTATCACTTAATCACTCAGACTCCATAACATTTGAAATATTACACACAAACCCCCTAAGGTTTGTACGCGCGTAACACTTAGACCCCTGCTGTAAATATATCCGTTAATAAATTACACCTAGACCCCCTTGAAATTTGTATGCATATAATACTTAGATTTCTTAAATTTAAAATATTATATTTAGACCAAAAATACTCCAATTAAAGATAGAATATCAAATATTTTAATTTTTACAACTAAAAATTCATGTTCTATTGTATCATTTATTGAAATAAAATCAAAAATAAAAATTCAACTTTTTCTTAAAAAATTTTAATTAGTATATAATTATACTATCTATTGGAATAAAACTAAAAAATCAAACAAGATGTCTAAGTCATTCTTAATAGAATATGAATTTTACAACCAAAGTTCATGTTCTATTATGTTATTTACTTAAATAAAATCAAAAATAAAAATCTAATTTTAAAAAAAAAAGCATAGTTAGTATACAATTATAATATCTATTAGAAAACTAAAAAATTAAACAAGGGGTCAAATTGTAATGAACACAATATCTTTTAGCTTCAATTGAGATAGTTTGGTATTTTAATTTGGTCGTTTAAACGACCAAATTAAATTCCAATAGACAATATAATTGTATACTAATTACGATTTTTTAAGAAAAATTTGAATTTGAATTTTTTATTTTATTTCAATAAATGATACAATAGAACAAGAATTTTAATTATAAAATTTAAAATATTTGATATTCAATCTTTGATTAAAGTATTTTTGGTCTAAATATATGTTTACAAACTTCAAGTGGTCTGATAGTAATTTATTAATGGATATATTTACAGCAGTGGTCTAAGTGTTACGCGCGTAAAAACTTCAGGGGGTTTAAGTGTAATACTTTAAATGTCAAAGGGTCTGAGTGATTAAGTGACAAACCTCAGAAAGTGTAAATATAATTCTCCCTATTTTTTTTGTTAATAAAATATAAAATTAATTATAAAATTATTGAGTAGGTGTGTTTAGTATTTAAAATCAAAATCAATCCCCGAAAGTAGACACACAATTTTATGTAGTACCACTACCACCCCTGGGCCTAATCATTTACCAACTGCGATACATAACTTCTGTCATAAGTTAAGCAACTTGCAGTCAGATTATCTCAACCACTCAATCCAAAGAAAACTCTCCTCTCTTTACATGTCCATCGAAAAATATTTTTTTATATTGTATTTTTTTTATTAATAAAAATATATTTTATTTATATATTTTATTTTATTTTTTATTATTAAATTAACGATTATCTAATTTAAAATTAATGGTTGAGATTAATATCAACTTCAACACGATAGCCATAGCCCTCCCACCTTTTTTTTTGGCACTATTGCAAAGTTTATAAGGGAGGAGGCTGGTGGAGTTCAAACTCGAACCTAGAGACATAAATGAGATTTCAATCACCCTCCAATGACCTTTAAAAGACTATCTCTAATGAAAATTTTTAGTAAAAAACAAATATTTGATTTGGTATAAAACTCTTCAAAAGAAAAGCTCAAATTTAAAGGAAGAGAAATTTTAAATTTAAATGAATACAAACTCAAATTTAAAATAGAGTAAAATATAATTATTGGATATTTAAAAAATAGTAAAATCTCATAATTAAATATTTTGGTATAGATTTAAGTCTCTTTTGATTTGAGTAAAACCTTTTTTCAGAGCGAAACAAACCTTTTTCAGAGCGAAACAAACCTAGGTTATTCATATTCAGTATAGTTATTGAGTTTTAAAATTTTAAGTTTGATTCTTAAATTTTCTTGATCGGTCTTAAGTTGGTCTCATTTAATGATCTCGGTAGCGATGTCAAAAACATGATAGATTGGGTCAAATTGAGAAGTTTGTTGTGGAAAAATATCTCCGATTTATAAACCGAATGTTTCATTTGATGACTCCAGACACATTGGAGTCTCAGAACCACAGTTATTCAACGGGATTCGACACCAAGGCTCGAAGACTTCTGGGACATGGAACTGCACTTTAAGGCGGCTGTTCGTACCTCTGTTTATGACCAAGTCACAATGACAATAATGTGTCTCTATGGGGATTCAAAGAATATTTAAAACCATTCTCGAAACCATCACATGGATTCTGACCCAATTGCCTATGATATAGAAAGATCAGAATGGAAGAAAAAAAAATAACTAAGATGCGTAGACGTAAAAACTCTATCAATAAAAGCATTTTAGCCTATCGTATTTTGATTTAGAGAGATACAATTCCCTCATATGAGAATCGTCATTCTCGCACTATTCCTTCTCACTAAAAAATAGCGATTGAGAATCTCAAGAAGCTAAACAAAAATGTAAAAGTGAGGGTACACCAAGGCTCTCCCATAACTTTACATGTTTAAGTCATAAATTCATATAATTGGATTATAGCTTTCAAACACATTTTTTAAGTCATTAATTTTGAATGTATTGAGTGACTATGTAAAACAATTATATCAAAGCAAAAATAATCATTAAGTTGTGCTCGATACACACAATTAATATCCAGTCTTATACTCAAAATAGACCAAAATATTTCAACTATTTCAAAACAAGGACATCATATATTTTATCATTTTTTAATGAATAGTTACATATCATTCAAATGAAAATACAAATTTTGAATTATTTTTCGACATTGTACGGTAGCTTTAATAATAAAGTTCTTGCAACGTATTTTTGGGTCTGGCTCCTTTTTTGTTGATTTTTAACAGCAGAGGTGTTGTCGATTAAAACAATATCGTTTTGCATCAAAATGATGCCGTTCTATTTAACAAAACAATGTCTTTATAATATAAAACGACACTTGATGATGCACAAAATTGTCTTCGTGCAAGATCAACAGTCAAGAATATCAACGGGTGTGATTAATGAGCAATTAGCATGTAATTAATGGCAATCAAGAGTAAAACAATAAATAACGGGTCAACACAAGAAATTTATAGTGGTTCGGTCTCGGGTGACCTACGTCCACTCTTTCGAATGGCAGTGTTTGCCGGTGTTCTTTATTGATGAATAACAATCAACGAAGTGTTACAGAGCTTGAGAGAGAGAGAGAGAGAGAAGGAGAGAGCAAGTATGTTGGAGATGTTTTCAGTCTTCCTTTACCCTTGAGAGGGCTTACATTATATAGAAATGGTGAGGCGGTGAGGCGGTGCCGTGAGGAAGAGATCTTCCACTATTTTGGTAAGTGCAATCATGGTAGGAGTAGACCTCTTTGGTAAGCACAAGTAAGGTAAGAGTAGATCTTCGCATCCCGTCATTCTCTCCCTCGTGTTCCTATTCAGTCGGAGGAGATTCCTGACTTGGATTGGACTTTAGGCTTGGACCTTGAGTTGGAATAGGAGTAGGAGTACTGGAGTACCAAGGCAAGGGAGCACCATGGGGGTAGGCGCCCAGTGGTCGGCGCCCCATGGTTGGCGCCCAATGGTGGTCATCCCATTAGTGTCTTCTTAGGCCTTGACCTTCTAGTGCATTCTTCCTTGGGATATCATGGTATGAGGAGAGGGCAAGTGAGGAGTTGAGATGATGAGTGGGGAGCTCAACCAAGGGGTCGGCGCCCATGGGGCTGCCATAGTCGGCGCCCATAAGGCTTCGACTGTCCCTCGACTCCTTCGCCTCTTCTCCGTTCTCCTTAAATGGGTGACTCGACTTGATAGGTTTTGGAGACTTGGATTAATCCCGGGGCCCGTTGGTATTCGGGCCTTTCTCGACTTATTTTCATCGGGCTTAGCCCAGTTGAATTTGGACTCGTCATTTGCCCCCCATGCCCCGAGCTCTGACTTTCTCGAGAGGAAGGGTTTGAGGGCATGTGCTTCGGCTTCGCTTGAGTGAGCAGAAATTTTCTTGTTTCTCATGGTGCTTCCAGTCTTCAACTTTCCATTCCTGCTGATGGGAGATTCTATGGATGATCCATGAACTCCTTGAAGGCGTGGCATGAAGGCTCTCCTGCCTATGGTGATGTCGTTGTGGTGATCAATATCAGAGCATCTTTGGAGATTGGGCAACTTAGCAGATGGAGGCGCCAGGTGCATGAAGAATAGCCTGGGGGGTGCCAAGGCGTTGGGTGACGTCAAGTGGACAGCTGGGCGAGGTGCTGGCTGGCATAAACGAGGGCCTTGATTGTCCTGGGCAAGGGCCCTGCTAGCTCCCCTTGGGCGACGCCAACTGGGCAGGTGCCTTGGGAGAAGCCTGGAAACAGGGCAGTTCCTTGGGCGACGCCTCTCTGGTGCCTGGTCATTAACTGACCTTGTCTCTGATTTCAGGAGCTCCTGTTGAAAGAGCGATGATGGAGGTGGAGGTTCCTTGTGTTTTCATGGTGGTGTCTCTTCTTCTCCCGAGAGAGTGAGGTTTTATGCCCCCAGTTAAGGTCCGATGGCCAGGTGCCAAGTCTAGTGGTGCCCCCACTCCTTCTCAAACTGTGGCTCATGTGTGTACCAGAGCTAGCTGTTGTACTGCTGTAGGAGTTGAGACTCCAGTGCGGTTTCTAGGGGGATTGTAGCAATGCGACTTTGGCCAAGGAGCAACTTTGGAGGTCTGTGACTCCTAGAGATGTCAGAGAGGCAGGCACTGGGGACTGCTGAGAACATTTGGTGCTTGAGCGGTAGGCACGAGAGGATGCCGCGAAACAGTTAGGGCTCGGGTGGCAGGCACGAGAGGATGCCACGGAGCAGTAGGGCTCGAGCAGCAGGCACAAAAGGATGCTGCTAAGCAGGTAGGGCTCGGGTGGCAGGCACGAGAGGATGCCACGGAGCAGTAGGGCTCGAGCGGCAGGCACGAGAGGATGCCGCTGAGCAGGTAGGGCTCGGGTGGCAGGCACAAGAGGATGCCACGGAGTAGTAGGGCTCAAGCGGCAGGCACGAGAGGATGCCGCTGAGCAGTAGGGTTCGTGCGGCAGGCACGAGAGGATGCCGCTGAGCAGTAGGGCTCGAGCAGCAGGCACGAGATGATGCTGCTGAGCAGTAGGTAGAGCTACGTATAGCTCAGAAGAAGGCTGCCATGGCGGAGACTCATCCCATTGAGATGGAGATGAGGAGGGCTCTGAGGAGCTGGGCACCCGAGGCTCATTCCATTGAGACGGAGATGATGAGGGCTCTTTCATTCAATTGAGATGGCGATGAGGAGGGCTCTGAGGAGCTGGGCGCCTGAAGCTCATTCCATTGAGATGGAGATGAGAAAGGCTCTGAGGAACTGGGCACCCGAGGCTCATTCCATTGAGACGGAGATGATGAGGGCTCTTTCATTCAATTGAGATGGCAATGAGGAGGGCTCTGAGGAGCTGGGCGCCTGAAGCTCATTCCATTGAGATGGAGATGAGAAGGGTGCTGAGGAGCGTGGCACCTAAGGCTGGGTGCCTGCTATTTAGCGCCTAGTGAGAGAGGATGAGACCTATTGTCTGGGCGGCATCATGGGAGATGCCCAAGGTGGAGAGGGCAAGACCCCTCGTCTGGGCGCCTTTTGACTTTTGTCTACCTTGTTGTTGTTAAGTCGTAGGCTGTTTGAGATGAAAACAAGACAGTTATAATAATCTTGCAAAATTTTATTTCATAAAATAATGAAACTATAACAAAATTAATCAACTGAAACTATAAAAGATAAATAAAATCTTCAGGTGTGTCCCATAGGTGGGCTAATGTTTTCTTGGCGGAGTTGTAGCCCTCAAGAGATTGTCTGAATTTCTCCGAGGGGTTGTTGGCGTTCTCTGTCGTCCTGGTCCCGGTCAGGTGGCAGAGTCTGACCTCTACCAGCCACGTACTGCCTCAACTGGCCACGTTGTATGAGCTCCTCGATCTGCCTCTTGAGCTCATAGCAGTCATCAGTGTCGTGGCCATGGTCGCGGTGGAAGCGACAGTACCTGCTGTGATTTCTGCGGTTTGGGGCGGACTTCATTTTTTCGGGCCAACGGAGCGTGGGGTCATCCTGTATCTGAAATAGGATGTGCTCCACCGAGGCGTTGAGTGGCGTGAAAGGTTGTCGCTCTCTCAGAGGTGGGGGACCAAGGCGGTCCTTGACAGAGATTCCCTCCGTCCTATTTCTTTTGTTCTCTACCTCTCACTTGTCCTCGCGAGTGTCCTTCCTTTTCTCCCCTCCTCGGGATGACTCACCTCTATGGGCTTTGGTGACCTCCTCGGCGTTCATATATTTCTGTGCCCTGGACAGCAGCTCGGGCATGTTGGAGGGCGGCTTCTTGAGGACTGAAAACATGAAGCTGGAGGTGTGGAGGCCGGGGATAAAGGCAGCTAAGGTCACCTTATCATCTGGCTCCTCAACTGGAGGACCTCGTCGTTGAAACGGGCGAGGTAGCTTCTGAGGCTTTCGTCCCTGTCCTGCTCGATGGTAAGCAGGTGGGTCACTGGTTTCTGATGGCGGTGTCCCCCAATGAAGTGGGAGACGAAAGACCTACTGAGCTCTGCGAAAGAATGGACGGAGGAGGGCTTCATCTTGGAGAACCACTGGCGAGCAGACCCCTTCAGGGTGGTAGGGAAAGCTCTGCACATGATCTCCTCAGGCACGTTGTGGAGTTGCATGAGGGCCTTGTAGGTGTCCAAGTGGTCTAGAGGGTCTTTGGTGCCATCGAAGGTCTCGATGGTAGACATCTTGAACTTCGAGGGCAGAGGGTAATTTACTATATCAGCAACAAAAGGTGAGTCGGTACGTCTTACCAGGTAGTCCACCGTTTCGGGCGCATGTGCCTTAATGGCGTTGAGGGCATCACCGAGTTGATTTTGCACCTCTCTGATCTTCTCGTCCCATTGGTTGGGGACGTCCTCCGTTGGGTGGTGGTACTGACTTCTATGATCGCCATATTGGCTCTCGTCTTCGTCCTCCTGCGCAGGTACATGAGGAGGGACTGCTGGGCGAGGGGTGCTCTGTGGCCTCGGGGCGTTCTGGCGAAGGACCCCTTGGTGAGGGGCTGCCTGCTCCTCTACTGTTGGAAGGAGTGGTGCTCCTCCTTGGGAGAGCATGAGTTGGATGATCTGCTGGTTCTGGCTCACCAGCAGCTGTATGGTCTGGAGGAGTTGTTGATGTCCGACGACGGGAGTCGCCGTGGCAGAAGGTCCCGAAGGTGCGGGGGGAGGCGGAACCTCTTCCCGGTGAGCCGGGTTGTTGTCCCCGGGTTGTTGAGACCTTGATCTCGTGGTGATTGCCATGGATTCAATGAGCAAAGAAGTAGAGCAATAGAAACTTTGTCGTTCCCACAGACGGCGCCAAACTGATGATGCACAAAACTGTCTTCGTGCAAGATCAACAGTCAAGAATATCAACGGGTGTGATTAATGAGCAATTAGCATGTAATTAATGGCAATCAAGAGTAAAACAATAAATAACGGGTCAACACAAGAGATTTATAGTGGTTCGGTCTCGGGTGACTTACGTCCACTCTTTCGAATGGCAGTGTTTGCCGGTGTTCTTTATTGATGAATAACAATCAACGAAGTGTTATAGAGCTTGAGAGAGAGAGAGAGAGAGAGAAGGAGAGAGCAAGTATGTTGGAGATGTTTTCAGTCTTCCTTTACCCTTGAGAGGGCTTACATTATATAGCAATGGTGAGGCGGTGCCGTGAGGAAGAGGTCTTCCACTATTTTGGTAAGTGCAATCATGGTAGGAGTAGACCTCTTTGGTAAGCACAAGTAAGGTAAGAGTAGATCTTCGCATCCCGTCATTCTCTCCCTCGTGTTCCTATTCAGTCGGAGGAGATTCCTGACTTGGATTGGACTTTAGGCTTGGACCTTGAGTTGGAATAGGAGTAGGAGTACTGGAGTACCAAGGCAAGGGAGCACCATGGGGGTAGGCGCCCAGTGGTCGGCGCCCCATGGTTGGCGCCCAATGGTGGTCATCCCATTGGTGTCTTCTTAGGCCTTGACCTTCTAGTGCATTCTTCCTTGGGATATCATGGTATGAGGAGAGGGCAAGTGAGGAGTTGAGATGATGAGTGGGGAGCTCAACCAAGGGGTCGGCGCCCATGGGGCTGCCATAGTCGGCGCCCATAAGGCTTCGACTGTCCCTCGACTCCTTCGCCTCTTCTCCGTTCTCCTTAAATGGGTGACCCGACTTGATAGGTTTTGGAGACTTGGATTAATCCCGGGGCCCATTGGTATTCGGGCCTTTCTCGACTTATTTTCATCGGGCTTAACCCAGTTGAATTTGGACTCGTCAACACTGTTTTAATCAACGGAACCTTTGCTGTTAATTTTTTAACAACAGAGGATCCTCCGAATATTCTATAATCGGGTAAAAAAATTTAATAAGGAGATTGAATTTGAGTCAAAAATATCAACCGAATTTAAATAGTAATATGAATGTATGAATTTCGGTTGAACTCAAAGTCTGCGTAACCTCAAAATTACATCCAAAATTAAAAGTTAAGTTTCAACTTCAATTTTGGGTTTAAAATTTTAGCCCGAGTGTAACCCTAATTGAACTTAAATATCAACCTAGAAATTGAATTCAAATTTAAGCCAATTGAGACAAATCGGGGTTAGGGTTGGGCAATGTTGTTGGCCGAACTGTATTAATAGATGTCTCTCTAACAAGGCTAATATACAGAGAATGAGATCGATATTGAAGGGGGGTCAAAATCCTTGACCCACAATGTGACAATTATGTTAAGACACGTGGTAGAATCATGTGCTGAATTAGTTGGTTGGTGTGGTCATGACCGAGCACGAGAAGGGCTCGGTATAGCATGGTGTGTTCAAACAAAATACTTCCGAGCAGAAATGTGTGTACCGAGCAAAGCTCGGTAAGGCATGCCTAGGAGAGAGGATGCTATCTTACGGGCATCAGGCCTTATTTGAACGAAGGACAGTTCGACTATCCCTAGAAACCCAAGTTGAGAACTGAGCAAACTGATTGCTAGGACATCTTGAGAAATCAGAGGTGGTGAAACACTAAATAGGAAGTTGCCTATAACTTAAGCAAATATTATAAAAAGTGGCCCAGATAAGAGGCGGGTGAGAAAGGAAGCCTGAAGAGGTTCCAATACAAATTACGCAAAAATCAACTAAAAAAGAGGTGTCACCTTGTTCAAGTAGTGACAAAACCTTAGAAGAGGGTACAAGTTACTATCAATACCGAAAAAAACTTAAGTTTAAGGTACGCAGTATTTTCCCTGCAAAATTTGTTTATTTGCTTCCAGAGTCTTTGTTGATTTAAGTATCGGAGTGTCTCCGACTGATCAATCCTTGATCTCTGACAATTTCTCGTTTTGCTCCGGAGCCCATAACTTCTGATGGTGTTAACTAATGTAGACAACCAGAATGTTTGGATTATGCTGAACAACGTGGATCTGAGTTACATGGCTCGTGAGGATTGCGATAAAAGACTTGGGGAGTTGGGATATCTAGCACAGAGAATGTATAGTGGTTCATCGGCTCGGGAGCTCGACTAGTCCACTTTTCCATGGAGGCTCTTGCTCTTTATGTTTTTATTAATGGTGTATGGAGTTTACAGTGTGTTTTTCCTGCAACTAGGGTTCCTTTGGCTCTCCCCTTTCAATGGAGGCTCTGTCCAGTATTTATAATGAAATTTCTATATATAAGGGGTCTGCAACGAGATCCTTGTCTTGTATTCGTGGGATCTCCCTTGATTGAGGGCGAGGACCATGGCCAATTGAGAGTTTTGCGCCTTGAATATAGCTTGGCTATTGTTTCGGGGGTGCTTTATGTTATACAGTTGTTTCCTTCTCGTTTCCTTGAGTGTTTGCTCTGGGGGGGGGGGGGGACTTGAGGTCTGGACCCCTGAGCTCTAGAGGTCTTAGCTGTCCTCCTGATCTGACCTCCCTTACCGAGCTCATACTTGGAATTTATTCTTGGTATCATCAGTTGCCCCCAGCCCTTAGTCCAAGTGAACTTGGGTAGGGGCTGAGCTGAGGTTTAGTTAAGGCAGACCTCCGCACGTTGACCTCGATTTGCGCGGAAGCAGGTTTTTGACGATTTTAGGTAATCATTTACCCTCCTCGTTTCCCGTGCCCGTTCTCCACTTCGTACCGTTAGCTTTAAATGTCTTTGAGTTGTTGGAAACGGCTCCCATTTCCCCCTTTGAATTCTCTCCCTTCATGTTCTTCACATTCTTCCTCTTAGCAGACTCTGGTTTTTTTCCAATTTGCCGGCGAATTTAGGGTTTTGCTGAATCTCATCCCTCTTCGAATTGGTGTGCAAGGCTTGCTTTCTGCTTCTCACTTCAAACTCTGGCTTGCCATTCGCCTTCGATTAGGTACGTTCCTGGCTCCTTACATGTTCTTTCGTTCTGGATCCCTCGAGTCTGATGTGGTTTCTTCATTTCTGGACTTTTCGATTATGTTATTTTAGGAACCGGGGTCGCTCCTTGTCTCGAATTCCTCTCTTCTTGGACCCTTATTCTATGGCTAGTGTTTTCCTTATTGGCAGTTGTTGTGTTGCCCCCTTGACCCTTAGAAAGTGCTTCTCCGAGGTCCCCCCTCTTTACAGATCTTTTAATCTTCCTTTCTCTTGCCCTGCGATGTCTGCTTCCTCCGGAACTACCCCTTCCTCTATCTCCCTCTTAGGAGATAGGTTTGTCGAAGAGGATTCTGATTTAGGTGAAGTAGGTAACGAGATTGACAACTTTTCTGGTGTTGATTCTGTCGATATCGAGGAGAAAGCTAAGGAGCCCCCTTCCTCATCCCCCTTAGTGCCTAGAAACCCCAGTAAAGGTAAAGCCAAGGTGAGTGGTGTAGGAATTTCAGGCAGTACTGAAGGTGTAGGGGCTGCCTTCAAAGCTGCAGAGAGCTCGGGTCCCAGTGAGGTCTCTCCTTCTCTTATGAAGGTTCTTAGTGCTCGTTTTGGCTTTCCTCCAGGTGTCCAATACTGGTGCCCCGATGCATCCACTCCCTATGTCTCCCAAGTTCATAAGAATGTATGTTTCTTTGTGACTGCCTTTGAGAATGGTCTTCGCTTCCCCTTGCACCCATTTATTAAGAGTGTTCTGCAGCACTTCAATGTTTGCCCTGCCCAGCTTTCCCCCAACTTCTGGGGTGTTCTAGTGGGTCTACTTGTTTTCTTTAAGAAACATAAACTTGGGGTTCCCACAGTTTCCTTACTCACAGAACTTTTCAACGTTAAGCCTACCTCTGCTGATGGTTTTTTGTATATCTCCAAACGGACTAAAGCTAAGTTAATTATCTCTGACCTCCCGAGCTCTCACAAGGGCTGAAAGAAAATTTTCTTCTTTGTGTGGGGCAGTCAGTGGGAGTTCAATCCTGCAGATACTTCTGACACTCTGCCAATCCCTCGGGCTTGGAGTGCCCCTGATAACTTGGGTAAGTTCTTGTCTGAGCGAGCTAAGATCATTTTTGATTCCTTTCCGTACTGACCTTATTTCGCTTGCTTTGCCTTTCAGGTTCCCGTCTTGAGCTTAGTGCTGAGGATAAGCGTGTTCTGTGGACCTTGGGGGGATGTGGTTCAGAGAAGTACTCTGATCTCATTAAGTCTTGGGTTCTCGTATCGCAAGGGTTCAGCCTTCTAGAGGTGAGGATCGAGACCCCTATTCCGATATCCATTGTTGGTGCTGAGGAGATAGCGGGTGATACTTTCTCCATTTATCTCAAATTTTTATTCCCCCTACCCCCTCTTAAGTTGCTCATTTTAAGTTTCCAGATTCTTCCTCAATGGAGCCCACCCCCGAAGAACTCCAGGCTAGGGTAGTTCAATTAAAGAAGAGCAGGAGCGGGAGCAAGCGCAAGGCTGAGGTCGGTTCTGATAGCAGCCCCGTTACCCGAGCTAAGGTGCAGAAGTCGGGGGTGGCCCTTACCTCTCCTGCTTCAACTATAGGAGCACTTGTTCCACCATTGAGCGCCCCACAAGTCACAGAGATCCCTCATCTCCAAGGGGTTCTGCATGCTTCTGGTAAAGCTCTTGCGTAGGGCCTGCCCTCTCCTTCCTCATCTGAGGTTGAGAATGCCATGGAGTTGATTCCTCACCTCCAGCCTGTCTCCCCTTCTCTCGGATCGCCTGAGAAACTCTCCTAGTCATCCCAACCGAGCTCCAAGTTAAAGAAAGGGAAGTCTCTTAAAGTGGAGGGCAGCGACGATTCTTTCTTCGACAATGTTGAGCTTGCGGCTGGTGCCATTACTTCCATCATTTCTGACTCCGACGTTCAAAGGGCTGCCACGATGCCTCTTCAGAGCTCCATCAACTCAGTCCTTCATGGAACTACAGCTGTAAGTCTTCGTTCTTGCTCTGCTTAAGTTTTCGCCTTACGCTTGCCGTTTTATGTTATTTCTAGTTGCTGATCATGTCTCTCCCTAGCTGGCCATACATGTGAGGGGTTTGATGAGTCGAATCCGCTCTCTGGAGAGCTCTGCCAAGGTGTCCAAGGCGTTTGAATTTAAAGTCACATAGCTAGCCTTTGCTAATAATGATCTTCAAACTCAACTCCAGGATCTCCAAGAGCAAGTGGAGAGGCAAGCTTCTAACATCAAGAGCTTGGAGGTGGAGAAAGAGAGGGCTGAAGATGAAGAGAAGAGGAGCAGAGATGAGCTCAAAAATGTCAAGGAGGAGCTTAAACTTAAGACTGAAGCTTGAGTCAAAGCCAGCCAGGAGACCTTTGAGGCTTTGGGCTCTTATAACGGCATGACAATGGAGTATGATGTATTGGCAGAAGCGAGCTTGAGGTGCAGAGAACAGTTGTTAAAGAAAGGGATGATCTGATTGCTAAACTGAAGTATGATGTTATCACCAGGTGGGCCAAAGGGTGGATTGCTTTCCAGGATGCGGCTGAAGAAGCATATCCTGGCCTGAATTTTGATTTTGTAATCCCGGCTAGTGAAGGGGTCAGAGCACCCCTCTCTACTCCTAAGGGAACTCCTGAAGGTGCTGAGGCAACTACTCCGCCTGCTAAGGACATGACTCAAGATGCCATTTCTTCTCTAGTCCCCTCCGCAACTCTTATCTCTGAGAATGTCCCAGTTTCAGTGACTGTTGAGCTCCCTGCTCCCTCTTCTGTCACCCCTGCTGTTATTCCTTTCTCAGCTGACCTGGTGGAGAGAGCTCTTGTTGTAGCTGAGGTTCCTGCCCCTGGACACTCTGAGGCTCCTATTGCTGATCTACCAGGCTCTTCTCCTGCTCCTGCCGATACCCCGGCCTCTGAACAATTGGACTCCCTTTCTGTTCCTTTTGAATAAACTTAGGATTTCTTTCTTGAAAATGTACACACATTTTTTTGTGCACAACTTTGCTGCCTTTCTGATATACTGTTGTAATTGTTAAACACAATTTGTTCTGCTCTCTCCTGAGTTACTGTTATGGTTATGTTATGTTCACCGTTTTGATCTTGCTTTTGTATTTCTCTTCCCCTTCCCTTGCCCCCTTGCTTTGAGGAATGCTAGGGTTTTCCTTAAAGCAAGATTGATGGGTCTAGGGAAACTGAAAAGCTGGTGATGCGTAAAGTTGGGGTTTCATGCATGGTGGACCTGATTCTTCTCAGGTCCAAAGAGCTAAGGAGCTCGTCTCCGTTGTCTGGTGCCCTTGAGGGGGTGCTGGATAGTAGACTTGTTATTCCTCACAATGACAAGAGGTTTGCTGGATTTGGCAAAGAGAGTAAGCAGCTTGATGCTGAGTTCTAACACAAGTTCATCTATGGAAGTCATACTGCAGCATACGTAAGAACTCTGATGGAAGATAAGCTTGAGAAACACCAGCCCCATTTTAGTCAGTACATCAAGAAGGGTCTTGAGGCAGATGGCCTTAAGGAGATATACCAGGAGGTCCACACAGTCACACGAGCTAACCTCAGTCCTAAGAAATCCAGAATTGTTCTGGTCATGTTCTGCTACCTTCTCTTATTGATTTTAGCTATCCGAATTGGGTTGATAGAGCTAAACCCCCATTTTCTCTTTATTGCACGTGCATATTTACTTCCCAAAACTGTAACTGCCATCATGATTTTGAAGATTCAAGGGACCATCGACTTTAATTTCCGTGTGTTTCTTGGTTTCCAAAAGAAAACGGTTATTCTTTGTCCTTTAAGGGTTTCTTTGGGCTTTCTTCATTGCTTACAAATCTTGGAGCCTCTTCTTGAATCTTGAAGACTTCACATTCTTTGTTTTTCCTTGCCCTCGAGTCCCTGATGGTTGCCTCTGTTTCTTCTTTGTTCAATGAACGAACTTCCTTTGGTATCGACTGGAGGTGACATTCTCGTTACCTAACCCCTTCAATGATGAGACCTTCAGACCTGGACGGTATCAAGAAACGATTCTTCCTTGAACTGGACCTTTCCCTTCGAGTCTCAACCTCTGATGAGCCTTGTAACTACCTTCCTCGAGGGGAAGTTTGCCTATTTGAGGATGCTCAGGAGATGGGTCTTCGTCTTCCCATCCATCCTTCCATTGGGTGGATCCTGGCTTATTATGGATTGTGCCCTTCTCGTCTTACTCCTCGAGGATGGGCTACCATGATTAGCTTTTTTATCTTCTGGCGCCTGTAGGGCAATAGTGAGTTTCCCTCAATTGTCGAGTTCCTTTACTTTCATGAACTTGAAAAGGATGAGGTTCCCTGCTTTAGCTGTTTCTAGTGGAGGTGCTTCAAATTGCGTCCTCTGGTTCTCGACCTCCCCTCCTCTCCTGAAGGTTGGGATCAAAGTTTTTTCTTCGCTTCCGGGGATTCTTGGAGGTCTACTGAGCTATGACGTAAAGGGGCCAAGGTTCCTCGAACCTGGAAGGATTTTTCTTATACAGGTAGGTGCCTTGTAAGCTTTTTTGGCTAAAATTTGTGCTGGCTTGTCCTCATCATGCTCTTGCTGTGCAGGAGCACCTGACCTGGACCTAATGGAGGAGGTGAGTGTTGAGCAAATGATCCATGCTGAGCCTATGTTTTTTTCCGAGTTGGTGACACCTGAGAATCTTTTTTTATTCAGCGTTGCAACTGCTGCTTTAGATTTTACCCTCATCCCAGACTCTCCTGCCTCATTTTCTTCTGAATCGGATGAAGCTGAGGGTGCTGGCATAACTTCCAGCAAGCGTAGGAGAAGTGGTTCCCCTTTTTCATCGCCTGATTCCTCCTTTGGAGCAGTTTTATTTTCCTCCGCTGGGAGTAAACTTCTGAATATGCTTTCAGAGGTGGAGAAAGAAAGAGATACGTTGAGGGAGGAGAATGTTCGTCTGAGGGAAGAGGTCTCTGAGCTAAAGAAACGATTTGAAGATATATAGTTAGGAGTTTTCCCTCGTTTTTCTTTCCTTTTGTTCTCCTTTCAACTTGAATAAATAGAGACCTCTATTCATCATTTCTGTTGAATGCTTGTTCCCTATGCGTGCTTGTGAACCGTGGATTTACGAGTTCGTCTTTTATTCCGTTGCGTACCTATGAGCTGAAGAGCCCTTCATGGTTCTTATGAGTTGCCAACTCATCGCATATTCATGAGCTGAAGAGCTCATCGTTTGTTTATGAGCTGTGGAGCTCATCTTAACTTTATGGATTGAAGAGTCCATCTGAGCTATGGAGCTCATCTTTATGAACTGAAGAGTTCATCGCGAACTATATATCTCATTTTTAATTTATGAACTGAAGAGTTCATCGCGAGCTATGGAGCTCATTTTTAATTTATAAACGGAATCGCGAGCTATATAGCTCATTTTGTCACATAGGGATAAATCAAAAATTTGCTATCTTATTGAGAGTAGTCTTATTACAGAAGAAACTCACTGAAAAAACCTTTTACGATGCTATGATTTTCCCCTCTTCTGTTTGTAACTCGTAGTTTCCAGGTCTGATTACCCTTGAGATGATGAAGGGGCCCTCCCAATTAGGCCCCAGCTTCCCATGAGTTGGGTCATTTCTCGCGAGTAGGAGCTTTTTAAGCACCAGATCTCCTACCTTAAAACTCATGTGTCTAACCTTCCTGTCATAGTATCTTGCTGTCTTCCTCTGGTAGCTCTTAATACGATTCAGAGCTCTGTCCCTCTTTTCATCCAAGAGGTCCAGGCTTAGCAGAAGTGATTCATCATTGTGCTCGGTACTCGTGAATTCCATCCTGGGGGATGGGAGTCCAACCTCAACAGGCGCCACTGCTTCAGTTCCCAGAGCCAAAGCAAACGGTGTTTCTTGAGTTGTAGACCTGGCAGTTGTTCTGTAAGCCCATAGTATTTCTGGGATGTATTCCACCCATTTACCTTTCAGATCTTCCAGCTTGGTCTTCAGGGCCGCCTTTATAATCTTGATGGTGACCTTTGCTTGTCCATTGGATTGAGGATGAGTCGGAGCTGAAAAATAGTTCTTTATCCCAAGCTCAGTGCAGAATTTCTTAAACTTTGGGTTGTCAAACTGCTTTTCATTTTCAGATACGATAACTCTGGGAACTCCAAACCTGCAAATTATTGACTTCCAAGCAAAGTTTTGAACCTTCTGTTCAGTGATTGTTGTCAAAAGGTTCTACCTCTGCCCATTTAGTGAAGTAGTCCACCCCTACAATGACGAACTTGCACTGTCTCATACCGGTGGGAAGGGGTCCAAGTATATCCAAACCCCATTGCTAGAATGGCCAAGGGCTTACTACCGAGGTTAATTGCTCGGGTGGACAATGAGGGAGGTTGGCGTGCTCCTGGCAGGTCTTGCATTTTTTAACCAGATTAGAGGCATCCTTTACCATAGTGGGCCAGTAATACCCCTGCCTCAACATTTTTCCTGCCAAAGCCCGAGCTCAAATGTGATTGCCACAGATTCCCTCATGGACTTCTCTGAGTACGTAGTTAGTGTCTTTATCTCCCACACATTTAAGGAGAGGTGTTGAAAAACCTCGCTTGTATAAATTCCCCTGCAAGATAGAAAATCTGGCTAACCTGGTTCTTAGCTTTGCAGTTTCCTTGGGGTCTCCTGGCAGGGTTCCATTTTGTAGGTACCCTATGATGGGGTCCATCCAGCTTGGTAGGGCTAAAACAGGGAGCATTTCCTCTTCCTCAGTACTTACTGATGGCTCTGCTAGATGCTCCACTGGTATTAGCCTATCCAAGTTTTCCTGCGAAGCATTTGCTAGCCTTGCTAATGCGTCTGCCCGCGAATTCTCTAATCTAGGAACGTGTCTGATCTTCACTTGCACAAACTTCTTGATCAGCTCCTGTACCTTTCTAAGGTAAAGGATCATTTTCTCTCACTTGGCCTCGTAAGACTCCTCTATCTGATTCACTACGAGCTGGGAATCACTGCAAATCTCCAGCTGCTCTGCCTCCATTGAGTGAGCAAGGTTGAGTCCAGCAATGACAGCTTCATATTCTGCCTCATTGTTCGAAGCCTTAAACCCAAACCTGATGGCGTATTCGACATATATTCCCTTTGGAGAGGTCAGAATTGAACCTGCACTACTTCCCTAAGCATTGGCAGCTCCATCTATTGAAAAGCTTCCATGTGGGGAGGTCAGGTACTAGCTGTGTGGCCTCCATGGGTGTAGCTGTCATGAATTCTGCGATGGAATCTGCCAAAATCTGCCCTTTGATTGCAGTTCTTGGCTTGTACCTGATGTCGAACTCGCTGAGCTCTATGGCCCACTTAACCAACCTCCTCGAAGACTCTGGTTTATGTAGTACTTGCTTCACCAGCTGATCTGTTGGAACCTCGATAGTATGAGCCTGGAAGTAGGGCCTAAGTCTCCTAGCAGTCGTAACCAGAACTAAAACAAGCTTCTCCATTTTTGGATATCTCTCTTCTACCCCCCCCAGAGCTCTGCTACAGTAATAGACTGGTTGCTGAGCTCTATCTCGTTTTCTTACTAGTGTTGCGCTAGTCGAGAAGTCTGAGATAGCTAGGTAGAGAGTAAGTACTTCCCCTTCTAGAGGGCTTACCAGGATAGGGGGTGAGCTCAGGTAATCCTCTAGAGCTTTGAATGCTTCTTCACACCGGGTATCCCATTGGAATGCCTTCTTTAAGACTTGAAAGAAGGGTTGACATTTATCGCTTGATCTAAACACAAAACGACTCAAGGCAGCTATTCTTCCTGTCAGGCGTTGGATCTCCCTTGTATTAGATGGTGGCTGCATATCCAGTACTGCCTTGATCATCTCCGGGTTTGCCTCAATCCCTCTGCTATTGACTATAAAGCCCAGAAACTTTCCTGCAGATACCCCGAAGGCACATTTGGCTGGATTAAGCTTCATCTTGTACTCCTTAAGGACCTGGGAGGATTTTGCCAGGTGCTCTATGTGGAGCTCTGCCTTTAGTGATTTTACCAACATGTCATCGATGTAGACCTCCATGGATGTCCCAATTTGCTTTTGAAACATTCGATTCACCAGGCGCTGGTAAGTGGCCCCGACATTCTTCAATCCAAAAGGCATGACCTGATAGCAGTATGTTCCTTGCTCAGTCACAAAGGAGGTCTTATCTTGGTCATTAGGGCCCATCCTGATCTGGTTGTAGCCTGAGAATGCGTCCATAAAACTGAGGAGCTCGTGTCTAGCGGTGGCATCCACGATTAGATCAATCCGAGGTAAGGAAAAACTATCCTTGGGGCAAACTCTGTTGAGGTCGGTAAAGTCGATGCAGAGTCGCCACTTGCCATTGGTCTTTTTGACAAGAACCACATTTGCTAACCAAGTAGGATAATATACCTCCCTGATGGCCTTCGCATGGAGGAGTTTACTAACCTCTTTTATTTATTGCCTTTTGTCGTTCTGGGGCAAAGCTTCTCCGCTTCTGTTTAACAGGCTTGCATGTGGGATTCACACTAAGCTTGTGTGTGATGATTGAGGGGTCTATACCTTCCATGTCCTCCTGTTTCTAGGCAAACACTCCCCTGTTCTTCTTTAGGAACTGGATGAGGAGGTCTTTAATCTCTCTGATCAGCTTAGATCCCACGTAAACTAGGTGTTCTAGCTCTTCATCAAGCTGAACTGGCTCCAGTTCTTCTGACGGCATGGGTCTAGTATCCAACTCATCCCTCATGTCGAGCTCATCTAACTGGATATTTTCTACTTTTTTTCTCTTGATAGATGCCATGTAGCACTCCCGCGCTACACGCTGGTCTCCTCGGACCACTCCAATTCCATTTTATGTTGGAAACTTCATTACCAAGTGATAGGCTGAAGGTATAGCTCTCATTGCGTTGAGGGAAGGTCTCCCAAGTAACATATTATACGCCGAAGGCGCATCAACTATCAAGAATTTCATGGTAGTGGTGGTTTGACAGGGAGGATCCCCCATTGTGAGTACGAGTTGGATTGATCCTAGGGGTAACACCCTTTCCCCGGAGAATCCCAACAAGTGAGCACTTACTAGCTCGAGCTTTTCCCTGCCTATGCGTATTTTTTCAAATGGAGAGGCGAAAATGATGTCTGCAGAGCTCTCGTTGTCAACTAGAACTCGATGCACAGTTCTGTTGGCAACGACAGCCCTTTCCACCAATGGGTCATCATGGGGATGCTGACAGCCTTCCAAATCTGATTCCGGGAAAGTGATGGTTGTGCTCAGCCGAGGTGTTTTGGTCACCGTGAGCACCTCTAGTGTTTCGCCAGCTCTGATTCTTCGCAAGTGAGCCTTTCTGGCTGAACTGGACTCCCCTCCTCCTGCGAATCCTCCAGATATCACTCTGATCTCCCCCAGAGGTTACTGATGTAGCGCAGGTGCTTGTTGCTGAGGTGCTGGAGGTGGTGGGGCTTGGTTTTGGTTGTCATTGACTGCGTAACGCCTCAGCTGTCCTTGTTGGATTAGGAATTCGATCCCCTTCTTTAGTTGGATGCAATCGTCAGTGTGGTGGCCATGATCCCTGTGGTATTCATAGTACTTGGTGGGATCTATTTTTGCTGGATCCGCCTTTATCCGAGGTGGCCATCTTAGGAACTTCTCGTTCTACACCTCATAAAGGATTTGGGATATTGTGGTTGTGAGGGGAGGGATTTGTCGAGGTGCGTACCTCGGCTGCAGATCTAGCTGTGGAGGACCTAAGCGATCTCTGACATCTCTCCTCCTTTTGGGGGAGCAGTCACTGTCTCTTCTTGGAGACCTATCTTGTCTTCTTTCTTTCCTGGGACTTCGATCTCTCTTCTTTTCTTCTTTCACTTTATCCCTTTGTGAGGTTGAGCTCCCTACCTTAGGGAGGAGAGCTTCCTTGCCGTTTATATATTTTTCTGTTTTAGCCAGCACCTCTGTCATGCTTGCTTGAGGATTCTTCGATATGGAGAACATCAAGTCCTTTGACTGCACTCCTAAGCCGGCTATGAAAGCAGTAATAACAAACTTCTCGTTTGGAACATCCACCTTCAGTGATTCCGAGTTGAATCTTTGGACATAAGACCTCAGGTTTTCCTAGGAGCCCTGCTTCACATTCAACAGGTGGTAACTCGGCTTTCTGTAGGTCCGAGCTCCTATGAAATGAGATACAAAAGAAATAGAGAGCTCCTTAAATGAGGAGATCGAAGCTGGGGGGAGCCTGTTGAACCACGTTAAGGCTGACCCCTTCAGTGTGATGGCGAAGGCGCGACAACGCACTGGATCTTGATACCCGTGCAACTCCATCTGGTTCTTATAAGTATTGAGGTGGTCCATGGGGTCTTTCGTCCCATCAAAAGCTTCCACCTATAGCATTCTGAATTTCAGTGGAAGGGGGAAATGCAACACCCCAGTAGTGAATGGGGACTCAGTTTGCTGCACCAAGGCGTCCATGGTTACAGGGGTTCTACCCCTTACAGCCTCCTTCATGTGGCTGAGCTCTTGTTGGATATCCTTGAAGCGCTGCTCCCAGTACTGCTCTTTTTTTTTCCTGCTGACAAGGGAAGAAATCATTCATTTCTACCCCATCATTCTGACTTTGCACTTCTTCGTGGTTGCCATTCCTAGGGGGTAGATGGGGAAGGTGTCCCATAGCCTGACTATTCTCCCCTCCTTCATTAACCTCTCTCAGGGGATCAAGATGATGTGGCTCCCTTCGAGGGAGGTCGTTCTGGCCTTCCTGCGCTAGTCGCATCTCTTGCGGGCGTTGTAAAAGCTTTAGGAGCTCCTCGTTCTGTCGAAATAGACGTTGATTGGCCAGACGAAGGTCCTCTATCTCGTTATCCGTTGGGGGATCCGTCAGAGGTGGATTAACCTCGGCAGTGGGGATGAAATCTTGAGGATTCTCGTGTTATCTGCCACTAGTGGCTTCCTGTTGATTTTGCACCCGTGGCGGGTTGGCTTGGTTTCTGCTCATGTTGCGAGTTGAGACCATTAATTACTGAAGAATCAGTGGATTTGTAACAAGAATAGTCGTTCCCACAGACGGCGCCAAACTGATGGTGTTAACTAATGTAGACGAGCAGAATGTTTGGATTATGAGCTACATGGCTCGTGAGGATTGTGATAAAAGACTTAGGGAGTTGGGATATCTAGCACAGAGAATGTAGAGTAGTTCACCGGCTCGGGAGCTCGGCTAGTCCACTTTTCAATGGAGGCTCTTGCTCCTTGTGTTTTTATTAATGGCATATGGAGTTTACAATGTGTTTTTCCTGCAACTAGAGTTCCTTTGGCTCTCCCCTTTCAATGGAGGCTCTGTCCAGTATTTATAATTAAATTTTTATATCTAAGGTGTCTGCAGCGAGATCCTTGCCAAACATTCGTGGGATCTCCCTTGATTGAGGGCGAGGACCATGGCCAATTGAGAGTTTTGCGCCTTGAATATAGCTTGTCTATTGTTTCGGGGGTGCTTTCTGTTATACATATGTTTTCTTCCCGTTTCCCTGAGTGTTTGCTCTGGGGGGGGGGGGGGGGGGACTTGAGGTCTGGACCCCTGAGCTCTGGAGGTCTTAGCTGTCCTCCTGATCTGACCTCCCTTACCGAGCTCATATTTGAAATTTATTCTTGGTATCATCAACTTCAATTCGAGGTACAAGGAGTTTTTCCGTACAAATATTTATCCAAATGAAGTAATATCAACGACAAATTAGGATAGATTTAGAATTAATAGCAAAACTTGTTATTTAGCTATAAGAGGTAAACCGAAAATTCAAAATCGTTGTGTACTTTTTTGATTGAAAAGTATATGTTTTTGGTTCTATCATTTTTATTTTGTAAAATAATTTTTATATTTCATACATTGGGGTTGATAATTATCCGTTACATATATGTGATAGGCCGAACAAATATTAAAAAATATTAGTTTGTCTTCGAAAATACTCAAATACATTTATTAAGAAAACTAGTTTTTGATTTTTATAAAAATTAAAAACAAAAAAAAATTAATTTTTTTTGTCAAACGGGCCCTAAATTAATAAATTCGACATAAAGAAAACAATCCAAAATTTTGCATCGACCCCTAAATACATATATTGGGAAAGATTAGTTGGTCTTTGAAAATACTTAAAAACATTTATTATATTAGGAAGACTATTTTCTGGGTTTTATAAAAAATTAAAAACAAAAACAAAAATAAAATTATTGTCATATCCACCCTAAATTAAATTTTGCCCCCATCCCTTTTCAAAACTTAAACAGCTTAGGAGGGTTTCCCTTGTCATGATATTAGGTAAAAAGTCTTGTTGTGTAAGCTTTTTGTAAGACAATCGATAGGTCATGTTTGAATCATACCGAACTTCGTAAGGGTAAATTCTAGGGTATTTAAAAAAAAAAAAAAAAATAGGTATCGTATTAAAAATTATTTTATTTTTTGATGTTAAATTTAAAAAAAAAATGTAGGCTTAATTTTCTGTCATCATACTTAGGTGGGGACCACCAAGAAAAGCAATCAGTCAAAGTTTGAGTAATTATGTGCTTGGCTGTGATCATTATTAAAGACAAAACAAGAGGTTTGAAATGACTTGATTGGACTCATTAATTGCCTGTCATAAAAATGGTTAAGTTAATTTTCTGATTCATAATGACTAGGTTGCCAATTGTATCATGTTTGTGTGGCTTAGAGTATCTATAACAACAAAATGTATTTTACCTACTCAAAAAAAATATTTTTTATTTTAGTTACTCATTTTTTTAATACACACTCTAACAATTTTTTTATATTTTTAACTATTCTTTTTAAATATTATTTCTCATTCCTTTTATATTATTTTTTTTGGAAATAGTAAAAGGGAGAAAGAGAGAGAATGGAAGAAATGAGAGGAAGAAAGTAGCAAAAATCTATTTTACAGTATGGGAACATAATCTGTTGGAGTATGATTTTTGGTTTTGATTATCTAAATTTTAGTTATTTTGGTCATTTGAAGCATCTATTGGAGATGCTCTTATATATTGTGTTATGGGAAATATTAAGTATCCAAAATTTATAACTCAAATTTGCATCCCAAGTGAAGGGGAATCGTTAGATGAATGGGTCCCATCAACTTTTTTAAATGAGACTCACTGATCCAATGGTCCTCCTTGATTTGAGATACAAATTTGGGTTGTAGATTTGGGATACATAGCATTACTCTTGTGTTATTTGTGTCGTGTCATTGTTATTCGTGTCGTGTTTTTTGTCAAGACTTACAAAAAAATATATATATTTAGTGTGTTCTGAGTATTAAATATTTTTTTAAACTACTTATTATGAGTATTTAATAATCGTATCAATTTTATAATTATTTGTGTCGAGTTTGTGTCAACAGGCCAGAGCCGACAACCTTAATAATGACCCATTTTACCTAAAACACAAACTAAGCTATATGGTTTTTTTTTTTTTTTTTTTAATTTTACAGTCAAGAGTGTTTAGATCAACATTCAGTAAATACAATTTTATTTTTTTCTATTGGACGGTTTTAACCTGTTGGATACAACGATCATATTATTAGACAAAAAAATAAAAAATTAATAAACATGAAAAAATGATTAATATATTCAAATTTAATAGACCAAATCTTTTTACATCTTCTATTTATTTTTTATCAATAGATCTTTTACATTTTTTTTTTGAAAAGGGTAATAGATCATTCAACGACTGCTATTACAATTAAAATTTTTAACTAATCATTTATATTTTTTAATGGTAATAAACTTTTCGATAACTCAGGTACATTCTAACCACAATGAAAAAAAGAGTGTATCTGGCGTGATACAATAGCATATATAATATTTTTTCGGTATCTTATCAACGTTACAAATTTTATGGGTTTTTTTTAATGAAATTTGAGGATCATTTATAATTTTCAATGGTCATTTACAAGTTTTATAGATCATTTATAATTTTTGTGGGTGTTTACAACTTTTGAAGTTATTTACGTTCAATCTTAAAATTGTTAAGATTGATCACAAATAATCCTCAAAAATTATAAATAATTTACAAAAGTTATAACTTGAATTAAAAAAGTTGTAATATGATCCCAAAAGTTATAAATTTTTTTTTTTGTAAACAAACTTAAAATTTTGTATCTCAACACATAAAACTTATAAAATTTAGCGGTATGATACGATTTTTTTTTTCGGTACTATAGTCATTTCCTATTTAAGTAAATTAGGGATAACGCGTGTTTAAATGAACGATGTAATATGAATGGTTTTGAAAAAAATGTTGGTGATCATTAGATGATCGAGTAAACTGTCAAATAAGTTTATTAAAACCTGCATTTTTTTATATTATAGATACGGATGTAGATTGATGGGTTTGATTATGATTTTGGTTTTGGTTTTGTTTTTCAAAATGCCCATGTGAAATGGTTACGTGGATGAGAAGCTAATATCTCTTAAAGGCACCCTCTATTTAAGCATATCAAACAAAAGTAATCAAATATGTTACAAAGTTAGATGGTGGTGAGAAATTGAACTAATTAAAAATAAATAAAAATATGCGGCACTAAATTAATAAAATTGAAACATTATCGATTAAATAGACAGAAAATATACGCTTTAGCAATAGAAAAGTATATCGAGAAAGAGAATGATGAAATTCAGACCATCGATTTTAAAATTCAATAGTAGAATTGTTGATCATTAGATCAACCCTTAAGGCTAACTTGTATTTAATTGTAATTGAAAATCACCAATAAGTTGTTGGTTCAGTGGGTAAGAATTCAAGTTTTTTGCTCACTGTTTGAGTTTGAGTCTCTATAGTTATAGTAGTTCGTTTGGGTTAAATTTACTCTTCAACGCCCAAAGTACGCGGTGAGACCTTAATTTCGGCTCTGACATAAGTGCAGTGGGGTCCCCTATAGATAGTTGTGTGGTGCTAAAGAGGGGCAATGCTCCCTGACGAATATGTAGAGTGACTTATCTGTATATCTATTTTATGTACCCAAAAAAAAATAATAATAACTGAAAATCGCCGAGGTGTAGGTCAAATAATCGGTTTAAAAAATCGCCGACCCCAAGATCCATTCGTAACTCCGGTCTGCTAAAACAAAACAAATCCCAGGAGATAATTGTGACTTTAAAAAGCTTTGCCCTCTGCTGCATTCCTTCTCTCTAAACCTGTCTCTGTGTGTGTGTGTGAGAGAGCGAGAGAGCGAGAGAGTACCTAATGGAGTACGAGAGGATTCACAAGGTTCAGGTATGGTTTCTTTGGGCACCCAAATATAAAGATAACATGCACTTGAAGCCAATGTGCAACAAAAATGAAGCTATTATATCGTTCTTTCCTTCTGACTGTATCCTAGAACAGTTGTAGTTCTGCTTTTCAATTTTTCCTGCTATGAATTTTTGTGTTTCTTCAAGGGCTGAATGCTAGTGGAAAAAAAAAATTGGTTTTCCAATTACTTGGATTTTAGCTTGATCTGGTTTGTGAAACTTTTTTTTTCTTTAATTTTTAGTTGAACTGAAAAGAACCGTTTGATTTTCATTGGAAATCTTAACCGAGAGCTTCATAATTTGTTGGGTTGGTTCTATACTTCTATGATCTAAACGTTTCTATATAAAGTTGACAACTCTTTGGATTTTTCTTGGGTGAGTCGTGCTTAAAAGAGTTCAATTTGGCTTTTGATCGTTTCAAATTGTTTTCGAAATGAATTTAATTTGAGTTCATAGAATACCCATTTGGTTTTTGATAGAGAAATCTCAGATGGGTGCTTGATAGATTCGTGGGTTTGGTTCTATCAAATTCAAACTATGTAGACATAACTTTGTGGAATATTTCCGAGTGAGACATGCTCAGAAGTGCTCAATTTGGCTTCTAATTAGTGGATTTTTATTTTTAAATTTGTTTTTGAAAGGAGACTGGTATAATTTCTCCAAGTAAGTTGAGGATGAAGCTGATGGGGCCTCACCATCAGAGGAAGAAAGATGGATCAAATAGTAATTCCTCAAGAACATCTCCTTCAAAGCTTGAGGATTCTGAGTTTGTGAAGAACAGTTTGTTAGCCACCAGTGATGGAGATTTTGACCAGGAAGGTATAGGAATGTACTTCACTTTAATTTTTGCATTAAATTGACATAGTAGAAACTGTTTTTCATAAGAACATTTGTATATTAACTTTTAGGATAAGTCTATTTTACCCACAAAAAAAATGTGGATATCATACTGAAGTTGATTGGAGCTATTGATTTTAGTTTGATTGATTTGTTTGTAGCTATTAATTACAAAAAAAGATAGGGTAGTGTAAAATAATAAAATAAAAAAATGTGCACGCGTTCAAATTTTATTGGATGAAAAAGGAGGAATGGTACTGAAAAGTGATATTTTGATACCATAATTGGACCCTAACTTCTAAAATGGTTTTTAAGCGTATGCCCTCTAATTGTAGCACCTCAGCTTATTAGTTCAGTTGTCTTTGCTTATTGGGCTCAACTTCAAACTGGTTCTGATGCCCCAAATTTCTGTTCTGATTTGGTGCCTTTGCCCTTGAATTTACAGTTCCAAATCTAGAGGCTTCATTGGTGAAGGTGTCTGGTAATGCAGTGCCAGAAGGTGGTCAAGGTGATCAGGGTTCTTGCCAGCCAAAGGGGCCTATGCCAAGGGAAAATGGAGATGCCAGTCGGGTTAAACTGCAGCAATTTTCAAAGGATGATAGTGGTGATTCGAGTTCAATTCACCCCATGAGAACATTGGAGGATGAAAGTCTTGATTATGATAGTACATCTAGCTTTGAGTTTCATAAAGGGGAGAGGTCACACAATCTCTTAACAAGATCACTATCAAGACCAATGCCATCTAAGTGGAATGATGCAGAAAAGTGGATAATGAGTAGGCAAAATGTGCAAGCTAATAATTCAAAGAAAACCCATTTGCAAAATCAAGCAAACCGGGGAGTTGTGATGAATATGGTGAGAGTAGCTCCAGAGTCTGCTATTTATGACAACAAATTATTTGTTAAGCGAGTTGATTTCTGTCAACCTGCATCGGCATCACTAATGGGGTTGGAGAAGTTCTCTTTTGATCCCACAGAGTCTCATCCGACTCCAGGTCAAGCGAGTGGAACAATTCCATCGATTGATTTATGTCCTCAAAGTAAGGATTTGAAGGAAGTTGACAACAGGGATTCATCTTGTACAAAGAGTTCGGTGGAAGATGCAACAGGTAAATTATGCTTTCCTTGTGCTTTATTCTGATTTGAGGTCGAGAAATAGAGAGATTTCTATATACATTTGGGCTCCATTTCACAGATATTTGTTGATGTTTTGTGAACATTAGTGCTAGCATGTTTGTCTAACTATGCTCTGTATGTATGTGTGTATATATATGTATGTATGTATGTAGGGCAAAACTACAAATATTATGATCAAACATAGTTTCAAACTTCCATTTATTGATGCATGCATAAAGAATTGATTATTTGTACCAACCCACTGAATGTTTGATGCAAATAAATCTCACTTAAAAGAAACCATAAGCAGAAACTACAGGGTGGCAGAATTGGAAGAGCTTATCTAACCTAAAGCTGGGAATTCACTGGTTCTCATTTATTAACTATGACAATTTCTGTTCTGTGGATTCACAGAAAATGGAGTCAAAACTCCAGAAGACATGCTAAACCTGTTGATCTGCAGTATTTGATTCATGTGTTGATGGTTTTCATATGCTTGACATTTCTAAGTTCATTTTCCCAATTGTGTTAGACCTGTATGGGAGACTAATGCAGTTTTGTACTGAGTTAGAAACTAGGGTTGACAAATTTGTTGACTAACGTACTAAAATGTGTCTTCTAAAATGTACTTTTTGTGTGCTTCGCTAACTATGTTCAAGTCTGTAACATAATTTTTCAATTCCCTTGGCGCATGATAGATTTGATGATCATTCATGCAGGAGTTCCTGCAATAAGATCAGTTTCAATGAGAGACATGGGAACAGAAATGACGCCTATTCCTAGTCAAGAGCCTTCAAGGACTGCTACTCCAGTAGGAGCAACAACCCCACTCCGCAGCCCAGCTTCTTCAATCCCATCCACTCCTCGAAGAGGAGCACCAGCACCCACACCTACAGAGCACACCATTGATGATACATCACAGCAGCCAATGGGAAAAGGCAAAAAAGAATTATCAGAGAAAGAGTTAAAGCTCAAGACAAGGAGAGAGATAGTTGCCCTAGGAGTTCAACTTGGCAAGATGAATATCGCTGCCTGGGCAAGTAAAGATGAGAAAGAGAAGAATATATCTGTCATTGAAGCAATTCATGCAGAGGAACTTGAGCGGATAGAATTTGAAAAACGTGCTGCATCGTGGGAGGAAGTTGAAAAATCTAAACACACTGCAAGGTTTTTTCTAAATGACCACCACACTTCTGTATTGAATTTGAATAATTATTGTCTTGGAGATAAAAGCATCACATTTTCTGCTACAATACTGTATCCTCCCATTTGAATGTTTGTTTTGTCGAATATGCAGATTTAAGCGTGAGGAAATTAAAATCCAAGCATGGGAAAGTCAGCAGAAGGCAAAACTCGAAGAAGAGATGAGGAGAATAGAGGTATTTCAGATTTTTCTTTCTGCATATTGCCAACGGCAACCACTTTATGGTTGCAATTAAGATCTCGTCACGCGGGATGGGAACTCTTCTATGAAATCTGCTCAATGCAATATAGATTTAAATACAAAAATTAAGAAACTTAACACGAAAACATCACTTGCTCCACATTCCAAGTTTCCATAACTTGCAACGGATATAGAAATTTTTTTCCCATGACATTGCCTTGAAGAAGGGGATGAGTATCTGTCTAGTATGCAGATTATTACTCAGTGAGGCACTTTTAATAACACTAACATAGATATATGTCTAATGCTTTTTAGGCCCAAGTTGATAAAATGCGAGCACATGCTCAAACAAAGATGGTGAAGAAGATTACGCTGACAAGGCAAATAGCAGAAGAAAAACGGGCTGCAGCTGAAGCTAGGAAGAATCGCCAAGCAGAAAGAACTGCAGCTCAGGCTGAATACATTCGTCAAACTGGTCGAATTCCTTCATCTTCTGTCATATGTTGTGGTTGGTCGTAACAAAATCAGAGAGTACAGATGTGAAATTGCTTTACCATACGACCACTTCAAGAAAGTTGCCTCTTTAAACGGTGTCTGAATTTCATCTTCGAAGGACTGTTATCTGGTATGTTGTCCATCCTTGTATTTGGTTAAGCAATCAGAGTGTAAAGCAATTATGTTTGTGGTGTTCATTGTTAGTTGGTCAATTTGATGTTGAAAATGATCCACATAGATATAGATAACTTCATATGGGTAACCATTGTCTCTTTCAGAAAATCTCAAATTTCTCTCTACACATGATGTTGCATACTTGTGATCATAAATCTTATTCCATGAAGATGGGAATGGGTGGCAATGTCGAAAACTAATTGCCATGGCATGAATGTCCATGATAAGTGTGAATAGAAAGATCAGAAACTCGAAGAACTTTCAGTCTGAAAGTTTAAAAAATGAAAAAAAAATGAAAAAGATTTCGAGTTACCGTCTCGGGCGAGCAAAATCTTCAAGTAACGAACTGCTACTGAACAGGCATGAAACCTTGATAAGCACATTGGCGTGTGTGGTGTGGCCACTCAAGCAGGATACATGTGTGGTGTGGCCTAGTTGTTGCATACAATACCTGATTTTTTCCTCACAACTGTGAAGGAAAGTCAAGACTCAAATTGGAGTTTTGTCTCAATAGTTGTTTTCTTGGCATTTTAAATATTTAGACCTAACTGAATCATAGTTTGTCTCGATTTTCCCGTTGAGACCTAATTCTATCTTCAGAGATTTTTCGAGATATTTTCTTATGAAGTTTTGTTATAGCATCTATAAGTGCTTCTGGTTCTACAATTGATTTTTTTTCCTTTTATATTATCTACAGTAATAAGCCAGCATGAAAGTGTCATCACTAGGCAGATGCAATTTGTATAATGTTTTGATCTCACCTTGCTTGTAATTATCATATCTCCTGCAAATTCAATGCTACATGAATTTAAAATGTTAATTTAATTTGTTGACTTGATCAATCACTATTATTATTTTTTATTTTTTTGGAGGGAGAAGGGGAAAGGGAAGGGAAAGGGGAACTTCAACCCTTGATATCAAGAAGGTAAAGTCTTTACAAGATAAGGAGTATCATTGGACCAAAAAGCCCATTGGTTCAATCACTATTATTGATTTAACTGTGGGTTTCAGTATTTATTCAATGGTTGTGATTGATCAAGAGTTAAGACCCATTATCTATTCAATAGTTGTGATTGATCAAGTTAATTTTTTTAAGTCAAAGTAGCATTTTTCCTCTTGCAAATGCTCATAGCCACTCGTAAAAGAGAAAATTGTTTCGCGAGAATGGGTTGACACGTTTGGAGAAAATATTGAGTGTAGTGGTTACAAAATATCAACAGTGTCATGTGGTATAACTGTTTACTAATAAGTGAATATGTGGGCGAGTGAGTCCCACAAAATTAAATAACTATTCATCTATGTAAATATATAATCACCTCAAAAGAAAGAAGTGCGGTTGGGTCTACTACTTTATCCATTTTTTAACTTTTTTATTAGACGGTTACTCGAGACATTTGACCTGATGTAGCTATTACAATAAAGAGTTAATTATCTATTTAGCCCTTAAACTATATGGTTTATGTCAATTAAACCCCTCAACTTTGGTTTGTATCAATTTAGCCCCTCAACTTGTCAATGTGTGTCAATCAAGCCCTTCCATCCAATTTAGACGTTTACTGTGACGGACAAACGCACGCATGGTTCACGTGAGGCAAGGTCCAGGGGTAATTAAGGGAAATGAACTATTTTGGCGCCAAATCTTCCACAGCTTCCCTCTTTTACAAAAGCATAAAAGCTCTGTGTGCTGGGTTTTGCAGAAACAGAGCAATATTCAGGTTGTATTTGAGCAATCATCAACGACGGCGTAAAGCTACGTCTCAAATTTGTGTGATCCTCGTAAGCCTTGGAACAAAAAGAGTTAGTCCAAACTGACGAGTAATGTCTTAAGCCGAGAAGAAAATATGAATCCACGATCATCTGAGTCTACAGATCATCAAATATGGTTCCAGTTGCATCAATGGAGGGGCAACTGAAAAATTGCATTGGACCAGACAGAGTTTGCCATTACAGCCTACCATAACCCCACATGTTCCAGCCAAGACTTCAACCCACAATATACCACTCAAGTTAACATGGCCTGTCTCCACCGGTCGTCTGGTACTAATGGAGTAGTAACAGAGCACTACCCATCATCTGCTTCCTATCGATTTCCCTTTGTAAATGATTACCTCACTTTCCACAGATAGCAGGGCAAAAGGCACTAGGCAGTAGGCACTAGCCATCGTCTGGTGGTCGAAACAAGTTCCAGGGCAAAATATCCGTCACTTAAGAAAAAACTTACAAACAATAAAAATGCTCCACTTCCCTGCCCTCAAATCCACCTTTTGCTTCATGATTAACATCAAAAGCTAATAGAGAATAACATGACTTCTTTGCAATAGAGTATAGACAGGTCAATAGGAACCAATACTGCTTGGCATTAAGGACAGGCTTACAGCCAGTACTCGAGTTTTTGCTCAATGTATGAACATCTTATATCACACCTTAGGTGCAGTTAAAAAAACCAGCAATTGTCTAACCTTGTTCACCGCAACGTATCTGAGGTTGAAGTACTGGTGGGTGTTGTGAGGAGGAAGTTTGAAGTACTGGTGAGGTTGAAGTAGTGGCAGAAATGCAACCTGTATTAGTATCCTCCAAGCCACATCATGAGCAATAACTATTGGGTCCACATCATGAGCAATGACTACCAGTTGTGCTTTATTCTGCAAGAGTAAAACTAATCAAGATGGCTTTTATTTGAAAGACAGACGCAGAGGAAGAGAGCATTAAAAAGGAAGCACGTAAAGAAGAAGAAAGACAACCTGCTCAATGACGTAGGTGACATGGTTGAGACCATATTTCACTACAATAGGCTTCTTAGCCTCAGGAGCCTTTCCCTCCGCCTCAGCCTGAGCTCGTTTTAAGAGACGTGGCTTTACGCAGTCATTCATTTTCCCTTAATTACCCCTAGACCTTGCCTCACGTGAGCCATGCGTGAGTTTGTCCGTCACAGTAAACGGCTAAATTGGATGGAAGGGCTTGATTGACACACATTGACAAGTTGAGAGGCTAAATTGACACAAACTAAAGTTAAGGGGCTTAATTGACATAAACCATATAGTTTAAGGGCTAAATAGGTAGTTAACTCTACAATAAATGTTTACTCGTTTGGGTCTTAGACTAAGAACATGTTTGGTTTAGGTATTAAGATATCGGATTGGATTAACTTAATTCAGTGATAATGTAATACCAAATTTGAATTTAATTATAGCGACCCGGTATTACTTTCTCACGTGCCTATTCACTATTGTCATTAAACACCTAATATTATGTATCAATAAATATCATATTATAGGTGGTATTATTTTTAACAAATTTAGTATTAAAAATACAAATGACTTTATTACCCTTGAAAATTTAGATTCACAATTTCATATAAAAGTTACACATTATGTAAATTTTTATTCTCAATATTTCTTTTGTTATTTCCAATTTAATAATATACATTATTACCTAATTCAAACATAAATTTGATATTATAATTATAAATTTATATATTATTCTAATCTTGATCAAAACTTGTTGCACAAATATCATTTATATGAATTAAATAAAAATTAATTACTTCATCCTATTTTTTGTTTATTCCCGAACCAAACATGTCCTAAAAGTATCAGCTAGCCTAGCTGGTAAAATCTCTGGGTAGGATCAAACTCCAAAGGGCAGAGCCTGGAATCTCAATTCAAAATTGGGCCGTCACAAGTTCGCCACGTCACTCAGCCTTGGGCTAGCCTGGCTAACCCTGTTAATAGTTAGACATGGTCCGGTCCAGCGGGTAAACTTAGTGATCCGATGCTTAGACCGGGCTGGTGTAACATTACACTATTTTTATACAAACCCGCTAAGACTTAGATGATCTGACCGGTTGAACCGGTGATGACCCGCAGAGTGGCCCATTAACTCGGTCAAAGTAACTAAAATTGAAGATCTAAAATTTTACCTTGAGTTTTTTTTTTCGATGCATTATATATTAGAACATTTTTTATATATTTTTTTATGGTATGACTAGTCAGACTGTCTTGTACTTAGACCAATGAACTATTGATTCGATTCCTTGGTGGGTTAACGTTAGGGGTGTCAAACTTGTCGGGTTAAATGGTTACGTGTCGGGTTAAACGGGTGACGAGTAAAAAACATGTAAACCCGTACACGAAACGTTTAATAAACGGGTGAAAAATCTCAACACGAACACGACCCATTTAATAAACGGGTAACACGATACAACTCGTTTAACTCGTTTAATTTTAAAAAAAATTGTATCAACAAATTTTAATACACAATTTTTTTTACTGTCAATTTTATTTACCTCAAAAAAAAAGAATTTTTAGCCAAATTTCACATAAAAATCAAATTTGAAGGCTTAAAAAAAAAAGGCAAGAGGCCACTACTTTTTATAGGCAAGGCAGCCCTCCCCATCTCCTCTCATTTGCCGATGTGGAACAAAAACAGAAAGGGTTAGTTTACATTTGTCGTGAACTACTCTCATCTTCACTCATTTGTCTTTGAACTACTATTTTACTTTTTTTTTTTTGGTATTGATTTCTTTACTTTTTTTTCTGGCTATTTTTTTAAAATAATTATTAATTTATTATTATATTAATTTTATTTTAACGGGTAAACGTGTGATAAACGGTTGACAGGTCTCACTCGAACACGATCCGTTTATTAAACATGTCTGACGAGTCAACCTATTTACCATTCAAACCCGTTAAGATCTCATTCAAACCCGCTTAATTCGTGTCGATTAATCATATCGTATCGAATTTGGACAGGTCTAGTTAACCTCGAGAACACATTTAATGACTATGGTCTTGGAGTTATGACTAGAGTGTTCATCAGTTTTTCATTTGGGTCAGTTTTTGCCCTATCCAGCCACTAGGCGGGGCTCCATCTTTTCACTCCCATTCTACAAGGGATCGTAATCAGGCCACCCGCCTCATACCTGACCCAAATCCTGCAAACTATAAGGGTCTGTTTGATATATTTTTTGGGAGGGGTTTGAATTGACTTGTCCAAATCCTTCCAAATCTAAAGATGAGATTTAACATTTAATGTTGTTCATACCCATATTTGATATACGCAGAGATATATGACTATTATAATAATATACTTATATATAAATGACTATTTTGTCCATTTGGATGTTAAGCCCATTAACCCACATATAAAACCTACATTTCCCATGGGTTTCATGAAGCCCATGAACTTGAGTTTTATGACTGGACCTAAACGGGGCTGGGTTTCAAACTCTGGATTAGATGTGTATTTACTAAACATGGGTTTGAAGGGGTTTATTTTATAACCCATGTTCCAAAACCCTCTCAAATCCACATACCAAGCAAGCCCTAATAGTGCTCCCGGCCCTTGGGACCTTTGGTTATAAAATAAAATACCCTTTATTTTTCTAGGTAGATGTTCATTAGGGATGAGAATTTTGGATCAATCACACATTAATACGACACGAAATTAACATGGTGGAATTGTCTAGTTTTTCTTTTTTGGACACAAAATTAGCATTGTAGAATTGTCTACTTTTTCTTTTTTGGATGTTAACAATTAGTTTAATAGCCACCGCCCCGACTATTAAACTTGAAGATCGTAGGTTCAAATCTTATCGTCTCTCTCCCATATAATAGTTCCAGACCAAAAAAATAAGAATTGTCTATTTTTTTTTTTTTAACAAACCCATCAATGATGCAACAACCAAATAACATAAATAATAAACAAATTAAGTTGTGTTAGAACATAAATAACCTAATTTTGATGCAATAAACACATTGAAGAAATATTGTATAAAATAAAATTTTGATTCTTTATATTCTGATATTATATTTGCTTGAAGCTTTATAGAATTGAATATTTTTAGCCTATACATCAAATTGATTATTATGGTAAATTTGCTTGAAAAAGATCTTAGTTTGGAATTTCAATTATCCACAGCACAATAAACAAGTCATATTAGAAATAAAACCTCTGGGAGGAGTAATTAAATGTGTTGATTTAAGTTTGATTAGTACTCAACACGAATCTTAAACAAAACGACACAATACAACTGCATAGCCAATCCTAATATTTCGTTCAAGTCGAGAAATAAAAATTACCTAAATCTTCAAGATATATATATATTGCCACCCACCAAGTTTCCAATTAAATCCAGTCAATTCCTTCACATCATCCCAAGAATCTCATACAATTCATAGTGCACATGCCATCACGAGTCACCAGTCACCAGTCACCACCACCACTATGCTCAGCTAAAAAAGCCATTCCAGCCCCACCACAACACAAAACGACCACAACATTGAACTGCACAGCCCACATGTTAAACAAGATGAGTAACTCCTGATCTGTCAGCTCAAAACTGTTCTTATCAGAGTCAATTTTCTTTGAAAAAAGACCCTCCCAACCCCACAAATGTTAAAAAGGAGTTGGGGTGGTTGAGACACCAGCCCTACCTTTAATTGGTACTATTATTGTTGATAGTGCCCTACATTGTCACCATTCCATCCCCCCTAGAAAGTTCATATCATTTCCACTGCCCCACATGCCAGCACACATCAAAATACAAGCTAATCCCCCTTCATGCAACTGGCAAACCAGTCCAACAGGCAGAGAGAGAGAGAGAAGCCATGATACTCCAAAATTGATGGTAACTATCATCACAACCAAGTTCAACATTTCATGAACAAAGTACCAAACAAACATACAAGTGAACAATATGTCAAATCTGCCGACAAAACACGTTGATATAAGATGCATATGGGTCAATCCCTCATAGACTTGATCACCCCTTTTAATTGTACAAAAAATAGTTCAGGAATATAAAAGAATTCTTTCATTTCCATTGTGCAAAGAAAACATGCAACAAATCTCGTCTGAGAAATTTGAATGAATTGCAGAACGAAAGGAGAACTTGGCTTTCTCACAAGTCGACAACTTCGCTTCCAAACAGCAATTAAGCAATGGTTGCACATAAACAACGGTATGACATGGTAACCAACGTATGAAATGAATCTTTAATTATGAACACAAAACACAATACAGTGAAAATCCTGAACATGATTCCCATTAGCTTCATGGTTGTTTCTTCATGACAACAGCTTCAGCTTCATTTTTTTACAGGTTTCTCGGTTGGGGAAATGATCTATTTAACGGTGTAAAGAGTTATGAAGCAGAAACTGCCGACATAGAAAGTGATTGGGAGAGATAGGTAACGAGAAAAAAAAAAGTCGAGCAAAAATTAAATGCAGCTATAGTGAATGACAAATATGAAGTAGAGCTAATGCAGGGTGGCCTGTTCTCAAAATCAAGAGCTATTACAAAACATGCGACGAATCACTTCAGATAAATGGAAAACTAACACTCCAAACAGCAATGGTTGCACATAAATAAATGTCAAGACATCAAATGCGTGAAATGAACCTTCAATAATGAAGATGGAACACCAAATAGAAAAAAACTCCGAACATGATTCCCATTATAGCTTAATGGTTGTTTCTTTATGGTAGTTTCAGCTTTTTTCTTTACAGGCTTCTCAATTGGGGAAATGATCTAAGGGTGTATAGAGTTAAGAAGCAGAAATTGCAGAGAGAGAAAGCAAGAGAGAGGGATAAGTAATCAGAAAAAAAAAAAGGTAAAGTAAAGATTATATGCACCTATAGTACATGGCACATAGGAACTAGAGCTGTTGCAGTGTGGCCTGTTCCCAAAATCAAGAACCCATTGGAGCAGGGAAGATAGTAGTTTATCAAATCTCCCCTAAAGAACGTTCATGGTATTGAAATCCAAAATGCGAGCATTATTAACTTAAAATTAACAAGCCAACTGCATCAGTTAGCATCATGTCAAAAAAGTCCGAATAAACTTCACCTTATCATAAATATATTGCAAGAAAGTAAAAACTGCTATCTACAGGAAACAGTAATATCCTACAAAATAGGGCTTGGAATTTATAACACAGAAAGAGGAAGATATAGCATAATTACAGTATCAGCTTTCAAGTAAGCTTCAAGCTAAAATCATGCATTTCTTCCCACCATATAGGTATTGGAAGAAATATTAATATTACAATAGAGAGAAAGGTAGCTTAACTGGTTAAATTGTTTCAGTAATCAAGAGACCCCACAGATGTGATCCCAGAGCTCAAATTTCTTGATTCTTGTCGGCTCACATAGTCATCGCAGCTGTTATTTGGAAGCCTCGGAACTGGGACTGAGCTTCGAAGCTCAAGACCTTGTTTGCCCATCTGCTGCACCTCTTGCGGCGAGAGTATTTTGATACACCAGACGCTATTTACAAACTCCCTGTAATAGAGAGAAGCATTACACAAGGGGTCCCACGTACCAAAACATTACAAAAAGGAAAAAAATAATGAATCGTTCTAGACACCAAAATAGTATTGAAACGGGAATATAAATTTGCCAATGGTAAAGCAAATATTTTTATTTTGAAGATGCCAACCTCAAAAATTATATACATCAAATACATAAATATGGTAATACCTACATGCTGCACCTCTCCCCTAATTGCTCTTTGTGATTTTAGTTTGTCCACAGATTGCCAAAAAATCAGTGATCATTGAGTTAAACTTTCAAGAATTTTTTTGCATTGAACATGCTATAAACCCAAGCTGCGGACTTGAAACTCAGATATTAGCCATGCATGCCAGTTAAATAATTTCATGTAGAAACAGTAAAGACTGGAAACTCACGGCCAGGGGTCATCACCAAGGAGAAGAACATCATTCTCCCGGTCGACAAATACAAGCTGCCAGCCTGATCTCAGAGGGTCCTCCAGTTGGCCTTCAAGGCAGAACATTTGAGCAAGCTCACTGCGTAGCTCATTGTAGCTGCTGAATTTGGTGATATCTAATGACCTTCCAAAGGACCCTGATTTGTGAACCTGCCAGTTGTAGTCATGTCAATATCAGAAACCAAGAAAGATAATGCACACAAATGTATGTGTATGAAAGCCACATGTAGATCATAGCTATAATGACAGAAACTGGAAAATTAACAGGAAAAAATGAAAATAATTTTGGTACAGCTGTGTTTTGGGGGATGAAATGGGGAAAGAAAGACCGAACTGCAAAACTAATCATCATGAAAGGAAGAAGAAAAATGATGTGCAATTTACTGTCATAAATCAACCAAGCCACAGAAGGTAATTCACCTTAACAAAGGTTCGGGTTGGTGGGTTTGCTTGCCCCACGTTTTCAGGGGACTGCAGAAAACCTGATTCAACAATACAACTGGATGGCGTCATTGCCGGATTAAGTGAAAAATCAGTGCCTGTAGAACTCATATAATTGGAAGAAGCAAATGGTATAGTGTTAGAATCACTATCACTACCAATTCCCCTAAGGCCCGACATCCCATTCTGCATGAGAAGTGACGAGGAATCTATATTAACCCCAAACAATAGGTGGCTTTGGGGATCATTGCTCCCTTCTTGATCAATGGGGCACTCCCTTCCCGGAAATGGTGGCAATGAAATAGTATTCTGCGAAATATTTGTATGTGGTGTTCCTAACTGTTCCACCCGAGGCAGCATACATTGTGTTCCTCCAGAAGAAAGAAGAGGATCAACTGCGACCCTCTTTGTTGGGCAGCCACCAGATGATACCAAGGGGCTGGATCTAGGCAAGTTGAGAAGGTGGGATGTTTCATCATGGGGAAATGAATGTAAAAGACCAGGCAGAGGAAAAGCAATAGGATTGGTTGCCAGATTCCCATTAGAGTCAGAAAAGCTCTGCTGTTGCATGGAACAGATGGTTTGCAGTGAAGGTGACTGGGCTTGAGAGCTTGAAGCATATTGAGACAAGGCAGGTACAACACTTGAAACCTGCTGATGATCAACCAGATGATGTTGCTGTTGCTGTTGCTGCTGTTGTGACAGTGGTGGCAGCTGCTGCTGCTGTTGTGACAGTGGTGACAGCTGCTGCTGCTGTTGTAGTCGTGACAGCTGCTGCTGCTGCTGTTGATTGAATGAGTTCTGATGCTGCAATGGATGTTGAAGAACCTGAGCCTGAGCCTGGTTTTCTGGAATGCTTTGAAGAAAGGTTGGTTGAGACTGAGATTGCTGCAAGATCTGAGGCTGAACTAGAGCCGCAAGCCTGCCACTTTGTGGTTGCTGGAATTGCATAAGCGATGGCAGTGCCTGTTTGGAAGCATCCACAGCTCTCATCTCCTGAAGAGCAGCCGCAGCCATAGCTTGGTAAATGTCAGGTTGCATACCAATCATGGAGGCATCAAGTCTTGGCTGCATCCAGGGTGTGACCCCGATTCCCTGAAAATTGAGGGATTGGATTCCACGGTCTACAGCATCTCCACGAAGCCACATAAGTGGAGAACTCATTCCTAGATCATCATCCTTAATCCCTAAGAGCAAACAAAAGATGGAGATTACAAAACAATATTGGAGACTTGTTAGGGCCTTAATGCCTAATTGCAGTCAATGAGACAGGTCAAAAGATGGAAAAAAAATAGGAAACTGAGATGGATATAAGTATGGGTAAAATAAAGAAACAAGTGTGCTTCGTCCCCTTTTGGGCATTAATGTTTGTGCCCCTCTATTCACGTAATAAACTATTGTTATTTGGTTGTTCATCCTTCTCATATGATATGGATGAAACTCGAGATTCCCATTCTTGAAAAAAAAAAAAAAGAGGAATCGAGCACAAAATAACAAGTGGACAAGGTACCATTGAAAGAGGGTAATCCTGGAGGCCATGGTCGCTTGAGTCTCAAAGGAAACGGGGATGGGTACATGGGGAATGTGGTCAAAGGTTCAATCTCCCATAGGGACACTCTAGGCTGCCTCTCCCCAGCTGTAGACTCATCCCAGCCAACCTGCATTAATCAAGTTAAAAGTCAGTTAGAATATGCTTCTATATGTCCCCATGTGCTTTATTTATCGCAGGAACAACTCGGTCATAAGGTATCCAAGTATTTGTTTACCAAGTCACATGTCGTGTTCACAATCAACGGAAAAAAACAAAACAAAAAAAAAGCTAGAGGTCAGTCAAAGATCGATATTACCGACAACATACCTTCACTGAACGCCAATGCGAGTTGGACCACCGAACAGGATCCAAGTCACTTATGCCAGTTATGGTTCCCATATAGCTGAATAACACAAAATTGTTAGATGACAACTACTAATATCTACAAATTTCAACTACGTATCAAAAGAATCAATATTACTTACCCAAATGAAAACAATAAAATCAATATAACAAAACAAAAAAAGCAAACAAAGTAGGCCAGTGGCGCCAGCTTGCCTAGAAAATTAGTAAGATTGTTTGATAAATTTAGTGACTATCCTAGCAATATTCATATCTAAAAAAATTCTAAGTAGATATTTTACCAAACGGAATTACATCAAATTAAACAAGACCAGGTGAGTTATATCCACCATTCCAGCATTCTCATCATATTTCAATGCAAGAAGTCGATGTGCTTTAAAAGAAAGTCTACAAAAACTGCAGCCTTCAACAGTAACTCAGAATGTTACATCATCCTCAAAACTTCCTAAAACTTCCTTTGTGCTGATTTCCTCATAACTTACATAGAGAATTACCACCAATAAAGGCAAAAGATCTGTCCAGCATGCTTTCCAACTATTTTGAGCGTTTTTTAGCCAAAAAGATGGATAGTAGCTAAGGTTGCAAACCTAGTAATATCTGCCACCACACTTGCTTCTACAAGAGGTCCCAGGCAGAAGTCTAGTTTGCAATCCTAAGCCTCAATAATACAAGAGCAAAAGCCCAAAATGGGATAAATGTTAATCACCATCTTCAACAGGAAGTACAGAACCTACCGACGGATACTTGATTCTTCAGTTTCAAACAGCATCCGAAAGCGCATACCAACTGAAACTCGGGTGTGATAGACCGCTTTAACATACTTGGCCAGAGGTATGACGAATTCTGACGGACTAGCCCTGAATACAAGAAGGTGATATAAATGAAAACATAAGGAAGACTTCAAAAATAATGTTTCCTACCATGCAAAGAGACATACCTAGGATTATAAAATATGGTGAAACGGCTGTTAGTAGCAGCCGCATGAGCTGCAGCAGCAAGAAGTCCCAAGTGCATGCTGTCACTAGATAAAACTGAAGAAGGCATAACAGTCTGTGGACGATGGGCACGTCGTATACCAAGAAGCAATTGATTTTTCTCATTCCTGATTAAAGAGAATACAAGTCAAATGAAATGTTTCTTCAGTATTTTTAGCTATTATAATTTATAACACAATGCATAGCATCATAGGAATTCACACAGCAGAAAGTATACTCAGCAATGCCATCAAGGAAAAGACGAGAGAAAGTCAATACAGTATGACAGCCTGCCTACCATATGAAAAGGACCGAATCACCAGCAACAAGTCTTTTTGCACTAACAAACACACTCCAACCTGTTGTAAGAAGATGCCTCTTGGGCTGGCCTGCAGTAAGAATAACAAACAACAATGGCTAAGAATCACACAGTAAATTTCCAAACCTTGCAAAATTTGATTTGCCATTTCCATTTTCCAAGACATACCAACAACTTTAATATTTCACGATAGAAAATAACAAGCACAAAATATCAGTGGAGACGATTAAGTTAGATTACTACTCAGAAAATCATCCACTCAAGAAGAAAGGTTCATTGAATCCTTTAGCACAGTAAATTTAATGCCCAATTGAACGATGATGTTTCATGCAGGGTAGAAAGCAAGGTTGGTTTGAAATAACATGAAACTTAGCACTTCAATTTGCAAGAATATGTTAGCAAATTCCATGGAGGACTTAATGATAGAGATGATGCACAAGCAAGAAGCTCCAACTTCCAAAAAAGTGAAAGTGAATCATCTGTAAACAACAGCTAGGATTCATTCCCCTGCCCTTCAACAAATTTTCGAGTCCATCATGGGAGCAATTCACTTACAACGTTCAAACTGGAAACTCCACCATCTAGAATTAGAAGATGTAACAGGGATAAAGTCTAGAGCATCCGTTGATAATAATTCAAGGAGGAAAACTTGGTGATTTTGAAAATGAGGCAAGACATGAAAAGGTGATCAGAAACGAAGTAGAGCAGGAAAAATAGCCCAATCCATCAATTAAAACAAAGATAGGATTTACACATCAGCTTATTTTCTTATTTTTTCTGGGGCATTGGGAGGAGGGAGGGGGAAGAAACTCACCACGAAATATGTGTCTGAATTTCCATTCATTATCATGCAAATCCCTTGCAATCAACTCTTGGGCTGGAGGTTGCTGGGAGAAGTCCTATAATTTTGAACAAAAAGGATAATTAGTGCATTGACATCTCAAAACTGGACGACGGATTATCTCCATAGCAGCAAAAAAGGTTTTACCAGTGGAGGAAACACTTTTTCAGCTGAACGGCGAGGAACAGAAAATCCACCATGAGTACTTGTGTCACTTGCTGTCAGTGTTTTACAAAAGTAATTTGTCGGCTGTTTGCTGGGTGCACCCAAATCTGCGGGAAGGAAGGCCTCTTTTTGCTCTTGCTACAGGAATGGTTTAGGAGAAATATTAGAACTAAGAAGACAGAAGACAAAGCAATCATAGGTTAAGGCGGAGTAACATACAGGGCTCAGCGGTTGCAAGGTCATTTGAGCGTAGACCTCATCTGTCTCCACATCAGCCTGAAGTAAAAAAAAAAAAACTGAGTCCCCAGAAGCAGCCTGTAAAGATATTTAGCAACAAGAACAGTACTAAAGGCGCTTACATGCATGGTCAAATTGTGAAGCTGGCAGATAAGTTGTGGAGGTAAGCTTGGGTAGTTGGGGATGTGAGCATCCACTTCCTTATTGGTTGATGCAGCAACCTACAGAGAATGCATTAAGAAACGTTGAATCCACATCATTAATAACCTTTTCTTTATGTGATTGTACCATTCCACTGTCACTAAGAGCTCACTTACCATTTACACGAGTATTAGTTGGAAAGGAAAAAACAACTAGAATAAGAAAACTAAAACAAACAAGAAAAGCAAAAAAAGGTGGGATCTGCAAGAGCCAGCTGAAAAACAGAAGGGAATACTTTAAAATGCTTTATCACTCCAATAGGGACATCACTAGCAAATGCATCACCAGTATGTGATGAGAAATGCCCATAAAGCAGTAAAGAAGTAGACATTGGCGTAAATATGTGCCAAATTGTCTTGTTAGCTGAATACTGGACCTTTACCTCAGAAATTACGCTGGCTATCACAAAAAAAAAAAGTGAGAGATAAGAGGTGGCAGTGATAAGAGCAAGCAGATGTCTTGAGGGGTGAGAGGTGGAGCAGAAAAACATTTCAGGTTCCACTTCCACATAATTTAAGCATAATCTTAGACACTACAGAATGGCTATGACATACTTCATACCAAGGATTGAAAGGAGGGCTTATAAAGACACAAAAAGACAAACCACCTTTTCCTTTTCCCCCAGTAAGAAACAAATATGTTCTTCGTTACATAAGCAAAGGAATCTGCTTCTGCAAGCTTGAATCTATAAAACTAATAGACAAGAATACCCAATCCACAAAACATACCTGCTCGCTATGACCCTGAGGAAAATATACCACACGGCTTCCAACACCGGGCAGAGAAACAAGAGGACCCGCACATGCATGCCAAAGTTCAGAATTGAGACATCTCCTTTCCCCTGTAAATTGAAAATCCACAAGAACGTAAATTACATGGGGAACTATACTTGAGGTTGCATAGGCTAGATTTAAATAACAATTGGAAAAACCAGTTTAATTGAATGCATCTAAGGGTCCATGGGAAACAAATTACCATATAAAGCTAGAAATATTCAGCAAATGTCTCTTATTATGCAAAAAAAAATATATTCTTCCAACTGAATGAAAGGGAAATCACGATTTACAATACCAAGAATAGGTGAGAACTGAAAATCAGCAAAGCTTCATATAATTAAGTCAGAGAACAAACTCACCCTTCCTATCTCAGTTTAGGAAGGGATGCAGAAGTTTAAACCCAGAAAGGAAACAAACCCAGTGTGACAGCCCAAATGTACTAGCGAAGAAAACCATACCTTCAGGCGATTGCTGATTAAAACCAGCAGAAGAGAGCCTCATTTCTCAGATTCAACAGTAAATCCTAACCCCAACTCAGGAGCCACAAAAACAGACCAAATAATATCACTAACCCCAACTATTCAGCAGGAAATTCCCCAAAACCAACCACCCAAAGAGCTGAGTCAAAACTTCTATCACTTGCCTTTCACCCAAAAACACCATAATACCTCTACTTTACCCTTTCAAAACCCCCGAAATTCTGAATATCAAGTATATTGAAGAAACTGTTGACACTACCCCCACCACCAACTACCCACCAGATATTTTCAAGAAAATTAAACAAATTGATCCACATAAACCTTCATATGTAGGGAATGAACCAAAACAGCTCGAACCCACCTCCAAAATCGTCAACCGCAACCAATTTTACTACCAAACACATAAGATTTCAGCGTCATCAGTTCTTGATCTTCTCAACCCAACCCAAAGATCCCAAGTTGTGATCAAGAACTTCTTGGACGAAATCTTTAACCAACCAACCACCGCATTTCAGATCAAACCCTCTCAAAACCCCCACAAATTCCCCAATTTTCTTGTCTTAACCCCACCAACCTCACAACTCCCAGCCATATAAAGCTCTTGAGCTCAGAATTCCCCAACTAGATTAAGCATTGAAGCCGAAAAAACACAACCCAGAAGACCCAAAAACTGAGTAACTAAACAAAGGACTTCAGATCTCAGCTTTACTCAACCAAAAAAACAGCCCAAGAATCACATGAAAACCTTAATCATGAGTTTCAAAGCATCAAAAAATTCCTTCAACTCAAACCCTAGAAAACCCAGATCTTTCCTCGAAAAGTCATAAGATCCAGCTCAGAAATCAAGCATATTCAGCCAACCACAGATATAGATATATCTCTCCTTAAATGCTTGTATGTACGTATAGGTGTGGTAATGCTTGGGTTAGTTGAAGTGGCAACCTAGGGTTTTGCTATTGTTTCTAGTAATGGAAATGCTAGGTCATGCTACGGACCGAGTGTTATAACAATGAGTGGCTCTGCTCTTGTGCTCCTCTTGCCTGTGCTTTTTTACTTCTCTCTCTCTCTCTCTCTGTAGACTGTCTCTATCACTTTCTCTCCCTATATCTATTCATCTCTCTCTCTCTCTCTCCTCTCACAGCTCCAATCAGTCAACACACCACCATAAGCGCCATTATTTTTCGGATGTCACACTAATATACCACGGTGGAGAGAGAAAACAATGCTAGATTTTTTTGAGAGACGACCAATAGCCAATAGGTAAACCCGGGTCCTACAAAAGCATGGGAATTTTATTTTAAAAGGGTCAAAATAATTTAAATATTATTTTTATTTTTAAGAAAATTAAAATATATTTATTAAACTAAAACTTTAATTATTCAAAGTGTTTTAGAATGATAATCGAACCGTAAACTTTAATATTTTGAATTAAACTTTTATTAGGTATTTTTTAAGTTTAATTTTATACATATAATTAACGTATAATTCTAAGTGTTTTATGACTTATTTTATACGAATGAGTTCAATGTCTTAGCGAGATACTCCTTAAAAAAATTTTAAGAAACAGGTACGATTTTTTATTTAAACCTTAATTGTTTCTTATAAAAAATTAATATGACAATGGTTGTAAAAAAGATATTATTAATAAATTTACTTTTTTTATAACAAACATTTTGATTTCGAGTATTCCCACAAACCTATTTCAACGATTTGCCATATAGAATTGCACGTGGTCTGCAATATTATCCGATTGATCTAAAAAATCCAAATTCTTTTTAATTAAGAAAAAATTATAATCAGGATAAAGGATTGTATGTGCTTGAAAAGAAGGGAAAATTTCATCTACACCCCCTCTAAATAGGTCTATCTTCAACGACACCCCTTGCCTTTTCTGAAATTTCACTGACCTCCCCTGTCAGTGTTGGTCGGCTAACGGACGTGACGGAAATAGATGTTTTACCATTTTACCCATGAATTTTATAAAGATTTTCAAATTCACCAATGGTACAAACAAGAAAAATGACACAAATACCCCCTATGTATAGTTCACATATAACAAATTTATTTTGAATTTTTTCCTTATATTATATTTAAATGTACGGTGTCATCGATTTTTTTTTCCTTATATTATGTTTAAATGTACGGTGTCATCGATTTTTTTTTAAATTTTTTTTAAAAAATTATTTTAAATTTTTTTTCTTATATTATGTTTAAGCGTACGATGTCACCGATTTTTTAAAAAAAAAAAATTTTAAAAATTATTTTGAATTTTTTTCCTTGTATTATGTTTAAGCGTACAATGTCACCGGTTTTTTTTTTAAAAAAAAATTTCTAAAAAAATTATTTTGAATTTTTTTCTTGTATTATGTTTAAGCGTACAGTGTTATCGATTTTTTTTTTTTAATTTTTAATTTTTTTTTACGATGTCACCGATTCATAGCACTAGATTTTTTATTTTTTGTGTGAATTTTTTATATTATTCTTCACCTATTCATGTTAGGACCAGTGACTTGAGTTCATTGCCACGTTTTTACAGCTAGGTGATTGAGTTGTTGAGGCATGAGAGAGAGAGAGAGAAAGGGGGTGAAATAAGGGTTTCATGGGGAATAAGAAGGGTAAAATTGGCATTTCATAAAAATTTTGGTATGACATCAGCATTTTTCTGATGGTCAGTAACTGCTGGTTACGGTAGGGGATCTAGGTGAAGAGGACATATAAACTAGAAGGAAGTGCAGTGAAATTTCAGAAAAGGCAGGGGGTGTCATTGAAGATAGACCTATTTAGAGGGGGTGTAGATGAAATTTTCCCTGAAAAGAATCAATTACAGGCTCAAAGAAATTAGAGTCGTTTTCTAGTTCAAAAAATAATTTTACAAGTGAACTAATCATATTTAGGAAAAATTTCAGTCACACCCCTTCTAGTTTATCATATCTTCAAAGACATCTCATTTATTATCAAAAACAGCATTAATATCCATTCTAGTTTATATTTAAACATCACTAACACTCTCTATCATTAAACAACCATTTATAAATTATCTAAAATACCAAAATTACCCTTACATAAACTCCAAACAATCTTTCTGCATAAAATTCAATTAAAATTCGAGCCGATTAAAATTTATTTTTCTACATATTAAAATTCAAATTAACTAAAATTCTTTTTTCTATATATTAGAATTTGAGTTGATTAAAATTTGATTCGAGGTGATTAAATTTTATTTTTTTTTCTGTATTAAAATTTGAACCTATTAAAAGTCTTTTATGTACTAAAATTCGAGCCAATTTGAGCTCTACTTGAGCTATTAGTCCCAATTAAAATTTGTTTCTAATCAATTAAAATTTATATTTTTTTATTTATTAAAATTTGATTCAACTTGATTAAATTTTATTTGTTACGTATTAAAATTTGAGTCAATTAAAATTTATATTTTTTTATGTATCAAAAATCGGACCAATTAAAATTTAATGAGAGTTAATTAAAATTTGATTTGAGTCTCAAATAGAATTTTGACCTGTTCAAATTTTAATACGTAAAAAAATATAATTTTTAATCGACTTTAAAATATAAAAAATAAATTTTAATTAGCTCGAATCAAATTTTAATTTGCCTAAATTTTAATACGTACAAAAATTTTAAAAATAGAGGGGGGTCTTATTGAAGATATGTCTATTTAGAGAGGGTGTGGATGAAATTTTTCCTAAAATATATCACGGGCAATTTAGTAAAATTGCATTTTAACTAACACTTTTAATCTGATAGGGGTGTTATTGAAGATTCAGAAAATAGATGGTGTCTTTGAAGATATAGTAAACTATAAGGGGTGTGACTGAAATTTTTCCAAATAACTATCTTTAAAATTGCTAGATTATGTAAAGACAGACCAAAAAATAACATGTCACTTGTATGGTATGATACAATATACATCTCAAAAAATTTTACAGCCATGGTAAAATAATTGTTAGGACTTGATCTTGTACAGAGTGGTAACATTGCTAATTAGTAAAAGAACTTAAGACTTCAAACAAATGGTGTACTAAATTATTCTCATTAACTTTGGTGAAAAAAAAATGAGAAAATTAAGGAACCATTTAGTTGGCCGGATTGGGGTGATATATATAGTTGAGATTGGGTAAAATAAACCAAACGGACCACAAATCTCATGTTTGATAATATTTTTTCCTAGTAGGATTACAAATCCGGACTCACAACCATCATTGCAAACAACTCCATATACTTGCAGTTATTGAAACTTGCATGGAGGGTGGTATTTAAATGGGTGAATCGAGACTAGAATTAAAATTATTATTGTGTTCTTGCATTAAATCAAATATTTATTAGTAGAAAGATAATATTGTCAAAAGTGACATCTGATTTAACATTACATTACGGAGCTCACATATTTTTCTTATTTCTTTCCAATCATTTCAGAGCATGGAATAATATATATATATGAATTAAACTTATCAAACTAATTCAATCATAAATAGTAAAATTTACCCAACACATCATGCATTGTACATTGTCCAAATTGAAATTGGAAAGTGCAATGAAGAGGAAGTCTAGTGGGCCTTAGTGGCAGCTATGTGACTGTGACTACAAGGTGTTAGATATATGTGAAGTTGGTTGGATTTATGACATGGGCAATTGCAAGCCCATCTAGGAGTGAGTAATGAGTGGTCGAATTTTCATATACCTATCACTTAACTAGCACCTTGACTGTGGGTGGACTCAACATGATGCAAGTCATTTCATTAGGAAAAGGAAATGGAGTCGGCAGCCATTATTATTTTACCATGTGGTGATACAAATGGGTGGATGAAGAAAAAAAAGATAATTTGGTACACTATATTCGACGTCATCGCACAGTTTAAAAAAGGCTAGATAATGTTAGCCACAGGCGGTGATAGAGGTGCAAGAATGACGAATAATAAGGTCGGAGAAGAATTTCTCCACCATGTTATGAATTTGAATCGTAATTATCCCGATCTGCATCTTTCGAAAGTGACAGACAATATATGAAACATCTCTATACAAAAAAAATTGTCATATAACATAAAAGATATATTGTAATGACATGTGGATTTAACTTAGTTATCTAAATCACCGTATGTAGCACATTGTCATTGTATACTTTGATAATAACCTAGTTCTTTCTTCAAAGAAATTCATATCGTGGTAAGATTAATAAGGAAGGAAAGATGAAGGAAGAAGAAGAGAAGGCGAGAAGGGGTTGGATAGATTGCACCTATACTAAAAAAAGATGGGCGAACGAGAATATATGGAGAGAAACTTTCTTAATGTATTTGTATTTCTTTCCTTAGGCATGTATCCAACCCTAGTCTTTTCAAAGACGTCAAAGTTAACATTGAATTATATAACTAGTCTTTCAAATTATGAGAGTTCTTATCACTCGTTGTAAATTTTTCAATATTTAAGGTACAAGGGAATTTTCTTCGTTATTACCGTCTTCAATCATATTGTGGAGTTACTCGACTATCAAGTCAACAAAAAAACCGACAAAATTGATTGGAGAATTGAATTAGGAAACTAAAAAAAGAGAAGAATTATGAGTAAATTCAATGGATGAAGTTTATGTTTAGTTTGCTGATGTTGAGCTGATCCCTTCTCCTTTCACTAGGTCCACCCAATCCTTAAGTTCACTATTTTGCGTGACCCATCAAAGAAATTCAGAATACAGTGTAAATCTCCTTTAGATCTCAGACATGGTTCATGGTTGATGGTCGAGTTCGCCAATGAAGTTGGAGAGTACGAAGTGGTATTGTTCGCAGTGTTGCAGAATGATATCAACCGTTGGGAAAACGAAATGCTAAATAAATAAAAAAATAAAAAGTTTGACATGATGAGAATTTCAGGTTGTATCACAATGTCAACAGTATTCATCAATTTAGTACTATTGGCGTCGATGACTTGCGAATTTGGAGAAATATCAGACAACTTGGCCAATCACATGAGACCCGAAATTTACTTGAAATATGGAATAATAGCGAAATAGAACAATTGGAGTTAGATACGACTTAACTGAATCGTATCGATACCAATTGATACTTTGAACCATAATCTAAAAAGCTTGTTACTAAATTGTTGTATAGGTAGGTGGTCTGGTTGCTACTGTCCTTATACTTGGGCTATTTACATACAAAAATGTATCTAAATCACTTTTGTAACAAAGTAATTAAACATATTTTTTATTATTTTTTTAAAAAAAACTTAGAAAAAGTGTTACCAACACAATACAATAGTTGTTTTAGCGGATAGTAAGATTTCAGAGGACGATTATCATTTTATATCTAATTTATAGTCATAATTCAAGATATATATAGTGAAAGAATCCTAAAATTTATCACCCAACATGGTATTAAAAACTTGAAGATATTTATGCCCACAAAGATTCTTTGAGAACAATTTATGGCTTTTGGCTAAGAATGTAGGTTTGGTTCACTGATTTTAGAAGTAGTAGGGACTGAATCCAATAAATTTGGTGCCTTCATTCTCACTTGATTGGATTCATAAATGAATGTGGAGCATCTTATGTGTTAATATCTCCAAAATGTGGGTCCTTAATAATTATAAATAGTACAACCACAAAAAATTGTGGCTAGAGGGTGTGTTCCTAGGGGCACATGGCCACCCTAAGTTTTTTTAAAATAATATCACCTTTATGCATTTGATATTTTTTTATTAAATCATATTGTTTCCTATTGTTTTTTTTTTTTTTGTATATCAATTGAGATAGATTCATACGTAAATAACTACGAATTTCAGACCTATTTTGAACATGGTATAAACACATTTGGATAAGTTTTGGATGATTTTTAGGTTTTTTTTTCAAAAAATGTATGGGATAAGTTAGCTATTATATAAAAATTAGGGTCATTATATAATAAATTGTAGGGTCGGACTCACTAGTTTAAATTGCAAAACAATTTGGATTTTACAATGTTATAAATTATCAAATATAATGTAAATAAATATAAGTGTATCATATTATTTGTATCTATAGGAACAAAACATAAATAAGAACTAAGGTGCCCACCTAGGAACAAAATTTTGACTCCGCCACTTACTTGAATTTATGACAAGTCATATATTATTATTAATAACAAAAATTATAGTGAATCTCACTTTGAAGAGACAAGAATTTATAAAGGATAATCAATAATACCATAGTTAATTTAGTCATTTTAATGACAGCGGCTAGGAAATGAGTAATATCATTGATCTTAGGAGAGAGAGAAAATTATGAAGTATTTATACAAGTTACTACAATGATATATTATACTTAGAGTTTTACACGTTCTGTTGGAGATGCTCTTACATAAATGGATAAGATTATCGTACTTAAATTTACTTGTTAATATCATACTAAAAAATAATTTCAGACAATAAATCTTGCTTAGTTTTAATCATGACCATTGATTGTGAAAATAATAACGTAAAATGAAATAGTAAGATAATAAAAATTTATACTTGTCCCATGTTTAATTTATTGTAGGAAAAATGATTTTGGTATCCTAGCTGGACCCTACATAATTAAAACTCACACAATTTGATCTTGGTCATGCAATATGAGGAATGATAGGATATAAATATATATACTCATTAGTATAGAGATGCACTAATCTTTATTTCTCTTACTCTAAGATAGGGATTTAAAAGCCCTTAAGTTGATGACATGCTTACAAGAAATATATGATGTTCAAGTATAAGTAATTAAAAATTTTCAAAAAAATAAAGGAAAAATTGGTAACATTTGAAACAATAAACCCATTAAGATCAACATAATGAGTAGTTCGATCATTACGATCAACATCGATGAACAAGTCGTACACAAAAATTTCTGGTCATAAGCCGGACTTGTTTGATGCTAACCCTTAATTGTGCATGACAATCCTACCCCTACCGACGTGCAAATGATTGGACTACAAGCCCCCCACCACCCCCACAAAAAAAAAATGAAATTTAGATGGTTTTGCATAAAATTTACTCAAAAAATCAAATGTGATGGTAAAATGTTTATTAACATTAATAAGTTTTTGCATTTTGGGTTTTTTGAGGGGGCGAATATGTAATATAGAAGGAAGATTTCAAATTGTTTGTGATCCACGGATGATTGGCAGATATGTACGTTCTTACACAAAGGGCAAAAGGACGAATCCCAACCATTGGCCCAAGGGTGGGAGAGTGGGTGGGCCCAAGATGTTCATGATGAGAATAAGATATGAGCCCACATGTGCCCTTTTCATTTGTCACTGTCAACCGTACGGTGGGCTAGCGACTCACGCAACAAATTCTGCCCCACAAATTTATTATTAGTCGGTGGCCGAAAAACTAAGGTCTAAAAGAAAAAGTTGAGTAGTAAATATTTGTATCATCATATTATTTACATGTTTTACTGTAAAGTCACAATGAAATAGATGAGTTCAGATATATAAGTATTAAATTTAGAGAGAATCGACGAAAGTGGTTTTGCGTATAAAAAACTTTGTAATGCATTAGTAATAGAGTTGTCAATTCGTGTACTATCGTTTTATTTTCGTATCGTGTTATTTTGAATCTTATTATTTTTTGGGTCGTGTTATTTTGGTTTACGCCAATATTCGTGTTGATAAAAAAATAATATAATTCTAAGACAACTTGTATAATATTAGGTAAAGAAATTAAAAGATAATAAAATATTTACATTCTGCATATAAGACTAGTTAAACGTGTTATTCGTGTATAAAACTATTTCAACTCATTTAGTATTCGGGTTAATCAGCCATGTTATTTTTGGATTTGTGTCATGTTCGACTCGCATCGATAGGTAAAATTGACACCCTTAACTAATAAGAAAGAGTGATTTGATGCATATAAATAGTAACACGAGAGGTAGAGATAGATGGAAATTAACTTTTAAACAAAATAGTAAAACAAGATATGATAGTTCATGGTTTAACAAAAAATATGACTCCTTGATAGAATATAATAGAGACTCAAAATTCTTATAACCGACTCAAAATAGTTGCAATTATTGCTTTTTTGAGTTGAGTATTCGAGATGCCTGCATGAGATAGTTCTTTTGGCTGTCTCATTTATATATATATATATATATGCAGAGGTAAAAAATATATGGATACGAATATTGGATATGGGTTCGATACGATACAAATACGACGATACCGCAAAACTTGAAAAAATAGGATACGGGTATGGCTAAAATACGTTTATAATAAAATATATTTATATTTTACTATTATTTAACGACTTAAAAATTATAATTTTTAATAATTATTTAACAATGGTAAGTAAAATTATTAATTTATACCTTGAAAAAAGCGTAATATTATCTCGTTATGATATCTTTATAAAATGAACCCGACCAATTAAAGGAATCAAAACAACACTTAACTAGTTGGTTTGTTTATAAGTATTTACTTTTAAGATTATAGTGTAACTAACTCATTTCTTTATACTCTTTTGACATGTAATAGCTAATAATACTTAAAAAACACTCGTATTTTTAAAATCAGAGATTATTTTGTTAATGTATTGTATTATATTGTATGTGAACTCAAAAGAATATGATATACATTAAAATTAAAAATTGGACATTTTGCTCCATGTGTAAAAGTATCCGCAAAGTATCCACATATTTTATTAATTATCGGATACGTATGATTCATATTCGATACGTATCTTTGAATATCCAACGAATATCGTATCCGATATAATATTTAATACGGATACATCAAACTTGACAAAGTATCCTTAATTCATAGATGTAGAGTATACTATCTACACATGATAACTTACTGTTGTAACTCTATATTAATGACCTTGTTTCAGCACTGCACCGAATAATTACTCTTACACGAGTGGAAATACTACTGTTGGGAGACTGGGACTCCAGTGATCCAAGACGCAAGATATTATGTCTAGAATTAATACCCATATAAAACCTTAAACCTATAAGACGAGAGTTTATCAATAGTATATTAGGTCACTTTAACTTATTCTTCTATCTGACGTCGGATTCTTAAACATGCAATACACAATAATCTCTCTGTGATGTACGAACCATATCGGACTTAACTCTCCATTGAGTCTGATCCACAACTCTCCACAAGCATCACATCCAACTACTGTTTTGCAAGAGCCCACACTTCCAGGAATCAAATTTCTTATGGCTCTTTATAAGTTACCGTATTGCCACTCTACCAAAAGCCTTTGTGCCTAGGCTCGCGCCCTACTCTTCCATGACTTCAATATCAAAAGACTACCACTTTTCTTAAGAGCCACCATTAATATCGGTATGCTACACTACTTCTTTAAGAGTTTACCTAGAATCATTAGTTATCGGCTATGATACCATTTGTTGAAAGACTAAGAGCCTAGTGATCCAAGACCAACTATATTATGTCTGGAACTCAAACCCACCTAGAAGTTTAAGATCATAGGTGGTTATTCCATCAATAATACGTTAGGACATTTTAACATATTTTTCTATCCGATGTGAGATTCTCACACATACAATACCCAACAACTACAGTATCAAAATTGGTACTGTACCAAAATTTATAATTTTTTATGGTCAAATTATATCTTTTTTAAGGTATAAGTTACAACGGCAAAAAATATTTTAGATTCGATTATGGAAGTTAAAATTTTAAAGGTCTAATTACACTTTTTAAAGATGAAGTAATAACTAATTAGGAGGTATTTATGATCGATCATAACATTTCATGATCGATCATGAATTAGATCGATCATGAATTACCTCAAGTAGATGTAACTTCACATTTACAAGGTGTAACTTGATCTTAAAAAATAATAATTTTTGGTAAGGTACTAAATTTTTTTTCGATATTGTAGAATTGCATTACATGCAAGGCGTTTGGAGTTGGTGTTAAAGCCAACTCGTCGAATAGTACCAATAAGAAGGTCTCATGTTACTATTTAAGGTCTCAATTCGAGTATTATCTTTCTTTATTTGAGATATGTGGTTGGATGGATGATAACGAGTATTTAGAGTTTTGTTGTAGTTTAAAGAAGCTCTTTTTTTAAAATCTCGAGTTTGAGGTTGATTCATTGCATAATAGATAACATGAAGGCAATGACGGAGCTCCTACATGGCCTAGGATGGCCCCCTAGCTAGATATTCTTGCTAAGGAGTTTTGCATAAAACTGTACTGCCCAAATTTGTTTACTAAATTAGGAAATTTTTTATTCTTTCCTAATTATCACATTAAAATCTGCCCCTATTCCATTCCTTCCATAAAAAAAATGTCCTTGATAAATAGAAAGACAATAAAATTAGAGCACATTCTAATTTCTTTTAAAATCCCTTCTTCTCTCACCACACGCCCTAGCCTTTGGAAAAAATAGAAGTAGTCGTTGCCCTCATAAGTCCAAAGCTCATTCTTCAATCATTCACACAAGAAAAAAATCACCGATCAGACCTAAACAAATTCAGTTGCTGCTTTATGCTCCATCGATTAACCGTTTAGTACTATTATTGATCATCACTGTCGAAAAAAAATTCAAATTTTGATTATCTTTTTAATTTGAAAAAAATATGTTGATCTATTCAGCATATTTAACAATAGATTCTTACGGATTCAATAATAGATGAATTTCGTGATATAAAAGAACGTCGAACATCAGTTGGATAGATAATTGGATTGGTACGTATTAAAAACTATTTGTTTTGTTTATCTTATTTTTGCGTCTATAATTTTGTTCCTATTGAATAAAATATTTTAATACATTGAAAATTCAAAATTTTGTTTGTGTGAGTTTTTGTGATAAGATTTGACCTCCCAAGTATAAAATTCTGGCTCTGTCCCTACATGAAGGTATACTTGGCTGAAATATGTTTACATAAGTGAGACACTAGAACATATTGGTACATCTTTAACTTATTTCTCAAATTATTAGACAACCAAATGTACCAATAATTGTTCTATCTCTTTTACTCTTTCCATGTTTGGCTGCACAAAATTTTACAGCCAATGCCAAGGGAAAGGCAACCGCTAACGCTACTCTTACAATCTTATAAAGTAAAATTTTCATATGAAACTTATAAAGCCAATGCCAAGGGAAAAGGCAAGCATAAATGATGTGACACATTTATTACAATTAGATATTTGTGGTACTCACCTATATGATGATAATGATTCCACCATATTATTTGGTAAGAAAGTTGTAGCATTGCATATCCATGTTAATGTAATCTAATTATTTTGTCATATTGAATGTATTATGTTATTTGGAAAAATTAATTTGGTGTGAAAAATTGATGGCAATAACGTTATTTTTTATCCTAAGTTACTATTGTTTACAGAAATCTTAAGTATTGTTTGATATCGTTTTTTAAGAGTACTTTCTTACATTTTTTTTTTTTTTTTTACTTGCATTTTTGCATTTTTTTCTTATTATGATTTGCTCTTTTTCTCAAAGTTTAATCACACCTACGATAATATATATAGTGCATTTCTAGTCAAAATTTGTAAGACCTTGTACTATAAGGGCTCGTTTGGTTGTCGTATTAGAAATGAATGGATTGGATAAAATAATACAGTCTAATACAATACAGATGGATAAAAGACAAGATTAAATAGGATATTAGAATAATACGTAATATGATATAATGTTTGGTAATACACAACATAAGCATCAGATAGTAGTTATTTAATTCAATCAGTTATGTTGTTAGGACATTATTTCATAGTATTAATATTGAATTAACAAAAATACTTTCAATCAGTGTTTATTACATTGATAACAACTGAATTTTATCAATTGGGGGGTTATAATAGTAAATGTGTAGAATAATACATTTGAGTTGGATTATAATACCATCTCTCTTGGTGGTATTAAAATACATCCATAATACATGTATATGGTATAAAAATTATACAATAAGTATACAATTAGTATACGTTTTTGAAATTAATATGGTATCAAATTTGCTTACCAAACAAAATATTAGATCCGATTAAATAAAAAATAATACAATCTAATATTTAATCCCCTCATAATACGTCGATCAAACGAGCCTTAATTAAATAAAGATAATATTATCTTAAGAGTTTTTCTAAGACAAAATAAATGATGTTAGAAACTTTGAATTGTTGTTGAAAGATTGATTATGAAATTTGAGTTTCGCGCATATTGACTTTCGGATCAAATTCTTTAGGTTAAAATAAGGCTATCATTGAATCCAGAAGGTCAAGAAACCTTGTGAGAGGTGATAAGGGGTGTATTAGAAGTTTGAAAATATTTCGGAGTTAAAACGCATTTTTGAGAGAATTCGGGTAGGAAGGAGTTTGACATTATATTAATATTTTGGCCATAACTTTTTACCCCGATATTTGATTGAGCAGATGTTTGCGGAATTGAAAAGTAGACTTTAAGAGTAACAAAAGTGCATTTCATGAAAATGTTGTGAATTGACTTCTACTTAGGTCAAAATTGAGCTGAAATTCTGTGACATAAAGTCACTTGCGTTCGGACGGGACAAACACACATCCGAACACATTATGCAGAAAGTTTGGACCGTTCAGACACCTAAAAATGCGCCTCTAGATGCACAAGGAAGAGAGTTGTCCGTCCCATCTATTTTTCACATTACAAATACCCTAGGGCTACATTTTGAGAATTCTTTACCTATTTTTCAACCTCAAGAAGTCTAGGAAAGTTTGAAGATGAGGAAGAGGAAGAGGTTAGGCTTCATATTGAGGATATTAACGTGTAAGCAACAATTTTCCACGGATCAAGCAAAGGGTTCTTTCTCAAACTCATTTATTAAGGAATTAGGTTTATACTATGTATCTTCTCATTATTTTTCATAATTATATGTAGATAATCAATGATTTAGATTTTCAATCGATTACATGCACCGTTTTTATGAATAAACACATAATTTACACCACAAATCTCATGTTCTTGATTTAAAAATCCTAATTCTTGATTATGGTCAAACTAAATACATTTTTTTGCTCGATCTCTTGTATGTTTTGTTGAATTTATTCTATTTGAATAATTGTGGAGCCATGATTCGTCTTATATGTTGATTTTATAAAAAATTATGGAATTATCTTTTGTATGGGTGGATGTGATGAATATATGTTGCACTCAAACTTATATGAGTTTCTTACTTTGAAGGATTTGAAGGTTCTCTATCACTCGTAGTAGAACTGCATGATGTAATACCCCACACCAAAATCATCTAATATAAATAAAAACGTTATTACTTGTTTAGCCACTGATTAATATAACTAAATTAGGCTATCAAAGATAGTATGGAATTAATTCGGGGCTCAAAATTAGGATGTTAATTAGAATATGGTTCCCAAATTATTAGTTATTTTTTTTTGTTCAAGAAAAGGAATAAAACTTGGATCTTTAAAATTGACTTGTTTTAAGCCTTTCTAATGGCCACAAGAATAGTGCATGTGACCTAACATATAACATAGAAAATTGAGTATTAAATGGATAGATTTGTAAGTTTCCATAACACTGCACTTTTGTTCTAGAAAACATTTATATATATAGATAATGCTATAGACTTGGATCCCAAGGGGTACCACACTTTTGTGAGCGGAACAAGCACCTACACCACCGTAGTTATCACACATGCACGCCACCCAAGCTCAGCTTGGCCGGCTTGGGCTTGGGCTTAGGCTAAAAAGATATAATCTTTAAATATTGGGTTGCGGCAATGCTAAGGCAGAAAGAATAGTGAAAATGAGAGAGAGAGAGAGAGAGAGAACGTGTGAGGAAGAGATATTATGCCTATCTAGTGGAGCCTGTGACCTTCTCTGGATTCAAAGAGCAAAGAAAGTTCAAGTGGTGGTTTTGTCTGCAGCCATTAGAATAAGAAAGAAATTGGTGTGTGCATTAGCAAAAGAAACAATGAAATAACAATTGGGCAAAGTGATCAAATGGTGCAATGAAATCCAACTCGGATGAAGTCATGGAATCAGGCATCAAGATCTATATCCGATGAGTTGGTTTTAATTAAGAGGTAAGTGGTTTATCTCATAATATGCATTCGTGTCTAAATCTCTTTGCAAAAAATCCTTTTATTGCTATCGTTATTATATTCTAATCGATTATTGAATCATTGTGGTATTGTTATTCTTTTGAGTTCTCGTTTGACGTATCATTGTATTTGTTTGTACAAAAATATTATTTGTGGATAAAATGATTTGAGACTATTGGCATATGCGTAGACGTACCCAATGATATATATGGTTTTGAGATGTGATTGTGGTCCCAAGGGGCATGTGTTAGAATGGAATGTACCGAGTAACACCTAGCATGTAGCCGAGATGAATCAAGTACAAAGGCACTAGTGATTTGAAAGATTGAATGTTGGGCTTTGTATGATTTTATGAAGGGATTTATGATAAATGCTCATTTTATTTGTTGATATGCGGTTGATTGTTGGATTATCATTTGACTTTGTGATTCCATATGTTATGTTTTAAATTGCTTATTGAGCCTCCCAAGCTCACCCCCATTTACCCTCTCAGATGCAGGCTGACTTCAGGGTAAAAATCAGTAGAGGATCGGATTGATTGAAGAATTATAAAATCTCAATTATTGACTAGTTTTGCCATTGTTTGGGTAATTGGTGAATTGAGAAATTGTAATTGATGTGAAATACTAAAATAATTTAGTTGTTAAATTTTGAGGTTTTAGCGCCTTGTATTGATTCACTTTACACTGGATCCGAGAGGAGATCAGGTTCGAGGCGTGACAATTGATTCCTTGTGAGGTTCAAAAATATGTACTATTCATTCACGGTGATCGAGACAGAGGGTTAGTATACTATTTTTTGGAAGTTACGTCGATGACGATGCATTGGTATATGCACTTCTTGAAAACGGTGTATCCTTATGAGCATTGGTTGGATGATTTGGGTGTGTGTGTGTGGATGCATATTATTCAACCTACGTACATGAGATATGTTTATGATGATTTGCTTTTGAAATTGGTTCTACTTACTCATGATTATGGATTCTTATTGTTGATACGCTGAAACTTGAGATCGTATTAAATGTCTTTGTTTTACTTCAAAACTATATATGCTATTAAACAAATACAAATACTCAATTTTGCATATAATCTAAATTAAACATTCCAATCATGTGGGTCTCACATGTTAAATTGTTAATTAAATAATTTTTATTGGAATTACGCTGTTTTTGAAATGTGGGGTGTGACAAACAGTGATTTGAATTGATATCTAAACATAAAAATAAAAATAAAAATAATTTATCTATTAGTTTATCATAGTACTTAGACATCATTTAGAAACTTAAATGTTGTTATGAGATGACATGACACTGTACAATGGACGCAATTTAATTTTTTTTGATGCAAGCGAAACGTATGGGGTTCAAATCTTCAAACCAACCTTTCTATAATTGAAATTAAGTTGTCTACCACTTACATCTCCGAAACCCTACTTATTCAGCAAGCATTATCCTCTAGAATTCTTGAATACAATTTGACCTTATTCATAGGAATAAATGTTGCATGTGCAAAAATGAGTTGTCATTGTGTATATGTGGTACTCATAGCTTGCATTCGGTAGATTTTAGGTTGGAGCCAACTTTGGGAATTGAAAATAATGGGTGGATGGTTGGATCTTGAAACTTAGTCCAGGGGACGGAGTTCTAACATTAATGCTTGCATAGCTTGCATCCATTAATGCTCGTTAAATAGTTTTCAATTGTATCGTGTCATAACATTTTCGTGTCATATTCAAGCCGATAAAAAAATATTTTTAATACAAAAAATACTTTCGTGTCGAGTCAATTGCGTTGTGTCATATATTTCACATTTACAACAATTCATATAATACTATTTAATATTTTTTTAAACTTAAAAAATACTTATTTTTTGCCAATAATACTCGTTAAATAATTATTTTTTGTCTATTGTTGTGTTATTCGTATCTAACTTTAATTTGATCGGATAAACAAAATATTTGTGTCTAACTGTACACAGAAAAGTTATTTAACGAGCATTAATTGATGGATTTGGATTATAAATATGAAATATTTAAACTTTAAAGGGTACAATTTATAATTAACCCAATTTTTTTAACGGCAAAATGGACGGAGGTAACCCCAAGTGCACATTTATACGACTTGATGTCTTTCAGGGTGTAAATTAATATTTTTAAACTTTGAGGGTACAAATTAAGATTTGAGTGATCTTTCATGGTGCAAGTTGATATTAGCCTTAATTGTTTTATACAAATTCTTAACACAATATAAATTCAAAATGAACTACACTCACAAATACAAATAATTAACGGATCATGTTAGTATGAAACACATATTTTTTATATGGTAAATTTGTTTATCTAATAATGTAGAAAAAATTTTTTGACTATAAATTTAAAATTAAAATTTACTAATTTCAAACAAGTTAATTAATTATTAGTTATTAATTAAACTCTAATTAAATTAGTATATATAAGTAAAATTTTATTTCATAAGTGATCCATAGGTTGTGGATTTGGTTGAAAGAGCAAATAGTACTAATCATAAATTTGTTGGTTATGCATGTCGATCTGAACACACACAATTAACAATCAAGGTTGTTTAAGGTTAACTACGAACTGGTATGTATTCAAAATAACACGATCCTGTTGACAAATAATATTAGGGTGAAAGGTATTTCCCAAAAATGAAATTTTTTTTTTGTGGTGGGGGGGGGGGGGGGGGGGGGGAGGGGAGGATAGGGGCAATGGGCCTAAAGTGGTGATAAATGTTCATCCATTCAAACGATATGTCATGAGTTTGAGTTCAAAAATAAATTCTCTAAAATGATAAAACTATCTACCATATATTAGATGTTTTCAATGACTACGCGTCACTCTTTTTCTGAATTATTCTAGGTTCTTCATTCTTTTATGCCCGGTGAACAAAAAAAAAATGATCATCTCAGCGGAAGGAGAATGACCTAGAACGACAAAGATTGACCATCTTTTTGTTCTTGGTCGAGTCAAGATATGTCTATCTAATATTACAATTTAGAAGTAGAATTTTCAACTTATAAAAGTACAATAATGATCAAGATTGATCTAATTTTTATATATTTTGATCCAATGATATAAAATTTATCCTAAATTTTTTTTTTCCGCTCAAAAACATCATTTTCTCATCACGGCTCTCAATGTCAAAAAATTTAACTAATACACTCTTCAATGCCAAACAACGCCACTTATCCACATTTACCTCTTCCTTTTCTTTCTCTTACGTCTCACTTATTTTCTTTATGTTCACTTTAATTTTAAATTATTTAATTAAAAAAAATAAAAATATATTATTATTTAAAATATAAATATCGCATGATCAATATTCAATTTTTAATATTGTAAAATGTCTTCGGCCACGGGTTATTGTTAGTTAGATTATTTTGGTAGTTAAAATCAGAACATAATTGTAGGCTTAGAATGGTACATATGCTTGGATAGCAAAAGACAATATGATGATTTAGTAATCAAGCTAGTGTCTAACTAATAACACTAAGGAGAATAGACTTATACCTAAAAGCTTGTGCGCTTTGATTTGTTTGCTTGTTCCATTACCATAAACGAAGGGAACAAGAGGAATGTGGAAATTAAATGTCTATTGTTAAGGTGCCCTCCATTTTTGAAATGATGAAGCTTACAACTAGCCAGTTTGGTTGTAAAGTCGGATCTAGAGTGATAACAATATGCATCCATCCAAGAAATATATCGCCAATTTGAGTTAGAGAATCAATTTATCGAAAATAGTAGTAATAGCTTTTATCAGCATTTTTTGCCGATTGTCAGCCTTTTCAGCTAATCGTAGGATTCTGGTGATTGCAGTCTATTTTCCAAGATCAGACTATTGCTGATCTAGTCATGAGCTGAGATTCTAGTTGATATAGTGACATAGAGTGTGTTTGTTAATCCAAATTCAACACTTAAAATAAATGTATTCGGCACTTATTATTGTAGATCGTTTAATAACTAAAATTTCAATATCTTAATGTATTAAGTATTCCTTAAAAATAGGTTATAATATTAAGTAAGAAATTTCTTACTTAATTCTGAAAGCTCAAAGCGCTCAGCCAAACTATTTTTAATAATATTTGCAATATGACAATTCTACCCCGAAATATTTCACAATCCTATTAAAATTCTAATTAGTCTTCTCTTCAAAATTCCTAACATATCTATCCTCCTTGCCATCTTGATCGTCTTGTTTAGTGAGTGACACAAGTAAGTCTTCTTCTCTATCTTCTTCCCTTGTCTTCTGCAATACACATATACATACATAATTACACATACACACATGCACGCACTGCACACACACACGCGCGCGGGCACTGCATACACACACACTCTGTGCACAAACATAATCACACACATACACACACATAGAGACAAATATTTTTTTCAATTTGTTAATGAAATCTAATTTATTCTATTTTTTAATATTTTTTTATTATTTATTAGTTATTGTTCACTTATTGTGTTATTCAATTTGTTATTATTCTATTAGATACAAGCATATTTTTTAAATATTTTCAAAGTAAAGAGTGGAAGGGTAAAACTAAAAATTAATTTATTTTTAAACGTCAACTCTGTGGAGTAATCAAACAGTTTTGTTCAATTCAGTACTTAAATTTTAATGGGTACCAAACAGTCTACGAATTCAGTATTCAGTTTTTAGTTTTTAGACTTTAACTTTCAATTTTCAGACTTCTGCTTTTAATTTTTATCAAACACCATCATAGCATGGTGCTAAAATTGCCTTCATTGAATATACAGAAAGTAAATTAGGTAAAAAGTGTGTAACTATCTTTTTATCTAATTTGACCTATTAATTAATTAGTATATTTCAAAATAAATGATGAGAGGTGGTCTAGGATGTGACCACTAAAAAAATTTGCATGCACATGCCCTTTGTAACTGTTCTAAAATCTGAATAATAATGAAGATTAGGTAGATTCTTAAAACTTTGGGAAACCCTATTCCACTCTATCGCACCATAATTTACGGCTACCATTGTATTTAAATTGACTTGATATCCCATCTTAGGTTACTATTTTTTTCTCATTTTATTCTAAAATATGGACACCTAGGGATCGTTTGATTACAGTATTAAAGAGTAGATTATAGAATCATAATAGATCAAAACTCTCTAATCCAATTTTATGCTGCATTTAGTTGTAAAAAAATACTCCATATTGTAAAAGAATAGATTGTATTATGTAATACATGTTAATTCTGTATAAGCGGATAAAATACAATATTCTATATGAGATAAAAATATTGCGCATTGTAATCTAGTGTTTGGTAAGACACTGGATTAAGAGTGAGATAATAGAGTACAAATTACATATTGATAAAAAAATCATCAATCTTGTCTAGTTATTAATGTTTTTATTTATTTGGTGCGTAAAATAATAAATATATAACTTAATATGCTTGAACTTGACTATAATACCACCTCCCTAGGAGGTATTATAAGTTGCTCAATAATACAAATAAAGTGTATTATTTGGATAAACATTTGAAATAAAACTATATATAATACGGAGTTAAACGCCGAAAAAATGTCAAAAACACTTCTATAAATGAAGCATATCGCAATGTGGCAAATTAAGTTCGTTTAAATCCAACGACTTATGCTGCGACTTAAATTTTAATCTTTTAACTATAATAACTCAGTCTATTTACATTTAACCTTTCGTGTGTAATCACAATAACGGTTTTGATCCTTTAAATCTAGCGACTTATAAACAATACACTTGTATATACACTTAAGTTTGACAAAAGAGAATGGATTCCAACCAAAGAAAATTTTGGTCTAAGAAATTATCAAAAAGCAAAAATATTTGAAAAAATTATTATAAATGGTACTTTAGTTAATTTGGATGTTGACATCCCACGAAAAAATAAAGTTCTAGAGTCCACATTATGCAATTAATAAAGGGTTATGACTTTTACTTGTCATTGAAGAAATTTTCAGTCTTATACCTTGAACAATGATATGACATTGGAAGTGGCATTTTCAGAAACTTGAACTTGATTCCATTGTCATCTATTTGGCTGGAATTGGTAAGGCTCACTTTCTTCCCTAACTTGTTTGGTATTAAAGTATCTAACTTAAACCAAATGATAAGGGATGGTGTGACCCTAGTATATAAGTCAATCATCGATTACTCAATTTTTCGATGTGGGATGGCACTTCCTACACCCTGTCTCACGGGCAATTCAGACTCGCACGTGGGCAAACAAACCAAAATAAATTCAATAGACACATAGACTAGAGTTAAATTGAGACAGACAGATAAATGTACCCAAAAATTGAATTAGGAGAGAGGCTTAGTTCGTCAACCACCTAATTTTTCACAATTCACAACCACAACGAGGCCGCAATTATACAATGGACCATGGTTCACTCTCTAGTTTGAAATTCTTCCCTTCGTGATTGTTCAAATCTATACAACATCTTTTTGATAATGGGGAGTAGTCCAAGTTGAACTTTTGACTGCAACATAAACTTTAGATATATGCAATCACCAACTATGGTTAACCCTCCAGTTTAACTCTAGGTTTATAAAGTTAGAAGAACTCAAACTTAGAACATGGAGATTTATGTTTTGTTCCATGAGACAGAGTTTACTCGTGTAGGTTCAGTTATGTAATTCTTACCTTCAAAAATATTATCTATGGTAGAAATTCAGCCATTGATCACCTAACACTGACAAAGACATCCACAAACTTAGACGATCAGGATTTATCCCGATACATGTAGGTACATGCAGGACAAAGGAATTGTATATACCCGAAAAAATTAAGACAGTGCTTGAAGAGATTCAGATATCCCCAAGTTAGTTTTTTTCGTAAATAAAACAAAAAAAAAAGAGGGTACAAGTGATTTAATGTATTATAAGATTACACGCCAACTACATAAGGTCTTTCTCAAAATTATTCAAAGGAAAAAAACAACAAAGAATGATACATAGAATCAATTGAAAAAAACAACTTATTAACTGTGCTACAACAGTTTTGACCAAATTCGGTACTATTCATATGATAGGACTATGATTACCATATGAATAAGTAATTTCCGATACCAACAATTTTATCATGCATCCACCGGACAACCCCACCCTATACTAACTATGTCGGTACGGGAAAGTCCATCAAGATTCGTACTAAAAACATTGGAGATAAGATAAGGATACACTGCCCATGCATGCAAACAAAAATAAGTTTACATGGGATTACACATGTTTTCTTTTCTTCATCTTCGTCTATGTTGTTTCTTTGTCCCTCTTTATTATGAATTCATCTTGTGTTCTAATTCTATTTTATTTTTATTTTTTTTCTAAAAAATAGAAGATCAAAAAATAAAAATAATTCAATAGAAAAAAGGAAGGAAAGGATTACATAAGAAGTTATGATATGGAAAAATTACTTTTCGATACCATCGTTTAACTCGTAAATGTGCATCGGCCAAACTTGTGTACAAATGTTTCGTGTGTGTTGACAGCCAGCCGCTTGCTACTGGCTTGGTTTTCTAAACGATTACTCTACAGCAACCTCTCACCAAACAGAAAACTAGTAAGGCCAACATAGAGAGAGAGAGAGAAATAAATTTTCTTTGCATGGGCCAGGGTTATTAAATTATTTTCTGACCAAACAGAAAATGTCTAAATCATAGAAGGTGTCGATCAAGACCAAACGATTGGTACTTCAAGACTTGATACAAATTGCAATTTATGAGCTACACAAGTTTTCCGAATAAGAGTTTGATGCAATAGTTACAAAGTTGGGTCAACAATCGTGATGTTATGTATTTAAATTTTCACTGCAAGAAAATTTATCGACGTTTAATAAACGATGTTATTTTTTTCGGTGTTTACAAAACGCCATTACTTTTTACCGACGGCGACAACGACGATTTGAAAGAAACACTGGAAGTTAATAATTCCAACGTTGAGTAGACTTTTCTAGCATTTATAAACGTTTGTAAACGCCGGTTATTCTAAAAATCCTTGTAGTGTTAGAAACATTCATTTTGTGTAAATAATACTAAATTTTGATTGTGTATCCACTCTACTCCTCTAATATTCTTATGTAAATGAACGAGAACTAAACAGTATAATGACTAAGACCAATGTCATAGCTAGTGTAGCTCTATAATCAAGCCATCAAAGTAAAATTGGTTTTGGCCTTGTCTACAAAAAAAGCCTCATGTTTTCCATATGTTTATAATATTATGTGAATTTTTTTTTAATTTCTTATTTTATTCTTACTTATTATTGTAAAATCGATTACACCCACATATTTTCAAATATTTACTTTTATCTAATTTTTATTTTTTATACCTATTTGACTTTCAATTTCTTTTGAACTCTTATATTAATAGTATTTAACTTCTTAGCTGTTTTGTACTCATTTGTTAATAGTACACTTATATATGATTTTATATATCTATGTCTATATTTATATGAAAAAATAAAGTATAATCTATATTCTATTATTATATACAAGTAGTTGCTACATTGAATTCTACGGTCAAATATGTCATTTTTTTTATATGCAACAATATCATAATAACAATAGTATTATAATTTAATAAATCTCTTTGACAAAAAATACTAAATCTATAATATAATTATATTTTCAAATACTCAAGAATAATAATTTTATAAAAAAATCTCCATTATAAATAAATGAAAATTGTCTAAAAAGCCGAGGAGATACCTAAAAATGACATATTAAGTACTCAAAGTGGGTAAAATATATTAATCATTATATTTAGCAATGATTAAAATAAAAATTAATTATTCAACACATAATTTATTATTCAATTTAATTTTACATTTAATTTAAATTTTTTATAAAAATATTATTTAAATATGTTCACGTGTCAGTGTGAATTTTTTTTGATTTTTTATTTTATGCCTAATTATTATTGTAAAATCAATTATATCCTCATATTTACCTTCATCTAATTTTTATTTTTATACCTAGTTTTTTTTTTAACTCTTTTATAAAGAATAATTGACTTCCAAATTCTTTTAGATTCCTTCGTAAGTAGTACACTAACATATAATTTTTTTATATCTATGTTTATATCTATGTGAAGAAGCAATAACGAATCTATATTCTATTGTTATATACATGGACTTATCAAATTTTCAGATTAAATTCTAACGTCAAATATATGTTTATATTTAATTTTTTTCAATAATTAGGTTTAATAAGAAATAAAATAGAGATTGATTCTACAACACTAAATTTGTTATCTGATAAGATAGCTAGCACTTTGAACTTTATCCCCTTATATTTTTTCCGCCATTTCTATCTCATTATTCATTTATATTACAAGTTAAAATATTTATTTTTTGATTAATGTGTGGTTCAATATAATTTTTATTTCAGACATTATACATATACGTAGTGTACACATATTGATATTTTTTAAGATCATGCATTTTGAAAAAAAAAATTATTGATTTTTTTATAGAAGGTATCGGGTAGAAATTAATTTCAAATTATGTAATTAGAACAAGAGAAGGAAAAAATTATTATTTGATATAATGAGATCAATTATTTAGTCATTCAGATTTTATGTTACATCGTATATTTAGGCATGGGTTATCACTAGTTTAATTTAATTACACATAAAATTCTTATTTTCATAAATTCAACAAAAAAATTATTATTCAAATTATTCACATGAAATGCCCTTTGTGCATTACTAATATAGTGAAAATCAAAAGTTTATGCACAATAAAATCTAAATACAAAAAATAAATGTAAAATCAGGACAAAAAAAGGTTATTATTTCCTAAAGCATAATAGTTTTTTGTATATATATACGATTATTTATGACATAATTATGATATATTATTAATTATGATCTATTACCAATTCAATAATTATATAATACATTAGTTTAGCAAATAAAATTAATAAAATAAATTCAAATAAAATTTTCTGTGGAAAATAAAATTGTCCAAGAAACTTTCCGAAAAAGAAGTTGTCCAATAGGTAGTAGTGATCATGTTAAATTTTCAAAGAAGGGAAAAAAAAAAAAAAAAAGAGAGTACAGATGGGTGGAAGATAAGGTTACATATACCTCCACGAAACTTTAATAATAACTGATGAGCAGCTAGCTACGTTTTTTCATTATCAAACAGCAGTACTAGTACAAAAGTGTATCACTTTTCTCTTCTTCTCTCCTCCTTATGAGTCTCTTTCACTCCATTATACACACACACGCACATATACATATACATATACATATACATCTATATCTATAGAGAGAGAGAGAGAGAGGGAGGAGTGTGGAAAAGCGATAGAAGGCGTCAAAAAAGCAACGGATCAACTCTTAGATTTGTGGGTCCCATGCAATTCCTCATATCTAGATTTCGTCGCCCACTGTCCCCACCACTTTTTTCGAAGCTGACTCCTGTGGTGGCGTCAAACAATCCCACCACTGTCATCTCATTATAGCTACCGCTACTATTATAGCTATGAATTTTTTTTTTTTTTATTTCACTTTATTTTATAAATTTCTTGATTAATTATTTTAAATTTTAATTTAATATCTAAAAAATATTTTTCAATATCATATAATTATTTTCATCTAGATTTTAAATAGAGACACACTATCACTATATGCATGTGGTGGTGGTTGTTTTTTGTTGTGTTATTATTATTATAATTTTTTTTTAATAATGTGATTTTGGAATTTATGGTTACAACATAAATTATGGATACCTATGGTCACCCTCAAAGTATTCATATTCAATCTTAAGAGGTAGTTCAGGTGGTATTAAGGACGAGTTGTAATTTCAGACGTCTTAAGTTCGAATTTTAGCAATCACTTGGGCCCATGTCATAAGGGATTTATTTCTTCTGAATACTCTACTCCTGACGTGGATGATCTATCTTTAACCGAACCGGAAAGGAGATTAGTCAATTCACGCATAAACTGATACGAACACCCCTGATTATTAAAAAATATATATATTTATATTCATTTAACTAACCAAAACAAGACTAGAGCTCGTGACCTTAATATAATACTTTGTAAATCTTGGATATCCTGATGCTCTGATTATGACTAAGAATCTAATCCAATGGAGTTGCCTAAGAATAATCTTTTACAAATTACAAATAGGGTTTTGGAATTATAAAAATCATAAGTTTTGTTTTATTTTGTTTTAACTTTTTTTGTGATTTTGTATATAACCAAAACTTAGAACTTCCTTTTGTTTCCATGGGCTTGCAATCAGTGGGCTTGGGCCCTTTGAAGGTCCATAAACCAGGCAAGTCCTTCTGCTTGGCTGCCTTGCAGGGTGGCAGGACTTTTTGGAGATATAGGTAGGGCTGTTAGTCGAACGAGTCCGAGCCGAGCTTGAAAAACTTGTTTTTTAGTTCAAGTTCGGCTCGTTTAGGAAACGAGCCAAGCCTGAACGAGCCAAAAACAAGTCTAGCCCGAGCCAAGCCCGAGTATTTGTACATAGACGAGTCAAGTCTATCGAGTTTGAGCCGAATTTGTAGGACTTGTTTTCTAAACGAGCCTACAAACTTATTCAAGTTCAGACTCGTTTAGAAAACGAACCGAGCCTGAATGAGCCGAACTCAAGCTAAGCTCGAATAACTCAGTTTGATTAACAGCCATAGATATAGGTAGCTAATAGAATATTTGTGTTAGTAATTTTCTCACCTTAGAAGTATAGGTTTGCACTAAACTTGCCCCAATGTATGTGGTTTTGAGATGACTGCATGCATTTAGAGTATTATCACAGTCACGAGTTGAAAAGACACATGTGTGATTGAAATAATTTTATCACATCAAACAATAAAAGCGATACGATTTACAAGATTAGATAACGATATTAAGAATTTTAAGTTAATATTTAAAGCAACTGAAAAACTTTCATGCTTATTGTTGTAATTAACTAAGATCTGAAGTTTGTCATGTATTATCCCAATCGATTACCGACAAACTTCCCAAGAATTTGACACTAATTAGGGAGGGAATATTAAATGATGATTAGTGTGGAGCCCAAGTGTTAATCATTGTATAGAATGGGAAGAACAGGACAATTATATGACAAAGAAAGGTTGAAAGGGAGATTAATAATGATTAATGATAAAAAGATCAGTTTAGTCATTTGTAGCCCTTTTCAAGTTGAACCTACCTTAAAGAGGGAATAAATTTGCTTAGAGAGACATAAGGATAATGGAACAGAGGGTTGACCAAATGTTAAGGGGGGCAAGGCAAGAAGGCAAGAAAACAATCCTCTTGTTCCTTTGCTTGATCATGTTTTGGGTGACAGAGGCACTCCCAACAAATCCACAATTCAACCACATTTGTTCTAATTAACTGTGTTGTTTTTCTGACTAACCTCTCTAATCATTTCTCTATCATCTTGCTAAATGAAAAAAAAAATGATCCAAGACTCTAGATGCTTCAATAGTGTTGAACTCAAAGACCTCTCTCTCTCTCTCTCTCTTCAAAATTATAAATCCAGGTCTACTTGGGTGCAATTTATACCAGCACTAATGAATTGTATCTCAATTAAATTATACAGTAAAGAGTACTTAGGAAGTCCTCGTGTTTTAACCTTTTAAAATTAAATAACCAGCCATGTTCTAACGTCGAGTCCAAGCTGCATGCACCTTGAATTTTTTGAAACAACATGGACTATGTTTGTAAATATGCACCTCTTGTGTTCGAGTCTCCTTGATTATATAAAATTTAAGTTCATCTAATGTGCATGGTTTGCGGGTACTTAACGTGAATCAAAGGTTTATGTTGAAGTTATTATAAGTCTAGAGGACATGATACCTAAATAAATTTGGTCCAAGTAAAGCATATTCCATTTTGTGCTTAGTCAAAAAATATCTTCTATCTTTTGTAGTGCATTGATTTATGCTTGCAAAAGTAAATGTAAACCTTACAAAGTGTTGATAAAGATTCCTAAACTTGGATCCGGTCATCATTTATTGCTGCATTATAATTTTGGAGGTGCAAGTAAGAATCTATGCATAATGGGGGACCATCTCTAGAACACATCAAATGTAGAGCATATGGTGGGGTTTAATGCACATAACTCTAGGTATTTCTATAAAACTTTTAATATTATCATCACCCCACTATAGAATAAAGAAACTATATATATATATATATATATATATATATATATATATATAGAGAGAGAGAGAGAGAGAGAGAGAGAGAGAGAGAGAGAGAGAGAGAGAGAGAGAGAGAGAGAGATGATTGTGAATTAAGAAAATTGTATGAAGCACTTTTAAGATCTTGCAAAGGCATAATTTAGATAGTGTAGGGCCCAGGAGAAGAAATTAAGGCAAATGGCTAAGATAGGCAAAGTGGGGGCATAAATTAAGGTAAATGGCTAAGATGGGCTAAGATGGGCAAAGTGGGGCCCTTATAGCCTATAGGTTTATATAAAGGGGTAAGGCTATATGTCACTCTATCAATTTTTTGTTCTGAATAAATTCAGCTATCATTCTGTCAAAGTTAATTCAAAAAATATATATATATATAAATAGTCTATACTTAATAATTATGTTCTCAAATGACACCAAGGGCAAAAAGAAAATTCAGCTAATATTCAAATGCAAAAAGAGGGGAAATCAGCTTTTGCATAAGAGAAATCCTAGTGAAGTCCAAAAGGACTTTCCTTCTTGGAAGGAATCCCCCAAGAATTTTGCTCACAACAACTATCAAAAGCATCAACTTTAAGATGTTATATTTCATTTGCAAGAAAGTTGATCTTGTAATGATATGTGAGAGAGAAAGGAGGTTTGGGTATATATATATATATACATAGAGATAGAGATAGAGAGAGAGAGAGAGAGAGAGAAAGTTTTTGTATGAATTGAATGTAGTTTTCAAATCTTTCCAGGGAAAATCTTGTTTAATTTTGACCTTTACATATACAAACAAATTTATAACCCTAAAATTAGGCTAAAGTAGGTGAAACCTTGTGCATGAGAATAAAAAATCCATATTCAAAAAGATTAAATTTTACTAATATGCCATGCAGCTAACCAAAATGATATATTACCCCATTCTCTGGCTATTGATAAGACACTAATGAACATTTGGTGGTACTTTAGCCCTCAAACTATTACATTAGGAAGTGTGCTTTTCAAACTAGTGCATTAGCATAGTGGCAAGAGTAAGACAATGCGGAGACGAACTGTATATTCAAATGTTTTGAGTTTGAATTTTGACAATCTCTTGATGATAGATTATGAGAGATTTATCCCTCATGAATCCTCTAGTTTCGGCGTGGTTGACCTGTCTTTGACCAAATCGGAAAGGGGATTAGTAGAGATGTGTGTAAACTGACCCCTAACCATTGAAACGAAAAAAAAAAAAAAAAAAAAAGGGAGACTAAGCCAAAAAGTGAGTATCAGGATTCACATCATACACCATTATTTGACATTTTTAAAAAAAAATAGGGGAATAATTTTAAGAAATATTTCTAAAAAAAATTATTTTAGAAAAACTACACTCCTGTTTTTATAATCAACTATATTATATTAGGGAATTAGGGGTAACCCGTGCTTGAAGACATTGTGTAACGTAAACCAACCGGTTAATTTGAAAAAAAAATTATTTTAATTTACTTTAATTATAGATTCTTGAGAGATGTTATTAGCCGTTGGATGAGTCTATTTAAAACCGTCGAATGAGTTTATTGAAACATATTTTAATTTATATTATAGATACTATTTCTCACCGGGAATTTCTTAAACCGCTAATTTGCATTTTTAACTAGTTAAATTCTTTCGTGATCCAAAAAAAACTAGTTAAATTCTTTGAACCTATTTTTTGTTAGGTAACTAATAGTTCTGCCATATCAACAGAAAAATAATGGTACTAGCTCATGAAGTGCTCACTTTTATTTTTCGCTAACTATGAGGTATGCTCGACTATTTGTTTCGAGCTTTTCAATTTGCATAGGAAAAATACCATGTTTTTTTAAGTGCTACGTTTGGGCTACATTTGAGACTTATTGATGATTGGGGTTGTTCAATTGAGAAAACGTGCTTCATACGCCAGCGATTGAAGATCGGCGAACTTGACACTTGGTGTGACAGAAGTATAGTTTAGGCGACTCCAAATAATTAAGATTTCGTTTTCTTGAAAAAAATTATTTCTTTACTTAGGTTCACTTCGTCCATTTGAGCCTAGAAAAACCTGAAAATAAGCAAAAAATTAGGACATGAGTACATGGGCACGTGGCCAGAACCACAGAATACCGAATCAGAGAGGCCCAGCCCAAGTAACTTCATTGGACAGTTGGTTTAAACTCTATCAATGCGGTGTCAACAACAGCTATATATTTTTTTGAACAAGAAATCTCTCTAAGGAAGGTCACTTTGGACCATCATTGCAAGAATAAATCTTAGATATCAGCAATCACCTGTAAATTATAGGTATTAGTTAAGTCCGATAGAAATCTATGAAATTCCGTACAAAATTTAAAGATGCATAACATGGCTTTAAAAATATTTCCAAATGAGGATAAGAAGTTTAATTTAGTTTTGAAAGATTGATCATAAAGTTTGAGTTTCATGCAATTGACTTTCGGGATAAACTTAGTTTCAGATGTGTTTAAGTTTGAAAAAGGTGCATAAGTAAGTTTCTAATTGTTTTTAGGTCAAAATAAGGTCATCATTGAATCCAAAAGGTTGAGAAACCTTGAGAGATGTAATAGAGTGTATTAGAAGTTAGAAATATTTCGGAACTAAAACCTATTTTTGGAGAGAATTTGGATATTTGACACAACCTTAGTATTTAGGCTTTAACTTTTTAGTCTGATATTCTATTGATATGATTTTTGGACAGTAGAAACTAGACTTCAAGGGTTATAAACGTATGTTTCATAAATTTTTTGTGAATCGGATTAAAACTAGATCAAAATTGAGCAAAAAATCTGGGCCAAAAAGTCACACGCATCCGGACGAAAAAAAACACGCATTCGAGTGCATCAGGCAAAAAGTTTGAAAAAAAAGCACGCGTTTGGACATCTAAAAATGCGTGTCCAGACGCAAGAGATAGAGATTTGCTTGTCTGGACATGTGTTGAGTGTTTTCTCCATTTTTTACATTACAAATACCCTATTGTAGTGCTTTGAGAGCTCTTTATTTATTTTTCAATCCCAACAAGCCTAAAAAACTCTAAGAACAAGAAGAAAAAAAAAGGAAAAATAGGATAAAACGCAAAGGATTAACACATAGAGATCGCATCAAACATGTAGAAGCACACTATTTGCGGATTAAAATGTAGGACTTCTTTCTCAAATTTATTCATTGATGATTAGGGCTATATAATATATCTTTTTCATCTTTATTATGATATAAATAATAGATCTACAATATTTTCACATTCTTTTGAATCCATGATTCATTTTTTGAACAAAATATATTATTTATTTCTAAGATTTATCCGTTCTTAATTGAAAAACTCTAATTCTTGATTTATAACCTTACACATGTTTTACATCAAAATTTACATGTTCTTGATTTTAAAGCCCTAGTTCTTGCTTATCATCAATATAAATATGTTTCTTAGAGATCTCATGCATATTTTCTTGAATTTATTCTGTTTGAACAATTATGGAACTATGATTCATGTTTATGCGTGGGCTTTATGGAAAAGTGTGAAAAATATCTCTTGTACGAGTGGGAGTAATGAACGTGGGTTACATTTAATCGGATATCATAGAGTGCAAATATGCGTTTTTTTACCTTGAGGAGTTTGAAGGTTTTCTATCACTCGTAGTATAATTGCTTGATTTCTTGTTAGGTTATAGAATTCACACTATTCGCTCACGAGGATCGAGGCTAGTGACTAATATATTATTCCTGAGTTGGATTCATCATTGTCGATACATCGGTATGCACTCTTCCTAAAAATGGTGTATCATTGCGAGGATTGTGTGTGGAGGGATCAAGATATTCTCAATATATGGATTCATGTTGGTCTACCTGCGTATATGAGATATTATGGTTGTGATTATTTGTTGTTTGAGAATAAGTTTTACTTCTTACAAGTTTTATTGGTTGATATCGTAAACCTAAGATCTTGTTAACTGTCACGTTTTACTTCAATTATTATATGCTATTTTATCAACTGAGACTTATCTATTTTTGTGATTTTGAAAAATTGTTTAAGTTTGAGAAGGTTTTCCTATTGGACTTTTTGCTCATCCTATGATATAAACATTTTTTTAGATTTCGATATTGAGGAGAATCTTGGGGTAGGTAAGCAAGTGGACTAGGAGACGGATGTGAATCTAAATGTGGAGATTTAGAGATTTTCTATTTAGGTTTGAGTATTAAACAATATTTTTATATTTATGTTATGAATATTTTACTTTAGTTAAAGGATGAAGAATAATTATTTTGGTTTAGTTGTAAAACTAAGGATTTATTTACGTTTTTTTGGGAGTTTATCTAGTTAGTGATTGGATGTTTAATGGTTTGTTTTATATAAATGATTATTTTAGACGCTCTCATTGTTAGATGTTATATAGATAATTAATACATTTCAAGGTGAATTTTGGAGCGTTACAACACTAGCGAGCGAGGATCAGGGCCGGCCCAATAGTATGGAAAAAAATGCATGGGCTTTAGGCCCCAATTTTTTAGAAGGCCCCATAATTTTAGGTACATCACTAGCCCACAAAAAAAAAAATTAAAGGATTTTTTAGGTATGGGTACAATTTTTTAGACTTATTTAAGCAAAAGTGTATGGATAAGTTGTTTCTATTAAGTACAAATTTTATAAAAAATTTTGTGTTTAGGTACAAAATTCAAATGAATTAAAATCTTTTTTACTTAAACACCCTTCCTTAATTTATGCAGCCATCATTGACAGTTATTCAAGAAAACAAATATGTAAAGATTATATATTTGTTATCTTTAATTTTTGAATTTTGAATGAGCAGTTTTGTGGGATAAGATACTATACCCAAAATCTGAATTTGGGTAATCCATTGAAATGGCCATACAGATACCACATTGGAATTGTTTTGGCCTCTGTTCTGACTTACCTCCATTAATAATGTGAACAACAATTAATCCACAGAGACAAAAAGATCGTTAACATTATGCTTGATTCAGTAACAAATACTCAAGACAGTTACAACACACATAAGATACAGTTATTAAACAGTTAATCAATAAAGTTAGCGATAACAAATATAAAATTGAATCTTTAAAATCATAAAAATAGTTACACAACACAGTTAAACCCATTAAAATTTGAATATGAACAGTCTATATTTGAATTTCAAATAGTTATTTAAAACAGTTACTTAACTATTTTTAATCAAAAAAATCATGAACCATAAAGTTGCCAATAACAGACTTATAAGAATTGAATCCTTAAAATCAGAAGAATAGTTACGCAACACAGTTAGACCCATTAAATTTTGAATATGAACTATCTATATTTGAATCCCAAATAGTTATTTAAAACAGTTACGTAACTATTCTTATTCAAAAAAATCATGTTATAAATTGTTTTTTTTTTTTCATATACATATGCTATAATAGATTTGCAAATTCGTAATATAATTTCACAAAATTAGGGTTTTACAATTTGGTTTTATTTTTGAATCAACTTACACAGGTTTATGAAAAGAAAAAAACTAAATAATCAATGAATGAAAAAAAAAAAAAAATAGAATGTCACCTCAAATTTCCGATGAATAAGTTGTCGGAGACTATGAACAGGTTCTTCACGATGTTGGCGACAATGAACAATTGGATTTGGAACTGTCGTAGTACTTTTTTTTTGTGGAATATTCAATGGTTAAAATAGAAAATAATAAACAGTTATGTCATTCTATGGATATCTCATTGCCATAGAATCAGGATGCCGAAGAATCAGGGTTTTGAGAATTAAATCCCTTTTTTTACCTCCCATTAACTGATTCTAGCCCTAATATACGCAGGAATACAAATAAGTTCTACGTTTCAATTGTTTACCGAATGGTAAAACTAGTATTTTTAAAAAATATACACTTTACCATAAATAAGTTTTTGAGTTGTATTTTTGCTCAAATAAGTCTTAAAAATTGTACCGGCTTCTAAATTCCCCAAAATTAAATCCATTAAATTTTAAACCCTACAAAAAAACCCCAAAAAATTAAATCCAATCAAAATTTTTATTGCAATAATTTGAGCCTATAATCCAATCCATAACATTAAAAACTTAGAAATTAAAAAAAAAATATTCAAAAATCAACTCATATTTACTCTCTCTCTCTCTCTCTCTATAAAAAAAAAAAAAAACAAAAACAAAAGTTAAAATTAAACATCATCTCTCCCTCTCTATGGTAAAAAACAAAAATAAAAGTTGAAATCTCTTTCTCGACAATATTAACACATTATTCTTTTGTCTCTCTCTCACATAAAAAATTGAAAATAAATTAATTTTTTTAAAAAAATAATACTAAAAATAAAAAAGCCTCCATTTAATATTTCCGTTTTAAGTCTCAAATTGGCTTGAGTCGCCCCTGCCAAAGATCGAACCCCTGACTTTCAATTCTACTGTTAGTCTAGGTCCAACCTTACATTGCTGGACTACTTGTGCGGATTCAACCACACATTTGTGATAAGACTAAACATAGTATTTTTTAGTTGCAATCATGATATATTTCATCTCTATCAGAAAAGAAAACGAATATCATTTCTATGACAATAATTTCTTGGTCGATCTTATGTACTGAAAACCACATGCACTAGTTGGACTTGAAGAGAGATTTTGTGGTTTTGGGGGTCAATATGCAATAAGTGGAAAAGGGGGAAAAGAAGAAGAAGAAGAAAAGCTGATATCAGAGACGTCCTTTCATTCCCATTTTTTGTCTGAGAGGAGGGGGTTTGGACTAAGTGTCAACATCGAATTGGGCCTTGAGACTATCAATTGGTCAAAGGGTCAATCCTTTCGACCTTTTAGGGATCACCTAATTGAATGGACCCTAATGGACCTTAAGCGCTAACCATAAGCTTTAAATAATGGGCTTACAGAGGCCAGTACCTCCCTATAATAAAAGTGTATTTTTTAAAATAATTGGGATAAAAATATATTTATTAAAAAAAATCATAAAAGTCATTTTACTCCTACCATAAAAAGTGTATACCTAATTGACATTTTTTATATTTCCAATATCTAAATATTAGTATGTGAGATTTTCAAGATTCCTTTTGATATTTGTGCATCATTTAAATTTTGAAATTATATATATATACTAGTAATTACCCGTGCCTGAAGGCACTATGCAACAAACAAAAATATCGCAAATAATTGCTCATGCCCAAAGACACTACGTAACACAAAAATCTCCAATAATAAAAATAAAAAATAAAAAATCATAGTGTACATGTGCCTGATTCTAATTCAATGTTAATTCCAATCTATCACAATCCATGAGTTTATTGCAATTTTGATTTCTAGCCCAACATATTGTAGAACAAAATAAACGGCACTTAAGTTCTAATATTAAAAAGGTAGATTGTGCTTGAATTCAACACAACAGACCTATTTACTTTTCATAAATGAGTGCAATCAAATTTTCAATTCTTAAAAGAGAACACAAAAGAATTACAATTTCTTTCACGTGATATCAAAGAAAGCTAGCATAGCAATATAAATGTTGAAATGCCATGCTCATTCAATTGATAACAACTAATCCAATTTCATGACACCAAACCTAACCAATTCACTTTTTTTCAATTCAATGCTCCATCCTGCTTAGTCAACATCCATTCATCCATTTTCTAGCTTGTCAAAATTGCAATGTATCTGTGCCTGAAAGTACTATACAATATGAAAAAAAAAATCGAGCACCTGTCATACAATATAACTATTTCAAATAATAATTTATTTGTTTTTATTGCACAATTTGAAATCAATTTGGGTCCACTAATGTTCTAAAATATTCAGGAGTTTTTAAAAAAAAAATAGGACTCCAAAAATATTTTAATCTTTACACACAATTTATACATTTCATAATCATACCCTAAACACAAACCATTTACCAAAAACAAATCAAGTATAGGATTTCAAGCTTATGTTGCTAAATGCATGATATTGAAAAAATGCTCATAGGTAATTGGGGGAAGTGAAGTATACACAGATATACCAATGCTATACCAAGCAAGATGAGCCATGCCATCATATATCAATGCCAGTGTTGACCATATCTTTGTCTTGATTAAAAACAAAGATTATCATTCAAAATATAGAACTCGTGTGATGCATGATTATCTAAAAAAATAAATAATAATTTGGCTCGATGAGATTAAACTTTTTAATCTAAAGTGGTCTCTTTTCGAATTCCTACATTTACAATAAAATCAACAAAAAAATAAACTGAATAAAATATTTGAAGCATTTATTTCATCACACAGCTTCAAAATCACAGAAGTAAACACAAACTCTATTCCATTCAAGAATCATACAAAACCACTCCAAGATCATGCTTTGAAGCAGACCTAAAAAAAAAAAAATTATATTCGCCTATCATTCATTATAACCAATTCTATAATCATAACTCCAATAAAAAAATTAAGTTTTAATCACATAAGTGCGAAGATAAAACAAAAACTCCACAAACTATCACTGAAATTAACCTTAACGTATAATCCAACTTCAATTTCAGTCTAACAATTATCCATCTTTTTGCAGTCTTAATTGAGTTTTTAGATAGAAAACCAAAAACCATAGAATCAAAACCCAATTCAATTCCAATAACAATAACCAACCTAATAAGCTTTTTAAAACACACCACCAAAAATTCCAAATAGCAAATCGAGGAATAGAGCTGAACTTCGAGGTTGTTCCAACATTGACCGAAGTTGGATATTGAATTTACCTTTTATTGGGGTGATGAGAGCGGTGATTGAAAATCAAGATTCAACTTGGTTAATACACATAATGAGAAAAATGATCAAATCACATATGGTCAATATCAAGATCTTGCATAACACATAAATTTTATTGAAAAATGACAAAACCTCACATACCCCAACAAATGAATCGCCAAATTTAGAACTTGAACAGCATAAGAATCAAATAGACATCCAAAACGTAGAACCCTAGCGTCATTCAACATTCCTAATGCAATTTTATAACACAACTTTATGTTATCTTACTAAACAAAGGTTTTCATACCAATCAAATGGCTTGGACAACGAAAACGAAGTCTCAAAGCAAAATATAAATAAGGGAAGTCTCAAATCTTGGATGAACTAACTATGTAGACATTAACATGAGGAGCTTAGTACCTTCTGGTGCATCTTTATTGTTTCTACATCTTTCGACTTGAACATCATCCCATTTTATTTCTTTGAGGAGTATCTTACATTCAACCTCCTTGCTAAAGTAACATTTTTCTCATATCTTACATCTACCAAATTTAATTAATTCCAAGGATAAAAAAGACTGAACACAATACTCATATGTCAACATAGTTGTCATGTTTAAGCATCAGAGCACATGGTAGGTACTTTAATGACTTCAATTCCCCTTATGGCACAAAGTGCAACATTGCTATGACGCAATGATTGAATCCACATGAAAAATCCTATGAAAACTGTCAACCCTTAACATACAGTGTGAAAAATGCAGCCACAAAAACTATTACAACGGATAATCATGACCACGGGGAGTTATATGTGAATACTAATTGGACTAAAATTATCAAGAACAATGGTTCCAATTACATATTTCAAAATGACCCTTATTAGGTCTCAAAAGAAAATACTAAGCTCATCAAACCATAAGCTACTCCCTCATACAGTCAAAACAATAAGAAAACTAACCAAGTGGCAAGTACAATACATGGACATAAATACACAGAGAGACCTTTTAAACAAAACTAACTTCAACAAATGCAAATTTCCCAATTTAGAGTTACCCAATTTTCATTTCGCATAAGTATATAATTTCAGAGAAAAAAAAATAAAAACTCACTCCGAGACCGCGGATGTAGCAACCCGGAACCACTTTGGTCATAGACAATACCAATTTGACTTTGGCCCCAATCCAACAGAACTCTACATGGACAAATAATGAGTTGTTTGTCGTAATGAATCAGTTCAAATAACCATACTGAAAATGTCATAGACATTTTATCAAATAGCTCATGAGCAGATTTGAAGAGATATAGGTACTACTTACAAAGTTGGGCTTTATCAAATAGCTCACAGGAAAAATAGCTTTCAAGTTCTAAGAGTGAAACAAACGAAATAGAAAAGAGAAAATGAAACTCAACCAAAATGGGTTGATGGAAGCTAACAAACCCCATCACAAATGCGGAACTTAATTGAACTATGCACAAACATAGTTCGGAACCCCCTCACCGGAGCTCCTCTGTTCCCGAAACAATAGATTCCAGCTCCGCTCTCGACAATAGCCTTGATTTTGATTTTGGAGCCTTCGACGTAGAAACCGAGGATTTCTTTCTCCACCGTCAAGGATCGGTCGGAGCACTGGAGTTGTCCGTCGGCGGTCAATGTTAAAACACACAGGCACACACACACACACAAAAACCCAGAACATAGAGAAAGAGAGAGCGAAATATAGAGAGAGGGTGACAATTGAAGAAAAAAACCCAGAATACCTGGACTCCTGGCGTTGTGTTGCAGTGGGTGTTACTCCGGTGTGGTGTGTGTTGCAGGGGCAAGGTAGAGAAAGAGAGGAAGGGGGAGAGAGAGGAGTATCGTGAGATAGCAATTGAGATATGGGATAGGTATGTTATTTGTTTTTAAAAATGGGAGAGCTAGATGAGGAGTCTCTCGGTAGAGGCAGATAGAATATTTTGAAAAATGGGTGAGGCAGGGAGTATCTCTCTGGAATTATAGGATGTGATAGGGAGATAAAGTTAGATGAGATATAGGAGTCTTTTGTATCAGTTAGAATGAGATAAGATGAGAGAGTTAGATGAGAAGTAGGAGTGTTAGGAAAATCTATGATGAGGACCGTCGGATCAAGAATCGTCAAGTAATCTGAGCCGCGAAAAGCTAAAGACAAACAAAATTAGCTACTTTATTATATAGATATAATAAATAGTAACACACTTAACAAAAAAATAATAACATCAAACAGTAACATACTCAACTAAAAAATAGTAACATCAAACAGTAAATATTTCTTGAGTGTGTTTACTGTTTGAAAGTCTCACATTCTAATATTAGGCAGATATCACAAATATCAAAAGGAATATTGAAAGTCTCACATTCTAATATTTAGATATTAAAAATATAAAAGCTGTCAATTAGATATGCACTATTTATGGTAGGGGAAATTATGGAATACATTTTAAAAAGAATTTAAAAATGTTTTAAAATGTGTACTTATTGACAACTATTTGATGAAAAAGATGACTTAAAAGAGGATAAGTTTGGAGGTGCCAAATAAGTTCTAAAAAATGTACTCACATCCCATTATATCTTAAATAATTAGGTTATTATTTTATTATATAAATTAACATATATTCTCTTAAATAAGTACATTTTTTTTTATTTTAGTAAGCCATTTGATTGGAACGCAGGCCGACTTCGTGGGCCAGGCTAGGGTGATCCATTAGGTCAAGGGGGGCCAAGTAGATGGCTGACCCGTGGGCCACTTACCAACGGCCTAGCCCAGGTTAGGGGATTGGATTGAAAAGTCGAACTGTGACAGCTAGTTTATGATGGTGGATAATTAAAAGCAAAAATTATCCAAACAGTAACAACTTTGGTAATTAGAACAAATAAAGATTTTTTTCAGTCATTAAATTCATGTCAATCGAACTTTTTTGTCCTCTATCCATTAGGGGGGGGGGGGGGGGGGGGGGGCAAGTGGATGGCCTTTTGGGCCACTCACCAAAGGCCTAGCCCAGGTTAGGGGGTTAGATTGAAAAGTTGAACTGTGACAGTCATGATATGGTGGATAGTTAAATGACAACTTTGGTAATTAGTCCAAATAAAGATTTTTTAAGTTATTAAATTCATCTTAACCTAACTTTTTTGTCCTATAATCCAAATTAATCTGTCTCTTGTTATTTTCCGTGCGTATATTTCTTTGTAAGATTTGGTACTTTAAAAGAACTTTCAGATTTTGAATTTGCCAATTACATTCAACAATAACTACAGTTGCATTCAATTTGGAGAGAAAGTATATATTCGTATCAGGATATTAGTTTTAAACCTGAAAGTTTTTACTCGCTGTGGATAGAATCTTACAGAACTGCATATTTTAACTTACATTCATCATAGCAGAAACGATTTTATACGAGAAATTCGTATTGTTTTTGCAATTTTTTTTGAAGCATTGTTGATAGTTGCAACGATTATTTGATCAATGTAAATTATGTTACATTGATTTGTAGGGGTGTCTATGAGTCGGGTTAGTCAACGGATCCTGTTACCCGACTCAAAAAATAGGCCCAAAATTCGATTAACCCAATAGTTAACCCGCCTGAGCCCGAGCTTAATATCCTCCAAGGGAGGACTTGGGCTTGCCCTCAACCCCATTACCCAACCCTCAACCTTGCCCATGAGCCCACTAGCAAAAACCCGTTAAAACCTAGCTTTAGACCCCGCCGACCCTTCCCGCCTACTCAATCTGTCTGTCTTTCCACCTAATTGTTTGAGAAAAAGTTGACCATTAAAATTTTGAATATTTGATAGCAATATATGAACCTAATTTGAATGTACTCATTCTATTATGATGCAGTTCCTCCCCTATTCATAAATAAAATTATTCATTATTTTCTTTTTTGTCCATTTTGACTCCACTTTTAATTTAAAAATGTAATTTAATATATAAAAAGGCCCGCCTAGTGAGTGGCGGGTTGGGCTACGAGTAACCTATCCTTACTTAAAGCCCAGTCCGACCCAACCGATAACTTGACTGGTTAAGGACTTGAGCCTACCCTACTTAAGTCCAGTCCAAAAAAAAAATCACAGGGCCTAACCCGACTCGACCCATTATACCCCTACTAATTCGAATATATTTTTGTAGAACTAGGCATGTGTTGTAAGTTGTTCTTTGCTGTTATCAAGTGTAATCCATTGCACATATTCAAATTTCTCGATTACTTTTTTTCTTTATATTTTTCTACTAAATTCTCCATGATTTATTAATGAATGAACCATTTGTATCTAACGAGTCTCATTTTAAAATAAAATAAGTGATCCACAATGAATGGAAATAAAAAAATATGGAAGGCATCTAGCTCCTCCACTCCTCCTTGAAAGGTTGATTAATTCCTTTGATATGAATTGTAACATTGACAGAATTGGACTTTTTGGAGAAAAATTCCCAGGGCAAGCTTGTATGCCATGAGTACACCATAATTTATGGATAGAGTGTATGGGTTATAAAGCGAATTGTACCATAAAAGTCCATGTAGTCTAATAAATGTCTATTTTAACCTTCATTGCACGTTAACCACTATCAAACTCCGAATAGGAAAACTTTGGTTTCTCTCCCTAGAAATCACGAATTTTATGAACGAAAAATGCTACAAAAACGGGAGGATTTCATATCAAATCTAACTCTTCTCAAATCTTTCGAAAAATCTAGCAAACACATGCCTGAATCTTCTCAAAGTCTCCCATTTTTTTAATGGTGTGGAGACAATTGTTTGGAGTGGAGAGAAGAGTTTTTTTTTTTCCCCCCCTGAAATATGAAACTAGTATACGGGGATTTACAGGTAGACAGAGAGAAATGCAATAATTCGATTTGATGATGTACAAAACAGGAGTATGCATAATCAACAATCGAGTGTGTGATATAGTGTAATTGATGGACAATTAATAAAACAATCAATGACAAAAAGGTAAATATTGGGTCAACACACAGATATATAGTTGTTCGTTCAGGGTGACCTACTCGACTTTGAAGACGACAACTGTCGGTGACCGGTGGTCTTTAATGATGAAATAATAGGTGAAAGAGAGAGCAAAGATATGCTCTTGGTAGTTATGAGAGAGATAATTGTGTAAGGTGTGTAGAGAGATACAAAAATGTCTCAAGAGGTGTCCAACTGATGTGGAGAGGATTTACAATTTATAGGCATAGTGTCTTAGTTAAGGCAGTGACGTGAGGGTAAAAACACTAATTTCTCGGAGAGGATAGTTACAAAAGGTAAGTACAATTAAATGTAGCATTGATTTTTTAGAGTGAGTATCTCGATGATTACTCCCCACGTGCTCTAATCTTCTTGGACTCCTTGGACCCTGGACTAGGTCAAATTGACGAGCTGAGTTTGCCTTTTAGTTGATTTGGGTTTATTTGATTAATTAGGTCTGACCAAGTAAAATCTGGGTTCATCGAGATTAGATGGCTACAATGTACAGAGAAGAGAAACAGTAGCAAACTCACTATATATATAGTTTCCAGAAGGAATTTGAAGGAAGGAGGCGACAGAGGGTTTGAAGGTAGTCCTCCAGGCAACAGTAGGTGCAACTGCATGAGGTCTAGGGGTGCTTTGTTGCTCATTGTTTGGTGATTTATCACTTGGAGGTGGTATAGTATGAACTTTCTTACCGTCACTAACATCTTGACAATTGGAATGAGACCAAACCAACTTCAAGTTTTCCATGTCAAACACAATGCGATAATCCATCATCAAGTTCTATCCAATGATACCAATTACTCCATCTATAGGTTGTATAACTAAATAGAATACAACGAGTCCCTAAGAGTTAGTGATATCAGGTGGTTGAACACCTAACGATCGTCGGCGGTTTTCTCCAACAACAGAGGTTATCGGCAGCTTTGCATTCTTGTTTCATTATTCTGACCATTTGATTTTGCATGAAATCTATAAAAAATAATAATACCAGTGAATCAAATAAACTTTTGCAAAATTCTCGATCTGCATCTTAAATCAAAAATTGTATGAAACATCATTTTTCTCCATTATCAGTGATCATCACATGTTATTTAATTAGTTTTTAATATAAATATATAGAATATGCATGTGTCACATTTCAGGCACTATAGCTTGATAGTGATTTCTACAAACACCCAATTTCTAATGTCACTCTTTATAGTCACTCTTTGATGTTACTCTATTTTGAATTGCGTTATTTCTGATATCACTATTTGTAGTCACCCTTTAATGTCACTATTTGGTGTCATTCTATTTTGGATTGTGTTGTTTATTCTTTATAGTCACACACAGGTAACGACATATTTGTCTTCACAAATTGATTCAAACCTTTCTACACATTCACCTCAATCTTAACATCTGTCAAAAATAGGGGTGTTCACCCTATCCTACGGGTAGGAAATATAATCTTTCGTCTTCCTACCCGATACTTTGCAGAAGAGTTTTTTTTTTGCCTACCCTACCCGATTAGGTGTAGTATTCCTACCCGACTTCCTACCCAATTAATCGGGTAGGAAGTCGGGTAAACACTTTTGTAACTATTAATTTTTGATCATTTTAATAATTCAATTAAATAACATGCACCAATTTAACACCACAATAAATCAATAACACTATAATCAGCAGTAAGACAAACCCTTTGACTAGATGAGACAAATATATGCTTCAATTTTTCTTTCTCCATCATATATAATTTCAAACAGTCCCTCATCACAGTGGTACGAGAAGGTATACGAAATCTAGGTTCAACAGTCCTCATCAAATTTCTAAATCCTTCTCCTTCAATAAACCGGAACGACAATTCATCCACTATAATCATAGTAGCAATTGCCTCCCTAATTTTCTTTTCATTGAATTTAGCAACACTAAGGTGACTACTAACACCATCTCTATCTTTTTTGAATGCACCAAATAACTTTAATTGAGATGTGTCATTTTTATTCACACTCGCCAAATAAGATTTACAACGATCTGAATGATAAAGCAAGGATGAAGAATTTGTTTTTCTTGGATGATAATTGTAAATCTTACTACAATGCTGACATTTAGCTTCATCTGCAGCTTCAATCTTTTCAAAATGTTCCCAAACTCTAGATTTTTTTTTGTATCTTGTCCCTCACCTTGAATGTCATCAGTAACTTGGATGTTACTGTCAGAATCAGCTTGAGCAAATGATTGTGAAGTAATTTCATCCATAAGGAAATGATCTGTGAACAAAAACAAAAAAATCAGAACAAACAAACTTATACACACACAGGTATGTAATTTAGAACAAACTCAGATTCAGAACAAACAAAATGGAACAAATTCAGAATTTCTTAAACAAAGTTTTTAAACAGACAAAAGTTTTTAAACAAACAAAAGTTTTGTTTAAGAGTTCTTAAACAAAACTTTTTTCTTTGAATTCAAGGACGCAACCCAAGCTCTAATCAGATCTGTACAAGCCCCAATCGTCGCCAACTCCTCCGACCGCGAAAATGCCGTCACATAAGACCTTCATGATAAAGAAGAAGCTGGTGAAGAAGCAGAGGCAGAACAAGCTCATTCCTCACTGGATTCGCATGAGGACCAACAACACCATTAGGTACAATGGAAAGCGCAGACACTGGCTCCAGTTGTTTTGGATAAGTTTTGAAAGCTTTAAAAAAAAAACAGAGAAGACCTGAACGATGCTTGAAAGCTAGCGTTTTGAGGTTCATTAACTTGATGCTTAAAAAAAAAATTCAGATATGTAGATGAAGGCCTGAACGATGAAGGCCACCAGATTACGTCCAAACAGAGAGAGAGAGAAGATAGACAGAGAGAGAGAGAAAAAAAAAATACCTGGGGAGGTCGGGACAGAATGATGAAGGCTTGAGCTATGGAGGCAGAGGCTTGAGCGATGAAACCCGATGGAGGCAAGAGATGAGTGGAGTGAGGCGCTCGCTCAGTCAGTAGACGATAAAGTTGGTTAACAATTAAGGTTTTTTTAATATATATATATATATTAATGCGGGTAGAGTAGGGTAGGAATGCTGAAATTGATGGGTATTCCGCATTCCTACCCAATTTTTGCGGCTAGCAGTTCAGTAGGATAGGGTAGGGTCGGGTAGAGTAAGAAATTACGGTCAATCAGAAATTTGAACTCCCCTAATAAAAAACATATGGAAATACATCACTAAGAAAATAGTAACACCATGCATTGAGTAGTTTCATATAGTATGATATTGCACAGTGATATGTTCACATAGAGTGACTTCATAAAGTGATAACATAGCCCAATGAACAAAATCAAAGAAAATCTGTAGAATAATCACAAAAACGACGTCTTTAATCCCTAAATTAAGGAAAATTCTTATATAATGAAACTGATTCAAAAAACAAGGAAACTATCAGATCTAATATGCATGAATTAAGAAAAAAGCAATTACGTAATAGAAAAATATGTAAAACGGTAAATGTGTACATAGTCAAAAAATATTTAGGAGAATGAGAACTTAATGAATCACAAGTCTAAATTATGTATTTTAGGACAAATAAATTCAGTAGAGTGTAACCCACCCAGCCAAATCCCCCCCCCCCCCCCCCCCCCCCCCCTCTTTTTTTTTTTTATCTTTTTTGCAAAATCAGCTAGAAAACGTAATCTAATCTAATTTTTTACAAGGCTTTGAGATTGATTTTAATTTTTTAACATCGTCCCTAACTATGAGTATGAATTCAAATTTTGTGACTCTCATTGCTCATAATTTCATCTCATTGAATTGTAACATATGGGTCCATGATTGCAGTCTTACCCTTTTAATCCAGGAGTCGACTACGGTGCCGAATAAAAAATTTTGGTACCGTACCGTCAAATTTTACTAGTTTTGTGGGTTAAAATATAAATTTTTAGGTTTGTTTATGATATAAAAAATTTACAACTTTTGAGATTATATTAAAATTTTTATGTTTAAATTATAACTTTTGTGGGTCATTTGCAACTTTTATGGGTCATTTGGGATCGATTCTAATAACCTCAAAAGTTATAAATAACCCACAAGAATTATAAATGACTATAAAAAATTGTAATTAACCATTAAAAATTGTGAGAATAAACCACAAAATTTGTAATCGCAGTACAATACACAAAAAAAAAAAAAAATATATATATATATATATTGGTACCATATATTTCTCTTTAATCCAAACTACCAATTTTTTTTTGTGGTGCGGAAGGGAATCACAGCTAACTAGGTTTCCTAATAAAACAAGGACTAAATATGTCTGCCCTCAAAAGGTGAACAATACAATTAGGTGGCTCGTCAAGAACCACCAAATTAACTAACTGGTTCACGTCTAAATTTGCAAGGCTGTCAGCTCATTGATTTTCTTCCCTGATAGGGTGGTTAGTTTGATGGAATGTTGGATAATGGAAAATGGGGGAAAGAAAATGGGATGGCAATAAAGATTTTATATTATTTGGTTATAAAGAGAAATAGGAGGGAAAGAAAATTTGGGGGGAAAGTGTTTCCCTAGCCCACCATTTTTTTCCTCCCAAAAGTGGGAGGAAAATTGAAGATAAACTATTTTTTTGAACAAATTGACTTTTTTGATCTTAAATATACTTCTAATTTCTAAACATTATGTCATAATTTCAAATCAAAAACAGCACATTTATCAAGAAACACATTTAAATATCCTATTACATATATTTTTTGGCTATTATTTTTAATATACATATCTATATTTATTTGTTTATTTATTTTTATAACTAATTAGAGCAACCATGAATCTTTAAAAATTTATTTGTAATAAAAATATTTTTATATATAAGGGTATAATGATAAATTAAATACATGTATCTTTTCCTTTCTTCTACTTTCGTCTAATACCAAATAATAGAAAATTAATTTTTTATCATTCATCGTATTAAACACAAAAGAGGAAAAATAATTTTTTTAAAGGAGAATTACACTCAAACCCTTTGAGGTTTGTCACTTAATCACTCAGATCCATTGACATTTGAAATATTACATACATACTCCTTGAAGTTTATACACGCGTAACACTTAGACTCCTGCCTTCAATGTCCGTTAGTATATCTGTTAGTAAATTACATCTAGACCCCCTAAAATTTGTAAGCTTGTAATACTTAGATCCATCAAGTTTAAATGTTATATTTAAACGAAAAATAGATCAAGTAAAGATAGAATATCAAATTTTTTAAATTTTACAAACAAAATTTATGTTCTATTATGATATTTATTAAAATAAAATTAAAAAATCATAATTAATATAAAATTATACTATTTGTTAGAATTTAATATGGTCGTTTAAACGACCAAATTATCTCAATTAAAACTAGAATATATTGTGTCTATTACAACTAGCCCTCTTGTTTGATTTTTTAGTTTTATTCTAATAGAAGTATAATTATATACTAATTATGATTTTTTAAGAAAAAAAAATAGATTTTTATTTTTGATTTTATTTCAATAAATGATATAATATAACATGAATTTTGGTTGTAAAATTCATGTTCTATTATAAATGACTTAGAACTCTTGTTTGATTTTTTAGTTTTATTCCAATATATAATATAATTGTATACTAATTACGATTTTTTAAGAAAAAATTGACTTTTTATTTTTGATTTTATTTCAATAAATGATATAATAGAACATCAATTTTGGTTGTAAAAATTAAAATATTTGATATTGTATATTTGATTGGAATATTGTTTGTCTAAGTATAACATTTTAAACTTGAGGTATCTAAGTATTATACGTTTATAAACTTCAGGGAGTCTGAGTGTAATTTATTAACAGCTATACTAACGGACATTTGACGACAAAGGTCTAAGGGTTACATGTGTACAAACTTCAGAGAGTCTGTATGTAATATTTTAAATATCAGGAGATCTAAATGATTAAGTGACAAACTTCAGAAAATTTGGTGTAATTTTTCCTTTATTTAGGGTAAATTACACTCACACCTCCTAATATTTGGTTATATTATACGAACACTCCCTTTACATTTCAAAAATGACATTGAGACCCCAAATACCATTAAATGTTAGACGTTGTTAATAGAAGTGAGAAAATGACAATAATGCCCAATAGTGTCTGTTACCCACAACCACCAACACCACTTCCAACTAGTGTTAGTCGCCTACAATCACACACCACCAACACCACCACAAAGTCATCATCGCCAAAACCCAAAAGACTCAAAACCCGAACCCATCTCCCCCAAGGCATAGCCAAACACTTCAAAAATCGACAAACCTGCGTCAGCCACTCACCACTTTAAGCCATCAGCATCACAGAGAGAGAGATATAGAGATTTCTTTCAATTTTCCAAATCTGAGTTTTTCATTGTCAAATGGAGCAGAGAGAGAATTTTCAAATTTTTTAGATCTAAGTCTTTTCGATTTTCAAATTTGAGTTCTTCACAGTCGAAGGGCCACTATATTGTCCATCAACCACACACACACACAGAATCTCAGGCAGTGGGGGGGGGGGGGGGGGAGGGGTTTGTTTGTGGGTGTTGCAGAGTTGGACAGTGGTTTGCTAGTTTCCCTTTACCAAGAGGCCGGTGCTAGGTTGTGGACTCGCGATGCTTGGTGGATTTCACTGAAAAGTAGGTTGTGACGGTGGAGATTGATGGTTTGGTGGGTTTGTGTTGTGGATTTGGGGGCAAATTAGGTGGGTTTGTGTGGTGGATTTCACTAGTGGTGGAGGCGGCAATTAGTGGTGCATGGTGCTGGTGTTAAATGGTGGATTTGGGGGCAAATCTAAAAGAATTAGTGTGATTAAACTAATTAATTTTGTGTATAAATTAGAATTGAATTTGGAGCCCAAATTTAAATTAATGAATGAAATTAACTATAATTGAAAGAATTTAGGAGATAAATTACCTTAATTAGTAGATTGGTTTGATTTAATTAAATTTTAAGACAAATTTGATTGGGAGTTAGAATTTGCTCAATGAGGTGGTTAATCTCAATGATATAAGGGTAAAAAAGTCTTTTTAATGAAATAGTTAATGTCTGCCATACAAAAGGGGTGCAGTTGTCACAAGTGTTCAAATGTCAAGAGATCTGTGTTATTTTTGAAATGTAAGGAAGTGTTTGTGCAATAAAACTAAATGTGAGGGGATGCGAATATAATTTACCATTTTTTTTAAAGGATAATCATTCTAATTTTTTTTCTCTCCTCCCACACGGAACATCAGAGTATTGTGCCTTACGATGAATCTGGAAATCGTAATTGTCCACCAGGACTTTGAAAGGATGGCTAACTACCGGTTGGTCCATTTTTCTTATGCCACTCATGTCGGCCTCAGTGGTGGCCCACGGCTGCTATGATCAGTCCCTCTCCTACAGCCCCATTTCTCTCACATAAATGTCGGCAGGGCAATTTGCGTGTGACGTGTCATCAAATAAAAGCAAGTTCTAATTATGTGCCACGTGGACACCGTCACACCGGTGAGGTAGCAATATGAAAAGAAAAAATAAACTGTTACTTAGATTTAATTTAGAAAAATACTATTGTAAACTAAAAATTTAATTTAATTTATTGGTCAAATAATATAATTTTATTATAATTATTGAATCAATAATAAATTCTAATATTTAATGATATTCATAGTCAATCCAAGAGCTATAATATATTAAATAATACTACATAAACTTAAAAATTATACTTAATAATCACAACTATTCAATATGTAGTGGGTCACAACCATGTAAATTAGGTCCTAATAACATTACTATTTAATTTATGGACACAATCTTGAAATCTAATACAATGTAGTTATTGAATTAGTTAGGACTTGTGAGTTTCGATATTTGATGAGGTTCACTTTTATGCAATGATTGTATATAGGAAAAATTTTATTCACACTTCCTATAGTTAGGTTTAAATTTAATGACACCCCATTTCGATTCTGAAACTTTACTGTCACGCCCCTATCAGTGTTTCTCAAGTTACCACGTTAACGAAGACTGTTGATTTACAAAAATACCCCTAAATATTTTATAGGGTAAATTTTATCCACACTCCCTGTAAATAGACTTAACTTTAACAACATCTTCTGTAAATAGACCTAACTTTAACAATAACCCATCCCGATTCTGAAATTTTAATGCACTCCCTTTTAATTCTATTACATTAGCTTTAGGCTCATTAATTTAATAGTTAATTTTATCAAATTAATGTTCTTTATTTAATTTAAATAAATTAACATTCTATCTTACCAAATCAACACAAAATTGATATTTAATTTTATCAAATTAGCATTTAGTTATATTAATTTAATATTTTATTTCATCAAATTAATATTATTTTTTTAATTTAATATTAAAATTATTATATAATTTCATCAAATCAATACCAAATTGACATTCAATTTTATTAAATTAAAATTTAATATATTAAATAGAATATTAAATTCCATTAATTTAACATTTAACCTTATCAAAAATAATGTCATTTATTTAATTTAACACCAAATGAACATTCAGTTTCATTAAAACAATAATCAAATTTATTCAATTAACATTAAATTTTATCAAATAAACACTGAATTAATATTTAATTTTATCAAATTAATACTAAATTAATATTTAAATTTATCAAATTAAGACCAAATTTATTCAATTAGTATTAAATTTTATTAAATAATATTCAAATTTTATATATAAAGGGTGATATGTCAAGAATGGTCGGGTGACGTTGTGGAGGACAGACGATAACAAAAAAAGTAGAAATTGATGGGATTTTGACATTGACTTTATTGATTGTAAATTTTTATTATACAAAAATTATTTTTAACTATAAAAATTATAAAAACTTGATTATGTAGCTAAATGAATGATAATATGATGACTAATATTATAACAAAGTTATCATACAACGCTTTAAACTGATAAAAATTTATTGGAATAATATAATGATAGAAATCAAGCTTGCTGGTTGGATAGGGCATATATAATGGGGAAAAGATTGTGAGCATTTGAATCTATTTACGTAACAAAGGGTAATTTTGGTATTTTTTTAAAAATATTTAGTTAAATCGTTACTTTATCAACTAATAGAAACAAAAATTATTGTTAAGTGGGTGTCATTGATTTAAAAGTATAAATAAAAAAGGTGTGTAGTGAAGTTTCAGAATCGAGAGAGGATGTCATTGAATTTCGACCTAATCATAAGGGGGTGTGGATAAATATTTTCCTTGTATTTAATTAGGTCCATAAATTAAGTCTAGAATTATCCTACCAACAAAATATATATATATATATATGAAGATCTGAAATTAAGGTAATTCAAACAAATAAATTGACGAAGAAAGAATAAACCCACAGAACATATGATTTAGGGGGAGTATCTTCTGTCCTTACTGTGACAGCTAAAACAGCATAGTCATTTGAAGGAATAGCAAATTCACAAAGAATTTTGCGAATAGAAATAGCCATGAATTTAAACAAAATCACAAGCTGTAGATATAAATAAATTTCAAATATATAATTGAAATTACAAATAAGTAATACTTACAACACTAACACTTAGAGGGTTAGTGGAGATAAAGCTGCATAAGTGGAGATAAATCTGCCGAATAAAATGACATTAAAGCTCTTCATTTGAGGCTTACAATTTTGAGAAGGTAGGGAGAGAATTTTCAAGGCTTGTAATAGTCTAACAAGACTTGGTTTCAACTGAAAGGCTGAGGCCTTTAAATAAGCTGAGAAGAATCTTGAGCAATCATTTTTCTTTTGCCTTTCACTCTGGGTAAACAGATTTCACCTTCTGCTTTCGGCTGAAAAGGTGGAGTAAAATGCTTTTACTCAGGGTAAGTTTGGCAAAAGGCTGACAAGAAAGGACTGGTAGGTCCAAAGATGTCAAGGAATCTGACTTTCGGTGGAAAGTAATGGTAAACTGCTTTTACTTTGGGAAAAGCAGATTGAAAGGAATCTGTTGGTAACTTTACTTGGGGAAAGTACCGAAAAATCTGGGGAAATCTGTGATAATCTTATCCTTACATGTGATAGACAGTTTTTCCCTCTTGTGTGAGAAGAGAGTAGTGAGTGAAGCTATCACAAGTAGAAATAGGTATTACTTCATCACGGGATAGTGATGTCTACATCTGAATCCAGATCATCATATCCTTCATATGGGTCCTGGGCATCCTGTAGTGGGGATGGAGTGACGGATCCGGCTGAGGAATTTGGAGATGATGAACTTTGGCTGGCAACTGCTGCCTGCTGGATCAAATTTTGAGCCATCATGAGCAGCTCTGCAGCTGATGGCTGAGACTGTCTGCCAGAGCCCTTTAATGAGGACTTTCTTGGCTTAACTTTAGAAACTGTGGATGGTCCTATAGATTCTTTAGGTTCATCTGTGGAGACCTTCAGAATAGACAGGGCCTTCTTAGCTGGAGTGGTTGGAGGCAAGGTTGTCGGGACCACTTGTGGGGTCGGAACCTTGACTGGAAAATCACTCTGAATTGTAGCAATTATGTTATCATAAGAGAATCTGGGCCACCACTTAACAGAGAACTGTCTGGCAACGTGGTGGTCAATAATCTGCCATTGCCATCTGCAAATCCAAGCAATCCTGTACCTGCAAACAAACGTTAGCAAATTGGGAATTGGAAATAGGGACTGTTGTTTACTAGGAGTAAAAGCAGAGCAGAAGTAGGAATATTGATCTTGAAGATCAATAGGAAAGATTTCAAGAATGGGGCCGTGAACCTGCCACCACCTTACAAACCAGGAAGGAATCTAGCTTTTGAAATCTTTGTCAAACTGAATGAACCAGGAATGAGTGGATGACTCACCCTGATAGAGCATAAGAATAGTCCATGACTCAATGTAGTCATAATAATTGAATCTCTTATTAGTACCTGTGAGATCTCGGAGGGAAGAAGGGTGAGATCCCCAATCTTTAATTGACAAAATCTTTTTAATATAAAGAGAATGGAAAGCAGCTTTACTGGGGTCATTCTTATCTGGAATAGCTTTGATATGAATGGACTCAGTAAGGAATATGATATCTTTGTAAAATTCAAAAGTTCTTTCTGGATCACGAGGGACAAAAGTTCATCCTTCTCCAAGATAAGCTTTGACTAAAACTTCAATATCTGTGATATGAGCATGGGCTGGCTCAATAGCAAAGACATTGTGGAAATTTGGCTTATTAATGAAATCTGATTTTGGGCCTTTTGGGTAAGAAGGTCTGGATTTGTAATAGGGATTTGACAGATGGGTAGTATCTGGTGGTGCCATTTGGGCCATTTGAGAAAAAGTGGAAAATGGAACAATTGTGGGCCTATGGTGGTGACTGACTGGTCTACCAAGAGGCTGGAATCTATTTGCAATTTGGATGGCACTTGAAGGGCCAGGTAAATGGGCTAGGGCACTTGAAGGGCCTTGGATTTGGGAAATTGGCTTTGGGTTTGGAGGACCCAATGTTAATGGTAATTTACGATCTCCCTTCCCCGGGTTTTTAGAGGAAGTACCGGATTTGTGGGACTTACTGTCCGCCATGTGGTTCCTGCAAAAATTCACGAGTTAGAAAATCAGGTATGCAGTTATTACTGCCCTTAATATATTCTATATCAAAATCAAAAATACTTAAAATAGCTTGCCACCTTGCAAAAATTTGCTTACTAGCAATATTTTGAACATCTTTTTCAAGTACGTATTTAGCAGATTTGCAATCAACACGCACAAGAAATTTTTGATTTAGAATATCATCCTGGAATTTTGAGATACAAAGGACAATAGATAAAATTTCTTTTTTAATAGTACTATAATTAGCTTGTGCTTTATTCCAGATACCGGAATGAAAACGAACAATTTGTTCAGAAGAATTAGGAGATTCCTTCTGAAGGAGAATACCACCGTATCCAATATCGGAGGCATCAGTTTGGATAATTTTAAAAGAATCAATGGAAGGAATACCAAGACAAGGCAAAGTTTTGATATATTTTTTAACTTGTTGGACAATGGATGTATGTTCAGAGGTCCAAGGAGAAGGATTTCCTTTGAGCCTGTCATACAGAGGTTTGACTGTTGATCTGAGATTTTGATAAAAGTCAGAAACATAATTTAAAGAACCTAAAAATCTTTGAAGTTGAGTTTTATCAAGGATTTCATCAGGAAATTTATCAGCAAACTGAATAGCTCTACTGATGGGAGTAATGATGGATTGGTGGATATCATATCCAAGAAACCTAACAGAAGTTTGAAATAATTTGATTTTTCTAGCAGAGATGACTAGACCGCTATGTCTAACTGTCTCTAAAAATGCATTTAAATGTTTCCAATGCTCTTCTATAGACCTGCTAAAGATGAGAATATCATCAATATAGGTTATAGAACAATGGCTCAAATGATTAAAAATTTCATTTATAATATTTTGAACTTCACTTGGTGCATTTTTTAAACCAAAATGTACAACATTCCATTCATAATGACCAAAAGGTGTTACGAATGCAGTCTTATACTTATCTTCAGGAGATATTAGTATTTGCCAATATCCACTTTTCAAATCAAATTTGGAGAATACAACAGAATTCTTTAATCTCTTAATCAAATCTTGCTTATTAGGAATATGATATCTGATCCATTCCAAAACAGCATTTAAAGGTTTATAATTAATAACAAGCCTTGGTGTGCCTCTTTCTAATTCTGCATTTTTCATAACATAGAAAGCTGGACAAGACCAATGAGATTTAGACTTGCTAATAATTCCATTTTTCAATAATTCAGAAATTTCCTTTTTACAGGTTTCCATTAAATCATGATTCATCTGAATTGGTCTAGATTTAGTGGGAATATTTTTTTCATTAAATCCTTTAATGTAAGGAAGGTTTACACTATGCTTTTTCCTATGCCAGAAGGCCGTAGGAAGGTTAGAGCAAACTTCTTCTTCAATCTTTTGTTGAAATTGATTAATTTTCTCAATTAAGATTGAATCAGTTAATTGATCAGAAATCCTTTTGTGATTTATTTCTTCTCGAAGAAATTTCACTTGATTCTTTTTCTGATTAATTATTTTAAGATAAATTGAATCAGTCTTAAGTTGTTTTAACTCTTTAATTTCAGGTTTAAGAATGAATTTGAATGTTACAGATTGCCCTAAGGGTTTTGTAGTTAAACCTTCAACATTTGTAGTAAAAGGGTATAACAAATATATAAAAGGTAATCCTAGGATAACCTGATCTGTCATATCTTTTACTAGGATAAATGATGTCTTAAAACAAACATTATCTTGACAAATATGGGCCTTAGGCAATTTATAAGCAACACTCATCTTACTGCCATTGGCAGAACTTAGTCTTTCAATTGTCTTTTCATAATATTTAGTAGGAATTATTCCTTCTTGCATACAGTTGACATCTGCTCCTGTATCAATTAAGGCAATTGTTTCAAGTATAAAATCATTATTGATGATTATTCGTACTTGAGAATACCATTTTTGTAAATTAATTTTATTAACTGAATTAATGTGATTATCAATTTGTGAACACTCATCTGGAGATGGCAGCTTCGTTAAACCCGCAGTGTCCACTGAATGGGAGGTCGCTGGTATCCGCTGGGAAAGTGTTCGAGTTGATAATTCTGTTTCAGAATCAGATTGTTTATTATCTAAAACTTTAGGTTCCAGAGGACTGAGATTGGACATAGATAAAAAACTCAAAGTTTCAGCAAAGATCTTATCTTGTGCTTTTAATCATTTTATCTCAATTTTTAATTTATTAACTTCACCTTGGAGATCTTGTAAAGTGAGTTCTTTCTTTTTCTCTTTACTAAATCTTTCCATTGTTTTGTTAATACTAGTTAATTGTTTTTCACTTGACAATTGTTTGTTATCTTTTTTAACAAACAAATCTTTGAGATTTTTTATGTATTTTACCTTAATTTCAGATCTTCAATTTTGCTGATCAAGTCTATTAAGATTTGTTCTTCTTCAGCTTGCTTTGTGATTACTCTAATTTTTTTGCAACAATTATCCTTACATCCTAATTTGATGTCAGGTTCAGAGGAATCATTTGTACTAGAGTGATCATCCGAAGAGTCTTCTGGACTACTAGTGGAGTCTGCAGTTTCTTCTTTTTCTGGAGGATTATTTATCCTGAAAATTCTAAGAATTTCTTCTGTTTCATTTTCAGCTAAATTTAATAATTTAACTTGTTTTTTAATTGGACATTCAGGACTAATGTGGCCTGGTTTTCCGCAATTAAAACATTTAATATCATCTTAGGCTTTACCTTTACCAGATGTTTTCTTCTTAGAATCTTTTCTAGACTTAGAAGATCTGTGAGGTTTTCCGCTAGATTTTTTATAAAATTCAGGCTTAGAAAATCTTCTCTTACTACGTTCGTAGTGAGATTTGGACTTAGAATAAGCTTTATGTTTTCTATGAGATTTATGTTTTCTGTGGCTAGTTGATGGTGCTACTGGAGGGAAACCATATTGTTCACAGAAATTTCCCATTTAATACTTAGCTTTATTCTTATCATTTTGCAATTGTTTACTAAGTTTCAAATCAATACACATCCTAAGGCCTTCCTTTTGGATTGTGCTGATTAATTGGCCATAAGTCAGGGAGTCATATTCTATGATCCCTGTGTCTCTTGCAAGGGCTTCTCTAATTTTATGGGCAAACAAACTAGGTAAACCATTAACAAATTTTTCTTTCCAAAAAGATTTATTACAGTCTGGACGGTTCATTACCCGTGAGACAAAAACATCTTTGTACCATCTAAAATCACTAAGTGTGGGACACTTAAGATTACTGAGTTGGTCATGGATCCTAGCTTCAATGTTACTAGGGGTTCCGACAAAATGTTTAATTATGGTAAAGATCAAAGTATTTAAACCATCAGATTTTGCTTTTCCAATTCTTTCATCAAAAACTGGAATACCTTCATCATTTAAAACAACAGCATGTCTGATTTCATCTCTAGAATCTTGGGTAAGATAATTATCCCACCAACTTCTCAATATACCAGTAAATCCTGAGGTGACTAAGTCAACTAAATCAGATTCAGGAGTATCAAAGTTAGTAACATAACTGTTAATAACCATAGACATGTGATGAATTTTATTTAAAATTTCTTGTTCACTTAAACCATCTATGTTCCATTCATAGAGTTTGTTTGACTGAACAGAGAATTGGTTAGAAATATTTTTTTTCTTCAAATTGTAAATCGGGAGGTGTTGGTCTGGGGTACCAGTTTTTTGTGGTACTGGTTGGAAAAACCAATTTATTGATTTGATGTGTTTCAAAAGCTTTTTCTAATTCTTTTATTTCAACATCAGAAAAACTTTCATCAGTGCTGGTTTCTGCATCTGAAGTTTGATTTATGACAGTTACTTGGGAGGTTTGTGATGTCTCTGGTTGGGCATCTAATTTCCTAAGTAGTTGGTCAATTTTGTGAATTCTGAGTGTATCAGCAATTCCTAATTTAGATCTATCTTCAGGTAAAGTGACTAGAGGTTTTTCTAACTTTTTACCTGTAGATGATAATTCAATTTTATCAATCTTTATTTCAATTTTATCTAACTGTTTTCCTATGGTGATTAGGTTTTGGTTAGTAAAATTGGTTTGTTCAACAATTTTTTTCTCAAATTTTGCTAAATGATTTTGCTCAGCAGTCTTCTTATCTGATTCACTACAGGGAATCTTAAAGGGAGACGCAGTGAGTTCAGTATCAGCATGAGAAAAAGTAAAAGTTTCATTAGGAGGGTGACTGGAGGACACAGTTCCTGAGTCAACAGTTTTCCACTTATGTTTTGTAATGACTTTTACATCTTTACAGCAAGTATCAATATAATCAAGAAATGGAATTTCAGATTCTAATTTGTGCATTGTTTTTACCCATTGAATTTTTATTTCTTGGATCTGTTGGGAATTAAATCTTTTAAAGAAATCTTTCTTCCTAAGTTTATTTTCTTCAGATTCAATTTCTTTTAATAATTTAAACATATTGGGCATAAAACAAAAATTAGATTCTTTTTTAATTACTAGAAGTTGATGATTAATGGGTTCATTCAAATGACTTTCTAATTCACTTCTAGAGGGACTTAGAGTAGGAGATGGAGTAAAATCATCTTCTTTCTTCTCTTTTCTTTCTTGTTCTTTAAATCTAGAATAAGAAGTATTATACGGAGTATAATAAGGTCTACTGATTTGGGGTGAAGAATTATCAATTCCTTTCTTTTTAAGTCTTCGATCTAATTCTTTAGAAATTTCTTTATCTCTTTTGGAGATTCTGGAATTAGATTCAGATCTTCTTCCCTCATTGATCTGAATAGGTTTATTAAACAAATTAGGAGGAATTGATGATGTACTAGATCTACGTGATCCAGTGTCACCAAATGAAATCCTTACTGAGCCATCAGTAAGTTGGTGAATGTTTTCTACATTAGTGGTAGAAACTTCACAATCTTTTTCAAAATTTTCATTTTCAACAATCCAGTGTTTTGGTAGATCAACATCTTTCCAAAGTATTTGTTTAGGAATTTGCATATTTGAATTAGAAGTACTAGCTTGAAGCAATAAAGTACTATCTGCAGGACTTTTACATAATGCATTAACATTTAAATTTGTGGTCATGCATTTGTAATAAATTCTGTAAATGAGAGCTATAGAATCAGTATTGGCTTCAAGATCTGTAATATCACCAAATAGTTTGATTCCTAAAGTGAGTGCTTTGAAAGTATTTTCACAAGTTAAACTTAAAGTGAAATCTGGGAAACAATTGAAATATACAGGTCCTTGGTGAAGGCTTGTTTCCATAATTCCCAAAAGACTGGGTTGGTATTTAGTGAACCTACCATCTCTTAGAGTTAGCAAAACAGCTGCATTTTTTCCCCTGACTAATAAAGGTTTAATTGCAATTTGGACAAGACCTAGATGGATGAATTTGAATCCTCTAGACCTGTGTCTTTTTAGTACTTCTTTACTAAGAAGCCTAACAATTTCTTCATCATTTTTTAATGGATGAACTTGTTCAACAGTTTTAACTTGCAACTCTTCATTGAATGCGGCTGGCATCCAACTTGTTTTGTAAATTTCCTTTTTTGGAACTTTAGGTATGTTCCATCCTAACCAATTAGATTGTTTAATTTCACATTCAAAATCTTCTTCATTGACTATATTAGGTATAGTACTAGATGAAGATCTAGATGAGCTAACTGTGGAATTAGATCTAAACAATCTATTCATTGTTAAATCAAAATTTCTTCAATTTTATAAATCAAAAATAAGTTTTAACCACATGATGCATACCCCCTAACATTCAAAATCCTCAGTTTCTCGCCTAAAATTCCCTAGACTGCCACACCTGGACTTACAAACGGGAAAACAAAGAGGCTTACACACTTTTAGATTTCGACAAAGGCTAGGTGATCAGGTTAAGTAAAAACTTATAACTGATTTAATGGAATTGAAAGAAATAGAGATTTACAACAAATAAGAATGTTCAAATATAATTTCATAGCTGGCTATCCAGGTCGTCGAATGGCTCTGATACCAAAATTATAGCGGAAGGATGAAGATCTGAAATTAAGGTAAAATACATAAAAAATCTCAAAGATTTGTTTGTTAAAAAAGATAACAAACAATTGTCAAGTGAAAAACAATTAATTAGTATTAACAAAACAATGGAAAGATTTAGTAAAGAGAAAAAGAAAGAACTTACTTTACAAGAACTCCAAGGTGAAGTTAATAAATTAAAAATTGAGATAAAAGGATTAAAAGCACAAGATAAGATCTTTGCTGAAACTTTGAGTTTTTTATCTATGTCCAATCCCAGTCCTCTGGAACCTAAAGTTTTAGATAATAAACAATCTGATTCTGAAAAAGAATTATCAACTCGAACACTTTCCCAGCGGATACCAGCGACCTCCCATTCAGTGGACACTGCGGGTTTAACGAAGCTGCCATCTCCAGATGAGTGTTCACAAATTGATAATCACATTAATTCAGTTAATAAAATTAATTTACAAAAATGGTATTCTCAAGTACGAATAATCATCAATAATGATTTTATACTTGAAACAATTGACTTAATTGATACAGGAGCAGATGTCAACTGTATGCAAGAAGGAATAATTCCTACTAAATATTATGAAAAGACAATTGAAAGACTAAGTTCTGCCAATGGCAGTAAGATGAGTGTTGCTTATAAATTGCCTAAGGCCCATATTTGTCAAGATAATGTTTGTTTTAAGACATCATTTATCCTAGTAAAAGATATGACATATCAAGTTATCCTAGGATTACCTTTTATATATTTGTTATACCCTTTTACTACAAATGTTGAAGGTTTAACTACAAAACCCTTAGGGCAATCTGTAACATTCAAATTCATTCTTAAACCTGAAATTAAAGAGTTAAAACAACTTAAGACTGATTCAATTTATCTTAAAATAATTAATCAGAAAAAGAATCAAGTGAAATTTCTTCGAGAAGAAATAAATCACAAAAGGATTTCTGATCAATTAACTGATCCAATCTTAATTGAGAAAATTAATCAATTTCAACAAAAGATTGAAGAAGAAGTTTGCTCTAACCTTCCTACGGCCTTCTGGCATAGGAAAAAGCATAGTGTAAAACTTCCTTACATTAAAGGATTTAATGAGAAAAATATTCCCACTAAATCTAGACCAATTCAGATGAATCATGATTTAATGGAAACCTGTAAAAAGGAAATTTCTGAATTATTGAAAAATGGAATTATTAGCAAGTCTAAATCTCCTTGGTCTTGTCCAGCTTTCTATGTTATGAAAAATGCAGAATTAGAAAGAGGCACACCAAGGCTTGTTATTAATTATAAACCTTTAAATGCTGTTTTGGAATGGATCAGGTATCCTATTCCTAATAAGCAAGATTTGATTAAGAGATTAAAGAATTCTGTTGTATTCTCCAAATTTGATTTGAAAAGTGGATATTGGCAAATACTAATATCTCCTGAAGATAGGTATAAGACTGCATTCGTAACACCTTTTGGTCATTATGAATGGAATGTTGTACCTTTTGGTTTAAAAAATGCACCAAGTGAAGTTCAAAATATTATAAATGAAATTTTTAATCATTTGAGCCATTGTTCTATAACCTATATTGATGATATTCTCATCTTTAGCAGGTCTATAGAAGAGCATTGAAAACATTTAAATGCATTTTTAGAGACAGTTAGACATAGCGGTCTAGTCATCTCTGCTAGAAAAATCAAATTATTTCAAACTTCTGTTAGGTTTCTTGGATATGATATCCACCAATCCACCATTACTCCCATCAGTAGAGCTATTCAGTTTGCTGATAAATTTCCTGATGAAATCCTTGATAAAACTCAACTTCAAAGATTTTTAGGTTTCTTTAAATTATGTTTCTGACTTTTATCAAAATCTCAGATCAACAGTCAAACCTCTGTATGACAGGATCAAAGGAAATCCTTCTCCTTGGACCTCTGAACATACATCCATTGTCCAACAAGTCAAAAAATATATCAAAACTTTGCCTTGTCTTGGTATTCCTTCCATTGATTCTTTTAAAATTATCCAAACTGATGTCTCCGATATTGGATACGGTGGTATTCTCCTTCAGAAGGAATCTCCTAATTCTTCTGAACAAATTGTTCGTTTTCATTCCGGTATCTGGAATAAAGCACAAGCTAATTATAGTACTATTAAAAAAGAAATTTTATCTATTGTCCTTTGTATCTCAAAATTCCAGGATGATATTCTAAATCAAAAATTTCTTGTGCGTGTTGATTGCAAATCTGCTAAATACGTACTTGAAAAAGATGTTCAAAATATTGCTAGTAAGCAAATTTTTGCAAGGTGGCAAGCTATTTTAAGTATTTTTGATTTTGATATAGAATATATTAAGGGCAGTAATAACTGCATACCTGATTTTCTAACTCGTGAATTTTTGCAGGAACCACATGGCGGACAGTAAGTCCCACAAATCCGGTACTTCCTCTAAAAACCCGGGGAAGGGAGATCGTAAATTACCATTAACATTGGGTCCTCCAAACCCAAAGCCAATTTCCCAAATCCAAGGTCTTTCAAGTGCCCTAGCCCATTTACCTGGCCCTTCAAGTGCCATCCAAATTGCAAATAGATTCCAGCCTCTTGGTAGATCAGTCAGTCACCACCATAGGCCCACAATTGTTCCATTTGCCATTTTTTCTCAAATGGCCCAAATGGCACCACCAGATACTACCCATCTGTCAAATCCCTATTACAAATCCGGACCTTCTTACCCAAAAGGCCCAAAATCAGATTTCATTAATAAGCCAAATTTCCACAATGTCTTTGCTATTGAGCCAGCCCATGCTCATATCACAGATATTGAAGTTTTAGTCAAAGCTTATCTTGGAGAAGGATGGACTTTTGTCCCTCGTGATCCAGAAAGAACTTTTGAATTTTACAAAGATATCCTATTCCTTACTGAGTCCATTCATATCAAAGCTATTCCAGATAAGAATGACCCCAGTAAAGCTGCTTTCCATTCTCTTTATATTAAAAAGATTTTGTCAATTAAAGATTGGGGATCTCACCCTTCTTCCCTCCGAGATCTCACAGGTACTAATAAGAGATTCAATTATTATGACTACATTGAGTCATGGACTACTCTTATGCTCTATCAGGGTGAGTCATCCACTCATTCCTGGTTCATTCAGTTTGACAAAGATTTCAAAAGCTAGATTCCTTCCTGGTTTGTAAGGTGGTGGCAGGTTCACGGCCCCATTCTTGAAATCTTTCCTATTGATCTTCAAGATCAATATTCCTACTTCTGCTCTGCTTTTACTCCTAGTAAACAGCAGTCCCTATTTCCAATTCCCAATTTGCTAACGTTTGTTTGCAGGTACAGGATTGCTTGGATTTGCAGATGGCAATGGCAGATTATTGACCACCACGTTGCCAAACAGTTCTCTGTTAAGTGGTGGCCCAGATTCTCTTATGATAACATAATTGCTACAATTCAGAGTGATTTTCCAGTCAAGGTTCCGACCCCACAAGTGGTCCCGACAACCTTGCCTCCAACCACTCCAGCTAAGAAGGCCCTGCCTATTCTGAAGGTCTCCACAGATGAACCTAAAGAATCTATAGGACCATCCACAGTTTCTAAAGTTAAGCCAAGAAAGTCCTCATCAAAGGGCTCTGGCAGACAGTCTCAGCCATCAACTGCAGAGCTGCTCATGATGGCTCAAAATTTGATCCAGCAGGCAGCAGTTGCCAGCCAAAGTTCATCATCTCCAAATTCCTCAGCCGGATCCGTCACTCCATCCCCACTACAGGATGCCCAGGACCCATATGAAGGATATGATGATCTGGATTCAGATGTAGACATCACTATCCCGTGATGAAGTAATACCTATTTCTACTTGTGATAGCTTCACTCACTACTCTCTTCTCACACAAGAGGGAAAAGCTGTCTATCACATGTAAGGATAAGATTATCACATATTTCCCCAAATTTTTCGGTACTTTCCCCAAGTAAAGTTACCAACAGATTCCTTTCAATCTGCTTTTCCCAAAGTAAAAGCAGTTTACCATTACTTTCCACCGAAAGTCAGATTCCTTGACATCTTTGGACCTACCAGTCCTTTCTTGTCAGCCTTTTGCCAAACTTACCCTGAGTAAAAGCATTTTACTCCACCTTTTCAGCCGAAAGCAGAAGGTGAAATCTGTTTACCCAGAGTGAAAGGCAAAAGAAAAATGATTGCTCAAGATTCTTTTCAGCTTATTTAAAGGCCTCAGCCTTTCAGTTGAAACCAAGTCTTGTTAGACTATTACAAGCCTTGAAAATTCTCTCCCTACCTTCTCAAAATTGTAAGCCTCAAATGAAGAGCTTTAATGTCATTTTATTCGGCAGATTTATCTCCACTTATGCAGCTTTATCTCCACTAACCCTCTAAGTGTTAGTGTTGTAAGTATTACTTATTTGTAATTTCAATTATATATTTGAAATTTATTTATATCTACAGCTTGTGATTTTGTTTAAATTCATGGCTATTTCTATTCGCAAAATTCTTTGTGAATTTGCTATTCCTTCAAATGACTATGCTGTTTTAGCTGTCACAGTAAGGACAGAAGATACTCCCCCTAAATCCTATGTTATGTGGGTTTATTCTTTCTTCGTCAATTTATTTGTTTGAATTACCTTAATATATATATATATATATATATATATATATATATATATATATATATATATATATATATATATTGCCAATCATTTTGAACCTTACAAATCCACTATTATTGCTCTTTGGATATTTTGTGTTTTACATTGGTATTATTTATAGATGAAGAAATGTCAAAGGCGTTTCTTACTTTCCAAATTGATCCTATTATATTCATATATAAACGCTGATTTATTAAGAATACACAATAAAAACTCTTTGAATTGTTGATTAATCATCAGAGAAAGTTTAGAACCAATAGTTCCCAACTACCGTTCATGTACGATCCATATTAAATTTGGCCAAATGTCCATTTTAACTCATGGACAACCCATCTTCGTCTCAATAGAATCTTTTAGTGGCATGATTTGATCATCTTATGGTGATTAATTATGTAAGAAATAAACGAAAAACAATAATTTTATATTTCGTGGAGTGAGACTCCTTTCCAATACATCGTTTTTTCAATTTTTTTCTTGATGGATCACCTATTATACATTCAAGTAGAACTCATTAGACATAAGTAAATCCCGCAATTATTAATGATAGATGATGCATTAAAAAGAAAATTGAAAAATAATTATTGATGAGAATTTGCATCCATACGTAGTTCTTATTATAATTTTGATTTAATTGAATGGTAATTTTTTATACCATGAGATGTTATTTTTGTCTCTCTCTCCCTCCCTCCTCGTTTAAGTCAAACAAATCTGTCGGCACAGTGTTTTCTTTAATGCATCAAAATATATTTTTTGGACGTCTATATCAGAAGATTTGGGTTGAAAAAATTAGAACTTAGTGAGTTTCATAGGGACGGCTTAAATAATGCAGTTTTTAATGAGATATTTACAAGTGTGAACTTGATACCAAAGATAAAGTTGTACAGGGCCTTTACAACCCCATCAAAATCATAAACATAGAGACAGGGAAGAAAGGAAAAGCAAAGAAACCAAACTACCAGTATTAGTGCTTATTTTAAAAGATAATTACATTTACTTCCTTTCAAGTTTATCTAACTAACGATTCGACCCTTGTTTTGATATATATATGACAAATAACACTGTCCTCCCCTATCAGGGACTTTCGACTCAATTTTTTAAAAGACACTGCTAAATGAGTATAATAGATGTAGGATAGTTTTAGAAATTTATTTATAATTTAATTAAAAATATTGTATTTTATTCTATAGTAATTAGATGACTAAATCATGTCTATTTTCTTAACTTGCAAACGATATACATTTGTTCTTTTAGTAACTTTATAAAATTAGAGATTTATATCGATTTAAAAAACACTTAAGTTTTGGGTAGTTGAGAGGACGATAAATACTCGTTGTACTTCACAAATAAATAGATTCAAATCTAATTTTAAAAATCAAATTTGAATTGGATTTCGATGATTCGGATTTGATTTGAAAACTAGATTCAAATTAGATTTGACTATCCAATGAACTTTTACTTTTACATTTCATATCCGAATCTTTTGAAAACATTACAACCGGTCTAATCCAAATAATTAGAGGGGAGCTTAATTTAACAAACTATATTTTAATTTTAATATAATATTGTTAAATAATCACTCAATTTTCATGGGTATATCTATATATATATGTGTGTATGCATGTATATATAACCGAAATTAGATCACAATCAAATTTAATTTTTATATGCTACATAACTCAAATGAAACCCAAATGTATATCATCAATTTGATGAGTGTTGGATGAGTGAGTTTCACTGAAAAAGTTGATGAGACCCATTTATCCAATGGATGATATGCATTTGAGTTATAATTTTTTGGGTTCATTTGAGTTGTGTAGCATTATTCATTTTTATCTACATAAATCTCCCTCTATTTTATTTTTTTTTGCTAATTTTAATGGGGCAAACTCTAAATAATTTTGAATTTTTTTAAAATTTTATATAAAGTCCAAAATTTGTTAACATTGAAGTGGGGTAGTTGCCCCCACTATCCCTACCCTAAATCCGCCATTGATTATATTTTGTGAACAACTTATTTTCGCGAATGAAACACGTGAAAAAACTTATAATGGTTAGCAAGTAATTATGCACATGTTGCTCACAATAAATCCACAAATAACATGCATTTTTCTTTTTAGTTATTATTTTCCCCTTCGGTTCTTATTTCTTACCATTTTTCACCCCTTTTTTTTTGGTTATGAAAACATACTAATATTGCATGAATAATGAATTTAACAGTTATGAATTGGCATAAAAAGAAGTTCTCATCCACTTAAACGACCAAAAGCAATGCCATCATGTGGGTGACAACCTTTAGTTGTTCTGCTTTTGGTTTTTTTTTTTCTTTCCAAAAATGTGGGGGCACTTCAATAATTGTTGTACTATCCTAACCTTTCAGCAATGCAACAATGGTATGCTAGCGGCCCCCACCAATGTAATGCATGGTTTTTACGAATTACAACTCGTTAGTTATTTTTTTATTTTTCTTTCTCATGTTTCTACCTTTACGATTCTATCACTTGAGGCGTTAGATACAAGAATTATGGAAAGTTCTTATGCTTTGCTTTATTTTTGATCTAACAAACAGGACAAATAGATGTAATGTGTTACGATTTGAATAGACAGTGAGTCCCAATAAATATTAAAATTTACAGTGAAATCAATAATTATAATTATCAAATTTAATTTTTAAGTCTATTTTTTAATTTTATATAACATTGCTCTCTTATTTTAGGAGTTACACACGGATTGTGTTGGATAATTTTTCTAATAAATAAATCGTGTACAAGTGTAATAGTTAAATTTATTTATATAAATAATTAAAATATTAAAAAATAATTTTTTTAATATAAACTCGTTTCACCCGACACTATTACCAACTTTATCGAATACCTAGATACATCTCCTCGGGCAAAAATGTCAAACTAAGGACTTTGACAGTTACGGAAGGAGGACATATTTCAGTTATTTCAACTTTCACTCTATCCATCAGTCTCTCTCCTCCCCCGTGTCTAATCCGCTTCACTGACACTCTGTCTCCAAAACCCCCTCTTTAGTCTTTCTCTTTCAAAAGTAGCGATACGTGTGTGTTGTGTGTGAGAGAAAGAGTGAGACGATAACATAACATCACTCTGTGTAAACCCCACAGTCCACATCCAGCTAATGCGTGTTTCCGTGTTTATAAGTTTGCGATATATAACCAACCAATCCCTATAGTCCTTTTCTTCATTACCCATCTCCACAGTTACTACTGTCCTCGCTTTGAATGACCCATTAACGGCTAGTGTTCACCATTTCATCTCCTCCACAGACCCCCAATAACCAGACCCACATACAGAACAACGAACTGTGAGTTTTAGAGTGAGAAAGAGTGAGTGACTGTGTGGTTTAGAGAGAGACCCAGATGGATTTCAGTTCGTTCTTGACGTCTCTTGGGACGTCCTTGGTGATTTTCTTAGTTCTCATGTGCTTGTTTGTCTGGCTTTCGAAGAAACCTGGGAACAATGTTGTGTACTACCCGAATCGGATCTTGAAAGGTTTGGATGCCCACGAGGGGTTGTCTGGAGTTAGAAACCCTTTCGCTTGGATGCGAGAGGCTCTGTCTTCCACCGAAGAAGATGTTATTTCCATGTCTGGTGTTGATTCTGCTGTCTACTTTGTCTTCTTGAGCACTGGTTTGTCTCTCTCTCTCTCTCTCTCTCTCTCTCTCTCTCTCTATATATATATATGTATATGTTCAGTGATATATGTATGCTTTGTTTGAATTTGTAGAAATTCATGTTTTTATTGTTTAATTGGATATAAATTTGGGCGTTTTTGGTTTGTGGATTTGGTAAGAATTCAGGAGAGGTATATGTGTTCTTTTGCTTTACATGGAAGCCATTTTTGTACCATTTTTATAGGATCTGTTTCCTTTTTCTTTTTGCTTTTGCTTTTTGCTTTTTTCTTTAATGGGGAAAAAATAGGTGCGGTTGGTGTTATAGTTTGAAACATTGGATTCTTCTTCAGTGGTTGATTATTATTGAATTATTTCTTCAAAAAATGTGTTGTTCCTTTCATAATGGTGCTTTTGTTTGCCTCTTTTTTACTCACTTCTGTTGTTTAGAATCACACAATTTTAGTATTTTGTTTTATGAAGGTGAATAAAATTGAGGCAAACCTGAAGTAAAAGTATTGTTTAGAAGTAAAATTGCTTCAATTTCAAGTTTTTTTTATCAACAAATTGAAGTGGAGGAAAGAAGAAATTAATTATTTTTTTTGGGGTAGGGGGAGTGGATGAGGTTGGAACCCATAACAACTTGTGGCCGTGACTCAGGGGTGACCAATTGAGCCTTTACCATTGGGCCACTCTCTCACCTTAGGAAAGAAGAAATTAAATATTCATGGTTAATTTCAAGTTTTCTGATAGACAAAAGCTCTATTTTATTCATGATACACATTTGGCCACACCAAGTTTTTGATATTCTGTAGGCTGGTTGATTGGACATCTACCTTGGATATTCTGTGGTGTCACAATTGGCTAGTTTCTGTATTTTGATGTTCTATTGCCATAGAAGACCTCCTGGAAAGGACCGGCACCCTGCCAATCGTTAAAAGGTTGCCCCAATATGAAATCTATTCCTAATTATGGGTAACATCACTGGACTTGCTAGCCAACTTCATGGTCAAACAACCAACCACAACTTGAAAAATTGATATACTTCAACAGGTGTTCCAAAGTGGAGAAATAACCTTTGTCATTATTTTGTTCTAAAGCCATACTTATTGTTTATCGAAGCAGAGAAAGCGAATCTTTCAACAACTTGTTCAAGAGATGACACACTTCCACAAATTAATGTCGGTAGTACTCTACAGGGGTGGGGCACTTTAGTTGTACTCTATTCTTTTATTTGATGAACATTGTTTCCTAAAAATCATGGCATGAACAGAGGTAGTAGAACCTTGAATTTATCGGAGTTAAGTAAGGGTCTTCTTGGCAATCGACATTCAATAATAAACCAAAAGAATATGTTCAGTTTTCAAATTTCAGTTGTAATAGTTCTGAGGAAATGATTTTGGGGCTATTGAAACTATGACCATAATTGTCACAGGAGCAATAGAAAACAACAGAGCGAGAATTGCTTAACAGAGGGAAAATTGATGTTTAATCTGTGAGTTAGGCTGCAGAGCAAATTATTATTTCTATTTTGTTAGATTACGATCCCCTTTGTTTATACCAAGTACCATGTGAGGCCCTATTGTAGGTTTTTCCTAGTTAAGAAAACCAAATAAAATGAGATTGCTTTTATTTGGTTACACCTATTATCTATACAGAGGTTCAAGACCAATCTGCTGTATATGAAAGGATTTACGTATTAGATGAATATTTTCGCATGCACTATTTTTGGTGCATAAGCAAATTATTAATAACCCAAGGGCTAAATAGAGTTCGTTTCAATTGGATATTATAGCGCGTAGCACTCGGCCTTGGAGCATGCACTTATTGTTATTTAAAGCCTATGATCATGCTAATTTTTTCTTTATTTTTCTGATTTTTTTTTTCAGTATTGGGAATATTAGTCTTGGCCGGCCTAGTGCTGTTACCAATACTTCTTCCAGTAGCAGTCACCAATCACGCGGTGATATCAGACAATACCACCAGCAACGGGACTTTCAGTGACCTTGATAAGCTATCTATGGGACATGTTGAAGTAAGTTGTATTGCCTTTTTTCATGTTTGGGGTGATAATCAGTCTTTGATCGGGAAGATTACCGCATCTAAGATTACACCTGAGAATTAGATGTCCCAGATCCAAGTTGCAGTACTCGTTGTGTTCTAACTTTGTCATCCAATTTATATGCTTATTATTGTTTGTTACTCATTTGGATCGCAGGAAAAAAGTCCACGGTTGTGGGCATTCGTGATTGCCACCTATTGGGTTTCTCTTGTTGCATATTACTTACTGTGGAAGGCATACAAACATGTTTCTGATCTGAGAGCTGCAGCTTTAATGTCTCCAGAAGTGAGAGCTGAGCAGTTTACTGTTCTTGTCAGAGACATTCCTCCTACCTCTGAAGGTCAATCTAGAAAGGAACAGATTGACTCATATTTCAAAACAATCTATCCCGAGGCATTTTACAGATCAATGGTAGTCACAGACAACAAGGAGGTATTGCATTGTTGTTTACCTGCCCTTTTGCTATGTATACACTCCCATAATCATTTGTTTATTTTCTCTTCCAGTTGTTGTATGCACTCTGCTCACTGTTTTGAGATAGCTTCATTGTGTTGCTTAATATTTGCATAAAACGACTTATAGTCAAATGCATGAGATTATAATATGCATGGAAAATCAAATGCATGAGATTATAATCTTCACTTGATTATGTATGCTATATTCTACTGATGTCAGAGTGATATCTAGCTTCACCATACATACCATTTGGTTCTATCAGGTCAATAAAATATACGAAGAGTTGGAAGGGTGCAAAAAGAAGCTTGCACATGCTGAAGCCGTATATGCAGAGTCAAAACAAACAGGCAAGCCTGAAGGAATGAGACCAACGAACAGAACTGGCTTCCTTGGTCTCTTTGGTAATAAGGTAGATTCGATAGAGTACTATACCAAAAAAATCAATGAACTGACCTCAAAATTGGAAGCTGAACAGAAAGTCACGCTCAGAGAGAAGCAGCAGGGTTCAGCTCTGGTCTTCTTCACCAGCAGGGTTACTGCTGCTTCTGCAGCTGTGAGTCTACATGCCCGAATGGTGGACACATGGACAGTCATGGATGCTCCTGAACCCCGACAGTTAATATGGCCTAATCTTCCTAAGAATTTTTATGAGAGGCTGATACGACAGTATGTCATTTATGTCATTGTCTTTTTGACAATAGTTTTTTACATGATCCCAATTGGGTTAATCTCTGCATTTACAACTCTGCCGAATCTGAGGAAGCTTCTCCCATTTCTAAAGGCAGTCATTGATCAGAATGCGATTAAGACAGTGTTGGAAGCTTACCTACCTCAGATTGCACTTATTGTGTTTCTGGCTTTGTTGCCGAAGTTTCTTTTGTTTCTATCAAAGGCTGAGGGCATTCCTTCGCAGAGCCATGCAATAAGGGCTGCTTCAGGGAAATACTTCTATTTCATCGTCTTGAACGTATTTATCGGTGTTACAATTGGTGGATTTATTTTCAGTAAAATCAAGACGATTGAGAAGGATCCAAATTCTATTGTTCCCTTACTGGCGAGTAGCCTCCCAGGCAATGCAACTTTCTTCGTGACATTTGTAGCTCTGAAGTAAGATTGCAGTTTTCTTTATTTTTTCATTCATATGACTTGCTTTCCTTTCCATCAGCATTATTTTTCTTAAGAGAACTTTACAATTTTTAGTTCTACAATCCCAGATTCAGTTGAATTGATAATCTTAGGAATTTTATGCTACTACCTTCTGACATAAATGTAGATAAATAAAGAAAATTTTCAATATCCATTGTCAGAAACTATTTTATGAACAGATTTTATGCTGTTGTTAGTCAAAACGAAACATAATAATAAACTGAAAACGTAAATGAGTAAAGGTAAATTTGTTATTCTTTTTCTGTTTTTAAAATTCCTAGCTACAAAGTATGTTCCAAAGTTATGGTCAGCTTGTAATTATGATCTGTTCTACATCAACTCCAATTACATCAGCTTGTATCTGGAGGTTAAGCAACATGAATTCTATCATGTTTTGTTTGAAAACTTTGGAAAACTATTTCTGCATATAGATTCCGTTTTTAAGTAAGAAAAGAAAGGTTCCACCTCAAAGAATTTCTCAAATTATCGACTCTGTACCCCTTGAACATGAAAAATAAGAAAAGTTATCAACTGTGGTAGACTTGAAATTGAAACTTTTTTGATGTATCTATAAAAAATATGAAACGGATTTATATTCTTATATGTTTAGACTTTGTTCCAGAGGGTAGTGGATCTTTTTTTGGTCTTCCAAGTAATAAATTTTTTGTTTCTGGGTAAATAATCGGAAAAAACTTAAACATTTTTGATAAGCAAATAGCAATAAAGCTTAACTTTTTTTGGGTTATCTGCCTAGATATTTGTATTTTCAGTTTTTGGTCTTTGAGTTTATAAAGCTTTTATTGATCTGTCAGCCATTGGTACGACATTGGATTTTTTTTTTTAACACCATAGAAACATCGAATTCAGTATTATGAGTTTTCTGTTTGCATTTGCATTTTCTAAATACAATACAACCAACAGTGTTTTGCCTTTGTGGTGCTAGTAGGATAAGTTAACTGATATTCTTGATTTTATGGAACTTAGGTTCTTTGTTGGCTATGGTCTTGAGCTGTCCCGGATTGTTCCTTTGATAATATTCCACATCAAGAGGAAGTACCTTTGCAAAACTGAAGCTGAATTGAAAGAAGCTTGGGCTCCTGGAGATCTTGGATACGGAACTAGAGTTCCTGGTGACATGCTGATAGTCACAATCGTCTTTTGCTACTCTGTAATAGCTCCAATAATTATTCCATTTGGTGTCGTATACTTTGCCCTCGGATGGCTTATTCTCCGGAATCAGGTGATGCGTAGTAACTTATTTTCGTATATACTTCTGAAGTTCCAATTCCAATTTCAAGGAACTATTGCGAAAATAGTTCATTCACTATTCTTAACATTGGTGTTGGCATGGTACTGCAAAATGCATATTGATGTGTATGTGGTGTTGAAATAAGATAGAAAGTAACCACCGACTACACTCAAAATTTCGTTCCGATGTATGGTTTCGATTAGTTCGAAAATGGAAGCGTTTCGAAAATATTTTGGAAATAAAAAAGAACCAGAGGAAAAATTTGGAAACTTGTTTCTGAAACAATGGCCCAAACATTTTGAAACACCTCTAAATATTTCTGAACTCTCGAAAAACAAACCCTTTTATCTTTAGTTCTTCTCGCTCCAAATTTTCCACTTTTTGGTTTCTACTAATAGTTGTTCCCAACGAAATTATAATCCTTGCATCGGACATTTGTTTCAGCTTGAGATGACATGATAACTCATGGAAGTTGTTTCGGATCAAAGTCAGTAAATGTGTGTAACACCTTAAGCTTATGAAAAAACAAATATTTGCCTTTTTCTTTAGCTGCCCCTGATTCAATTTCCCATTTTTGAAATTTTCTTCTAACATTTGTTACCCTTTTAAAACAGGTACTCAAAGTGTATGTTCCATCCTATGAGAGCTATGGAAGGATGTGGCCTCACATGCACACGCGCATCTTAGCTTCCTTGCTCCTATTTCAAGTCACCATGATCGGTTACTTTGGCGTGAAGAAGTTCTACTATACTCCAATTCTGATTCCCCTTCCGATACTGTCCTTGCTCTTCGCCTTTGTTTGTAGCAAGAAATTCTATCGATTTTTCCAAGCAACAGCCCTTGAAGTCGCTTGTGGTGAATTGAAGGAAATTCCAAACATGGAACTTGTTTTCAGATCTTTCATTCCACCAAGCTTGAGCGCTGGGAAATCTGATGATGATCAGTTTGAAGATGCTTTGTCTCAAGTTTCAAGGCCAGGTTCATTTGTTTGATGCACATATGTGAAACGCTGCTGAATTTTTCGGTGTTTATAGTTTTCTAGCATGGGATGTTAGCTGAAACTTGAATTTATTTGTTAACAGTTTGCATTAGGAACCATGTCTGTAATATATTGTGTGTTTTGGTAATTGTGTGAGAATGTTTGTATCTACTCCTGTTTGATGCAAAGGGTGATATATCATAATTCATCGTTTACTACAGCTCATTTTGTTTAAGCTCATCTATGGAAATGGATTCATTAATTTATTTCCACTTTCAGCCAAGGTTCCATGGTTCAAACTATATATCGAGTCGGCTTAGTCGTGTTTGACACGGCACCTTTCATTCTGAGGTGATCACGAGTTGTCCGACTTATCGTTTTCGCGATGTTGGCATACCTTTTGTGCGTCACTGTAAGCGTTAATCTCTTGCTATGTACAAATTTATTCTTCTACCCAACACTTATTCCGTATTGCTTGATATTGTTTGGCTGTGTCCTATGAATTGCCAATATCGGTGTCCTAGGAATTGCCAATATCACGATCTTGAACCATGATCTAATAGCCTTATATTATTGCATGCTTGGCAAATGTGGAAACAAAAACATTGTCTTCGTAGGGTGGGGTTGGGGGTGTTGGAGAAAATGCTTTCTAATCCAAAACAAAAACTATGAAAGTTAGTAGGGAAGCACAAGTTCATAGACTCACCACGGTTTTTTGTATGCTACAAGTCCCTTTTGCAACTCCAGGTTAACTGACAGAATTCCAAACATGGCCGCCCAATCCGAAGTTACCCCGAAATATTCAATATTTGCTAGAGATTTCTAATACTAGGGATTGGCTTGAGCCAAAAGTTTCTACCCGATTTAAATTCGGGCAATACTCGGATTCTAGGGAGCCAATTCGAATTCTACCAAAATGTGTAGATTAATATCTAATCTGAGTTTGAATCGAATTAAACTAAAATTTTAGCCCAAGTTGTGTAACCCAAAAATCAAAATCACGTTAACCAGGATTTAATCCAAAATAAGCTTGAATTCTAGCTCGACTTATATAAAATAAAAATGAATCTGAATTGAATCCAATTTTAATTGGAGTTGTTTGACTCAAGTTCAACCTGAATTTAAAAAATTAAACATGAGGAATACTGGGAATGAATGGTTTGGGTTGAATTTGGTATACAAATTTTGGATTGAACGGGTTGAAAGTTTTTTATATTTCGAATCGAGTTCGAATTGGGCTCTCAACCTCTTTACCCTGCTCGGGCTGCACCCCTACTTCACTTGAAATTGTTGAGGGATTCAATACTTTTAACAACCCAACCTTTAGAAAACCCAAAATTACTAGACTCGATATTGGGCTGCTCAAACAAACATTTACAACTGTATGAAGTATATCTTATACAATTTTTGTAATAATTTTCTGTATTTTCATTTTTCTCGTCATCCCACTGCCGGCTCAACAGTAAAGTAAAAAAAGTGTGGAATTTTCTTATTTTAAACAAATTTTTTTTTTTTTTGGTGTACATACGTATTCCTTTACATGCGATTTAAGCTTGAAGGATGAAAGTAAAATTTGGACAAGAAAAAAGTAAAAAAACAAATTTTTTTTTTTTGTTAAAAATATGCTTTTAAAATTTATTTTTATATTTTTTTTGTTTGAAAATTCAAAGAAGTACTTCGAAAAAGGAATTAGTATACTGCCTTTTGCAGCCATTATTCAAATGTATATGTATATTAAAACGCACACAAATAAACCATAACACACTCGTAGATCTTCCTCCTCCTCCTCCTACTATGCCCACATGACACACGCCATAACACACTCGTTAAACCCAAATTACTATAATATAGTGAGCTTAAAGATATTGAAAATTAATTTTTTTCAAAAAATAAAACTAATCTTTTCTGGCAACTTTATGAAATACCATATGTTGTTCTGCTTCGTTTCAGAAATAGTGTTTGCAAAAAATAGAGAATTAGCCAAATCGTTGAACATAATAAAACTAATCATCAATTTTTTTTAATAGTAGAACATCGAAAAGTAATCTCCACGGCTTCTTTATTTCTTCGAGTTTCTTAACGATACCATAGATTAACAAACTAAAATTCATTAACGATCAACAAAGTCATAAACTTTTAAAACTCAATCCAACCCACAAAGTAAGTTGCATGTTCTGTACGAATTAAAATGAACTCATCAAGAGAAAACCAGTGACTGTATTAGCAAAAACACATACCCTAATTCATGATCATACCCTAATTCATGTATTTAATGAGAACACAGTCAAAACCAATGCAAGCAATCTAAATTTGGAATAAGAGAAACATGCACAAAAATAGCTCCACTACATCAACCAAGCATAAATACCAATGCATGTTGTTGTCGTTGATGGGTATAAAGATCTACAAATATACAAAAAGTATATTGATGATATGTATATATATAATACTAGTTAGAAAGGCTACTGAACCGGCCGAAATCGTTGGAAAACCTACTAAACCGACCTCAACGTGACTGAACCGACCTCAAAGTGGCTGAACCGACTATGAACCGGAATTGAACCAGCCTACCAACGGCTAAACCGGTTTAGAACCAGTTGGACCAAGTGGTTGGGCTCTGACTAGGGTCTGACATTGGTCCTGAGCTTGGGTCTAATAAGATTAGGCTTGGGCTTGGATCTTATTGGGCCTGAATTGGCCTAGAAAAGCTGGGTCTAATTTGATTGGGCCTAGTCTGATTTGGGCTTAACCCAAATCGCTAATCCAAAGGGTGACAAGAAGTTGTCCTCGGCTGGAATATGCCAAGCTCAATAGCCAAACAGGGGTCTTCCCCTTCACAAACTAAAAGTTGATAGAATTTGGGAAAATCAACAGAATGACAACGACCTACGACGACAATCAATGGCACCAATCAACAGGAGCAATGACAACTATTGAACCAAAAACATTACAACTCAAACCAGATCCAACGATTCAACGACAACTATTCAATCGACGATCATAGATTTGCAATTATCAACACAACCCAAACCAGGAACAATCAACAACCAACAAAAACTTCATCAACAATACACTCAACAAAAAACTCAACATTAATCCATCCGACATCAACTCATGCCATAAAAGCCAGCATCAACACCTACAGAGTTTTTTTTTTTTAATGTGGAAGAGAAACAATGGTACAAGAGAAAAGAAGGAAAATAAACTACAAACCCTAAAAATCTTGCTCTAATACTATGTTAACGTTGAGGGAGAGAGAGAAACAGGCGTCAGAATGAGGAAGTGTCAAAAATTACCTACTTTCCCTTTCACCATATATATAGTCATTGTTCGTGCCTGAAGGCACTATACAACAAACAAAAAAATTTTAAATAATTGTCCAAATTTAAAAAGAATTGCCTAAAAATATTCATACCGATTCTTCTTTTAAAATGGCTTGAAATATATCATCAACCATATCTTCCATATTAATGGAACTGTTATAAAAATATATTAAAAATCTCTCAAAACTACACCATATATACAAATGCCTCTAGAAAAAAAAAAAAAAAAGACTAACATAACCCATTGAATTTTACAATTTTTAAGCAATAAATAAAATCTTGCTCATTTATAAGACTTACGAATTTATCACCTTATTACCACTCATTCCAATAACACAACACAATTATAAACTCACTCATCATATTTCTAATCCACCCTATCCTCATGTAATAAATGCCTCAAGCAACAAAAAAATAATACTAACATAACACAATTAAATTCGCAATCTTTAAACGATAAATAAAAGTAATCAAATCTTACTCATTTGTAAAATTCATGAATTTATCATCCTTATCACTATGCAACCCCAAATAATACAATATAATTATAAATTTAATCATCAAATGTTCAATCATCCACATATAAATATACATAGAAACACACTCACACACATTTTTTTTTAGTTACCAACAAACTCTCCTAACTAATAACTGTTTTAATTAAAAATACAATAATTCAAGTTTTTCAGATAAAATAATAATAAATTAATGTTTAATAAAAAAACAGGGTAAAAATCACGGACATCCCCTGAGTTTTGGTAATATTATATGGAGACCCCTGAGGTTTGAAATTCATTGCACGGAGACTCCCTATGTCTCAATAAAATTATATATTAATTTATAATCTAAGGTTAATTTCGTGTTAAATATTTTTTGGTGTTTAGAGTCAATGTGCTATTTTTTTATTTACATTAAGTGTTATTTACAAATTAAGAAACAAGTGACAAAAAATACATTATGTCAGATATATAAAAACTTTGAATTAATTTCATGGAATAAATAATTGCATAATATGTAGTTTCATTTATTTTATGGAGTAAATAATAAGAAATACAACACAGGGGAAACAAAAAAAAAATGATAATAGTATGAGAGAGAAAAGAGAGAGAGTATAAGATAGATAGATAGAGAGAGTTTTTGATAACATTATATATTAATTTACAATTTATGGTTCATTTCGTGTTGAATATTATTTGGTGCTTATAGTCAATGTGCTATTTTTTATTTATATTAAGTGTTATTTACAAATCAAGAAGCAAGTAGCAAAATATATGCTGTCAGATTTATAAAAACTTTGAATTAGTTTTCTGAAATAAATAATTGCATAATATATAGTTTCATCTATTTTATGGAGTAAATAATAAGAAAAACAATACAGAAGAAAAAAATAATAATAATAATAGTATGAGAGAAAGAGAGTGTAAGATAGATACATAGAGAGAGTTATATAAGAGATTGGAGTGTTAGAGTTGTAAAATGAATGAAAGTTCAATTAAGACCACTGGATCAAAACGATCTGAGCTGCGAAAAATTTAAGACAAACCAATCTAGCTACTTTATTATATAGATAGTTAATGCCCGTGCCTGAAGGCACTATGTAACACAACAAAAAATTACTAATTAGATTGCCAAATAGATATTACCAAACAAAAGCTACACTCAACAACAAAGATAAATTTGAAAATTTGATGCTAAAGATATAGAATTGTGGACAAATAATTTTGATGGCGCAGGCAATGACGAATGCAGCAAGGCCGTTTTGCCAAAGAGCTTGAAAGATGTTTTGTTATCAATACCAAATCTTCAGTGGCAAAAGCGTTGATCTCGAATGATGCCTGCATTGCTAGTCGACTATCTTCCTAGGCATTCTTACAAATATCATTTGCAGCCTTAATCATCTTTCATAGCTCATCATCTTCAATCTAGGATAAAGCTGAACAAAACCAACATGCAAGACCAAAAAGCCATGAGGTGGCGGCTCCACCTATTAAGCCTCTGAGCTGAAATTATAAACATGAAATTGAAACAATCACATTCGGTCAAAAATTAAGAAATAAAATAAGATAACTACAAATTAAAATTATTCGACTTGGGAGAGAGAGAGATTTGGAAAAATCAGCCAATTACCCATCGACTGTTAATAAATTGAGTCCTTCCTTCAAAGTTCTACTGGTGAGGCCATTTGATGGCATACCACTTAAGAAGTCCATAGGAGGGGATGACTGGTCACTAAAGCCATAAAATACACCACTACATCACCCAATCCCTAAAGCCAATATGAAAGAGAAATATTTCCTCCAAATACGAAAAAGTTGCACCACTGGAGAATTTCCAAACCGGTGGGCTACTGAAAACTTAGATATATGGCCTAATGAGTACCAGCATAAGCGAAGGAAATTTAGCTTTTTAGTATCTCTAGTAGCCATAAACACGCCATCAAAACAGATTTTGGGAAGACTCTGTGCAAAATCTGAACAGACAACTCCACCAATCTCTCCCAAAAATTGATTATCTTGCCTGCTACTCCTCTCCTCCAATCATCTTTGTCATTACTCCTCATTATTCGAATTTTGGTTAAATCCTTCGCTATCCATTCCATCTATTGCTAACCTCCTCTAAAATATACGTTACACTTGACTGATATAGAGATAACTCAAATTCTCACAAAGCATAAAAGGCCAAAAAAAGAAACAAAATTTAACCTTGTAAATCAAAATCGCGAAGGAGATATCAAAAATTGATAGACAAAAAAAGAACATAACAACTAAGCCTAAATCAACCTCAGTAATAATATAGATTAAACAATCTTCATTTACATGCATAAACATATTTAAAGCTAGTTAATACCAACACAAGAACTCACCACTATTGGAGACAACACCAGTTATATCACAAAAGTAAAGCTAGTTAGACAAAAGTTAAACCAAAAGAGCAAATATATATATATACTAGTTATTTCTCGTGCCTGAAGTTACTGAGTAATAAAAAAAAGGTCAACATATTTGTATTCACATCTAAAATCAAATTGCAAACATAGATGAGAGATAAAGAAATTTAAGCATCGATTGTAGTGGGGGTGAGCGGTGGTAGGCGACAATGGTGATAGTGGGAGACGGTGATTGTTGTGGTGGGTAAGGTGGCGGCGGCAGTGGTGGTGGTGGGGTGGGGGGGGTGGCGGCGGTAGTGGTGGTGGTGGTGGTGGCGGGGGTGGTGGTGGTAGCGGTGGTGATGGGGGTGGCAGTGGAGGTGGCGGCGGCGGTGGTGGCGGCGATGGTGGTGGCGGCGGTGGCGATGGTAGTGGTGGCGACGGCGGTGGTGAGGGTGGTGGTGGTGGTGGTGGTGGCGGCGGTGGTGGCGGGGGTAGTGGTGGTGGCTGTGGCGGTGGTGGTAGTGGTGGTAAAGGTAGTGGTGGGACGGTTTCAAACACTATTTTTTTTTTTTAAAGTACTTATGAAAAATAATTTCTAGAAATACTTTTAAAAAGTCACTTCAAACATACCCTTAGTGACCTATTTTTCTTATTGAATATAGAGTGTTAATATTAGCCGTTAGATTAACTTTAAAGTAAAATTTAAAGTGATCTCAACCGCGAATAGCAAAAGTCATTTTGTTTATCTTTTGATATTTGAATTGTAAGCTACTTTATTATATAGATATATATACACTTAAAAATCCAAACAAAATACAGGAAAAAAAACTCAAAATTCACCCTTCCATAAGAGTTGATATCAGGGCAATTAACGAATAAAAATCAACAACTCACTCCATCCTAAATTTTATAAGATCTTTAATTAATTATTGACTAGTGATCATTATAAATAACCAGAAATTCATACCCATGTATACTCAGGGGTCAAAATCAATAACTACTGCGGTCACAGATTTTCACGCCGTAGAAGTGGGAATTTTATCATCGTCTAAGTCAGGCACAGGCAAATTACCATAGCCAATACTAAGTCAAGATAACTCACAATAGTCAACATTCGGCAATCAAAACTAAATTGAAGTGATTTGGAATTCCATGAGGCATCAAATTGGAAAAGCTCATTGCAAGGATTTGGAATTTCCAACTGCAATCAAACAAAACCAAGGGGCATAAGTTAGTAGAGATATAACAACCAACAATGTGAAAATAATTTTCTTAAATTTTTTTATTAATGTTTGAATTACTGTTCAAACATATATTTAGGCTGTCCAAACAGGTTTTACTATTTTCTGTACTGTAAAATTGTTTTTGAAATCATCTAACCAAACAAGTTTTTTATCTCAAAAAATATCAAAACTATTTTCTTAAAACTCTTCTCAAAAACTGTTTTCGAATACCTGTTTTTGAAACGCAAAACAAACAGGCCCAAAGTTTCCCTACTTTATCAAAAACTACAATCATACAATCACAAATATTCCACATATTAAAGATCCATCGAAAGCACATATGATAGATATAGGTAGTTTCCAAATAAATTATGGAAAGAAGTCACCTTATATCAGTAATTCGAGCAAGGAAAACTCTTTATATAAGACATTTCAACAAACAATTTATGTCCATACGAATAGAATGTGGATGGTGACAGGGGCTGGAGGAAATTGACAAAGAGAAAGGCAAGGGGATGAGTAGATAGTGATGCTCCGTTTGGTACGATGGAAAAATGGAAGGATGAAAAGTTGGAAGGATGGAAAGTGGGAGGGATAGATAAAACATCATGTTTGGTAAGGAAGGAAAGTATGAAGGATGGAAAAGTGGATGGATTAACTTTCCTTCCAACTTACCAAAATCAATCCCTCCAAAATCGGAAGGAAAGTGGATGAAAAATTAATTATTTATGTTGAGATGTATCTTATTTGTTTATATATCTTTTAATACATACATATATTATATATACATTAATTTCATATAAAAATACAATGATAAAATATGTATTTATATATATATTTTTTTAAAAAAATTAAAAATAAATTTAAAAATAAAAATTTAAAATTTAAAAATTTAAAAAATTTAAAAAATTTAAAAAAATTTAAAAAAATTTAAAAAAATTTAAAAAAATTTAAAAAAATTTAAAAAATTTAAAAAAAATTTAAAAAAATTTAAAAAATAAAACAATAAAAAAAATAAAAAAATAAAAAAATAAAAAATAAAAAAATAAAAAATAAAAAATAAAAATAAACAGGTCAACTCGCAACTTGATACGACACAATTAGTTAAATGAGTTGAGTTCGATTTGATTAATGTTCGACACAAATCCGTAATGACTTAACACGAATTTGACACGATACGACTTGATTGTCACCCCTAATCTTAGCCAAAAAAAAAAAAATTAATCATTTTTATTTTCCATCCATCCAACCAAACACAAAGGAAGGAAAGTATATCATTCATACTTTTCATCCTTCCTACCAAACGGAGCATGAGGGAAGAAAGAGATACCTGGTGTCGTTGGCGTGGCAGTCGCTGAAGGGTGTTAACAATGCTGACTTCATTGTGATCTTTAATACATAAAAAACATAGCTTTCCAATGACCAAGACCACCCCCCTTTTGTCAGTGTTGGTCTATTTGTTTCACTCACAAAGCCACATCAATACTTTCACACTGTTGATGAGTTCAATTCCAAACCAAACATTATCTATGTTCATTGCATAACCGTATTGGAAGAAGCGTCAGAGGGCCATGAGGGAGCTGTTAGAGTGAACACGATAGGCTTAGATGAAGAAGGTCCATATGATAGGTCATTTGAGGCATTTGGTCGAACAACTGGTGAGCGTGACAATACCGTAGACTTTTAATACAAAGAAAATAAAAAAGACAGAGTGAGGAAGGAGAAAACCTTGTTCTTGTTTTGTGGCCACATCCATGGGAAGAAGAAAAGGTCAAGAAAATGAAAACCCTTCAAGTTATAGAAAGATAAGAAAGAACAACTATGTTGAAGTCCTGAAACAATCAAATCCAAATCAGAACAATACATCACCCAAAAATTATAGTAAAAATCAATATAAATCAAGCAAGGTTATAGAGGGAACAAAAGAAAATTATATGAAGAGTTTAACACAAAAAATGCAGCACAGAACATTCATGTAAAGGGCATAGCACTTGTTTTGAGCTAGGTAGAAAATGATTAAATTTATAAATAAATTAAAAAATTGAATCAGTGCATACCGAGAGGAATTGCGACCTGGGTACTTGTCGAATCTCTAACGTATTCTTCTTCAGCAAAGCAGGAGCTCCAACTTCCCACCATAGTCCAAAATCCATAACCCACAAAGCAAGATCTGACCATATTTCATCTTAACCCAACATAGGGATAGTGGTAGTAGTAGTGTTGGGGCTGTGGTGGAGGTTGGGGATTGATTGGCTATTTTTGATGGTCATGTATTGATGAATCAAACAATCAAAACTGCAGTGTATAAAAAAAAAAAAAAAAAAATCAATGAATCAAACAATCCAACTGGAGTGTATAAAAATCAATGAAGGAGAGAGAGGCGTGAGAGATAGTCTGTATGAGAGAGATGGAGACGTATGAGAGATAGGAGTGTAGAGTTTTGCGATGATAGACTTCTTCATGGGCGGGAAAAAAAATTTAGGACTCATTGTAGGCCGTTAGATCAAAATTTTTAAGATGATCTGAACCGTCTTTTATGTTGGAATTACGTTGTTCGTTGGATGTGGTTATGTTTTGTCTCAAAACGATCTGGACCTCTTTTTATCTTTTGGATTCAAACTTCGCTCTACTTTATTATATAGATATATACTAGTAATAACTCGTGTTTAAAGTCACTATGAAATATAAGATTTTAATGTTCAAAAAATTGATCTCACTATACTAAATTTAAAGTTAATTTATTTGGTTACATCATTTAAAATTAATTTCTACCTATTATTTTATTAAAAATAAAGTCAATTTTTTTTTAAAAATACATAACTCGATATATAGTTTTTTAATATGTGTATATTATTGTGTATGAATAATGTATGAAATAAAAGTTATATTAAATTACAAATTAACTAAAGATTAAATGACTGAACATGTGATAGAATTAGGTGATGTGATATTTTTTAGGGGGGAAATATATATGGAATAAAATTCAACTTGCTACCTGATTTATTATATATTATTGTAGAAATGATCCATCTTAAATAGAGCAAAAAATAGAGCAACTACATACATTTTCACAATTCTTGAAATGTGAAATAAAATACATTTGGAAATCAAACAACTCATGTTTTATCTTTGTATGTTCCCCAAGTGCTTTTTGCTGGGTATTGGAGAGAACTATGAGTACACATTTTTTTAAAAACATTTTAAAAATTATAAATGTGAAATGGATCATTACCGCAAACCGTGTTGGTAAGTACCACCTTGACTTTTTTTATAAATGGATTAATCTTGACGGATTCAGGAATAAGACAGGGTGCCAAATTTATTATCTTCAAGAGGTCAAACAATAGAAAATTAAAACTTTCGTAAATATAAAAATTATACTAAATAAATGTCTATCTAACTCACAACATCTATTAGCCATGTTGTTGGTTTTAAGGCTTCAATCATTGCTCTTCTCGATGCAAAACAAGTTTCAATGCTCACAAATACCTCACTGTATCATTAAAGAATTGGATTAGTAGTTTATGATGCTCCAATAATAGAATTGAACAAGACACAATATATAGTAGATACCTCATTTCAAGGGACGTGACAAAAAAATTGTCATCAGCAATTATTTCGTCGATTAGTGGATACTCCACATCTAATGGTGGGTTCCACACAATACTAGAGTCTGAAATCTGCTTATAAAATACAAAGAGTTTGAAATCTACTTAAAAAATACAAAGAGTCGTATTAATTGGACAGTTGTGTTATGTTAAATATGAAATACAAATCTCATGGATGGCCACCGTCGGGGTGTGGTGATCTTGTAAGTCTTGTGCAATTTTGTTAACCTTACTTACATTCACACTCTCCTTTTCTACATCCAATAATCCTACTGATGCAATTTTTCATTCACTCTTATTTTCATTCATTTCCTCCTCCTCCTCTTCATCATTAATTCCCTTCTTATCCTCATTCTCCTTATCCACATCCTCTTCATTATTATTTTCATTCACATTCAAATCCTCATTCTGTTCATTTCCATTATTGTCCAACTATGTTTTAAAAAAACAAAGCAGTATCATATGTTGTTAAATAATAATGTGATAATCAAGTAAAACCACATCCTAGGGAAGACGTGTTAATCTTAAAGATATATTCTGTAGATCTACCCATATCGCTTAACATCAAATTTTTTACATACTTCCTCCTCAGAAAATTCTGCTTAAAAAAATAATACATAGATTTATAACCAATTAATGGGATTTAATAAAAATATGGATGGTATAATGTTGTCATACCTTCAAAATGTAGAATGGTGATTTCAAGTATCTCGAAGGCTTCCTCTTCAAATATCTTCGCAAAATCTTTAGGCTGTGTTTTTGTTGAGTGCATGAATGGGAGCATGAACCCTCTGGAAGGTCATGTTTGCATACCAACTTGTTTGAAGTTTGTTTTGGTGTATCTTTCAGGGTCTTTATATCTAGTGTTTGAACTATTTGAAGTGAGACCCATGCTAGATTTTCATGGTCAGATTCATTCAATGCTTCTTCATTGGTTCCTTTATTATTCTCAATTTTATGTTGGCATTTGGGAAGTTTTAGTTCTGTCATGGCATCCATGATTTTCTACATCATGCATACCATTGAGGCGACTTTGGTAGATAAATCTTCTTGATCCACCATTATTTTCTCCATTGAATTTTCCATGACGGAAAATCTTTCCTCCCATGATTGAAAATAATATCAAATGATCTTGTTCAACACAAAATTATAAATATTGTTTAATATATAACATCATTAATACATACATTCGATTTTTCTTTCGTCGGGGCATGAGGCGGTCCTATGTTTGGTTCAGGTGCCCGTGCATTGATAGGATGTACTCCTACAAGTGGAACCTAAAATCACCATTTTCATCATACAAATTTATATTCAAATTGAAATACATATACATCATTTAAGTTTTGTAACATGATACCTCTACCTATTTCAGACTTTTCAATTTTTTAAAGATTGTCACACCATCTTTGATTTTCAGATCACCCCATGATGCGATGTGCGGAATGATTTGACACTTTTTTTAGTGGCACAAGGGAAACCCCTTGGCGAGTGACGTGTTGCAGATAAAAAACCTACAACAAACAACTACTCTAAATTAGAAAAACAATTGTAATCACAATGTCTACATTTGTTAATATATCAATTAATCATTTCATTACCTTCAGAATCAGTAAACAACCACTAATGTTATTTTGTTCATTTGTCTTATATCGTTGCACTCCCTTTAGGAGGGCATCAAATACCAACTATGCCCAGTTCTTCTCTCCCAAAGAACCAACGTCCACCACAAAATGGAGGACTGAACTATTAATTGAGTTCTTTGTTGAAGGGCATAGTAGACATCCAAGTGCAAATAACACAAAGACACAGAGAAAAGTCATGTGAATCATCTTTCATTTCCGCTAAATTATAGTTCAAATATTTCAAAGGAATATCCTTCATTCCAGTAAACACTGAATTACACAGTCTATTTATTTTTTCGGATGGGCCACTCGTGTCAACATCTATCCCTCCATATTTCAATCCCAATATATATTCCACATCCATGGGAGAGAACTTAAGGAATTTTTCGTGAATGTTCAAAACACATGATATCAGGTCAAACTGTTCAACCAATCAAGCGCACAAATCTCTCCTCAGTACTTTGCATTTGAGCTGTAACAAGCCTCCGAATCCAATATCTTCAACGACCTGTTTTTGTGCTTCACTTAACCTTTGTATTACTTTCACAATCATTCCCGGAGAATATCTGATTCTCAGCTGCAATTTCAAATAGTTGTCAACATATAAGAAAGAAAAACAGATAAACCATTTAATATTATGTTTTTCAACCTTTTCTTTTATGTTAGAGTTCTCTTTGGGACTATAATACTCTTATTTTGAGGACTTTGCCATCGCTAAATACTTTTCTTTCTCTCCATATTTCTAATTCTTCTATTGGATGCCAAGTTATTTCATCGTCTGATGATTGAGTAGCGAATGGTTGTACAACATAAACATGAGATCAAGACAAATAGTCCTTGCTAAAGTGGAAACAAACATCAATATGATCAATAGATTAAAAATTAAGATCAACACAATATCATTTATATCCCATGGTCCAATTTTTTTATTTCCTTCCCTTTGATTGTCTTCAAACAATCCTTACTAATGATGCACAAAACAGTCTTATGTAAGATCAACAGTCAAGTGTGTGATAAAGTGTAATTAATGGACAATTAATAGAGCAATCAATGACAATAATTTAAATATCGGGTCAACAGACAGATATATAGTGGTTCGGTCCGGGTGACCTACTCCACTCTGAGAAACGGCAACGGTGGCCGGGGGACCTTTATTGATAAAATAAGGTAAGAGAGAGAGAGAGAGAGAGAGAGAGAGAGCAAATGTTAGCTCTAGAAGAGGTACAATAGCTAGGAGAGAGAAAAACTATGTGTAGGGTGTGTAGAGAGGTGTAGGGAGATCTAAAGAGGTATTTAGAGGTGTAAAGTGGTGCCTTCTCATGTAGAGAGAGCTTACAATTTATAGGCACAGTGTCTTGGTTAAGGCGGTGATGTGAGAACAAATGTACTAATTCTTCGGGTCGTCACAAAAGGTAAGTGTCATAAAAGGTTGTCTTGATCTTCGAGATTGAGTATCCCGACAATTGCTCCCCACGTGATTTAATCTTCTTGGATTCCTTGAATCTTGGACTCGGTCGAATTCTCAAACTGGGCTTGACCTGTCTTTTAGATGATTTGGGCTTACTTGATTTATTGGGCCTGACCCAGTTAGATTTGGGCTTGTCACTTACTAAAGTGGAAAACAAGCATCAATAAGATCATTAGAATAAAAAATAAGATCAAGACAAATAGTTTAACATTTAGATTAAAAAAAATCTCCCACTAGTATTAAAAAAATCTCTCATTAGGTAAACTCGACAGCGAGGTCTCCTCTTCACCCAGGCTTTAAAGAGCATTTTTTGGCAAAACCCATCATATTTATCTTTAGAACTAGGGCTTAAAATCACCATTTTCCTTTTTTCACATTCCATAAAATATTGGGCAAACTTGAAGGAGATAAGTATGGAGAAAAAGGAGAAGAGGAAGAGGGGTGTTTTTGGAGGTTCTATATGGGAGGTCTCGATGAAGGAGAAGGGAGGTGGAGGCCGGAGCAAGGGTTCAGCCATGGGTGCTTTCGACGAGGCGATGGATGGCTCAAATGAATCGACCCAGGCGCTAGGCAACGTCAGCGGGCTGCGCTAGCGCTCCAGCCGACGCCGTGAGTGTGGTAGGCGACCGCGGTGTGGGTTTGCGCGATGTGGTTCACACCTCCAAGGGCTTTACTGACAGCGATCGAGCTTCCATGGGTTGGGACAGCCCCGATCCAGCTGCTGTGGCCTCGGTTACGACCCAAGTTGGCGACGCCGATGAAAGGATGGGTGGCACCAGCTCTACGGGCGATGCCCCCAGTAACAAAGAGAGCCATGCTATTGATGGCGCCGAAGAGGCTGGACCAGGCAGCGCTGTGATCGAGGGCGAAGGTGAGGAGGATGCCAAGCTTGGAGCGTTGGGAGGCGGTGCCACTGCACTGGGCGACGCCGATGGGCCTATGAGGGGCGATGATAGTGGACCTGTGAGAGGAGGCGCCAGTGGGCCTGTGGGAGGCGGCGCCATATGGCCTATGAGAGGCGACACCATTGGAGCTGGGGCTAACGCCCTAGGCGAGATCAACAAGGAGGAGGGCAATGACGCCTCAGTCACAGGAGATACAGACGACATTTCGAGGCTTGAAATCGATGGAGATGGCGCCCATGGTGGGTGGCAGTTAGTTGGCGATGCCAGTGGTCCTCTAGACTGTGCTAGGCGTTCGATGGGCGTGAACGATCTTAGCCCAAGCGGAGTCCATGCTGCTTCTGGGGATTCAGGCGATGCCGAAGTGATCGGGGAGGCTAGTGGTCCCGATGGCATAGGCGAAGGCTCGGGCGACATCGGTGGAGGCTCGGGCGTACTTGTTCTTCAAACGGCTAAGATGTTCTTCAAAAATATTTTCCCCGGGGACGTTGCCCGCCGACCCCCAAGAGGTTTGTTCATGAGCACTACGGCTCGGGCCTATCGGCCCTAACCTCCGCTCCATGGACTAAGCCTAAAAAAATCTCCCATTAAAAGTCACGCAATATTATTTCGGCTCAGGTCATCATTCGGACCAACACACAACTAGGCTTATCAAAAAGTCCAACAGATACTGGTATTCCCTTCACATTGACCTTGATTCTATCTTGGTTCTGTTTGTTGGCAAACACCCACTCTGACATGGTCATTGTGGGGGAGGCTACTCGTGACATCGAGCGAAGCAAGGGGACTGCTAGAGATAATGGCTCAAAGGTGACCTCCATATTCAGCTCCATTGACCGCGATGACTATATCGCTCGTATCATATTTTCGTACCGTATCCCTCCTACTGTCATGTGTTGTCGGGCGGAGGAGGATGAGCCAGCGTGTAGTGACTCCTCGGGTGAGATTATTCTTTACGAGGATGCCTTAGAGGTGGGTTTGAGGTTCCCGATACCTGGGCCCATAGGTCGGGTCCTGGGACATCTGTCATTGGCTTCCTGGAGGTTGGCTCCTAACGGGTGGAGGGTGATACTGGCATTCTTCTCATTATGGCGGCTGGTTCACAGTGCTGACGTCCCTCCCCATTCGAGGAGCTTTTGGCCACGTATGTGCTTCTGGATAACCCCTTTCCTCATCAAGGGTGTTGTCGTTTCGCCCCGAGGTCGGACAAGTTCATCACTGGGTTTCCTTCGAATTATCATAGTTGGAAATCTAAGTTCTTCTTTGTTGGAGATGAGTGGGCCACCGAGGTAGATCATGACCTAGTGCCTTCGAGGTGGGACACCATCCCGAGGACCAAGCTAGGTAAGGATTCCACTTTTGTTTTTACTTCTAGTCGTTACATATCTGTTCTCATTGTATGATTGGCTTCTATATAATTTCACCCACATTATCTGCGGAGCAAGAGAGTAGACTCCAAATAGTTTGTGACCATCATTTCAAGGAATTTTCGGAGATTATGCCCGCATCAGGTCGTCCTAAGGTTTCTAATAGGCCGAAGAGGAAAGGTACCTGATCCTTCCAATAGACTCTTGATGGTTACGACATTGTAATTTTTTTTGTCTCACACCAAGTTTGTAGATACTTCTATTGATAGGGCTATGGTGGAGCCTGTCTACACTTCTAGGGTGGCGTCTTCCCCTCCTTCTTCTAAGAGGGCGAGGTCTGATACACCCGGTGTTTCTCGACTAAGGTCTGCCGGCCAGGATAGTCCCCGAGAGGCAGGACTTGGTGATGCCCCCACTAATTTCCCTATTGTGGTATCATCGCCTTCCAGAGTTCATCCCAATATGGTTGTTAGGGTTGAGGCTTCAATGCGGTCTCCTACGAGGACCGGGGCTCTACCTGGCTATCCTACTTCTAGCAGTGATTCGGTGTCCATGTTGCAGGATGTGAATCTGGCCAAGGAGCGATTGTGGGGGTTTGTGACCGTCGCGGAGATCTAGGAAGTTGGTTCTCGAGGTCCAGAGGGCGTCATCGACACAGCGATGGAGGACTTCGCTTTGGTATGCCCTTTACTCATCTTGATCTTGTACCTGGCTTCTTTCTTTCATGTTCTGGATTTTGGATACTCGTAGGTGGCTGCTGCCTTTCCTTGCTTGTTTTTGAGCACGTTGAAGCTTAGAGAGGTGCTTAGTGGTCAGGTAATGGAGAGGCAAACACGGAGGGCTGTTGAGGAGTAACTAGGGCTCGAGAGACAAGCGCGAGAGGTTGCTAAGGAACAGTTGAGGCTAGTACACGAGAGAGCTGCCACACTTGAGACCGAGATTCAGGCGTCCTGCGAGAGGGCCGCCCAATTGGAGGCTGATAGAGAGGCTGCCTGTGCGAGAGCAGAGACAGAGCTGCGAGCATCCCGTGAGAGGGCCGTTGTAGCAGAGGTTGACCTTCGAGCAGCTCTTGAGAGAGCTACCAGGGTAGAGGCTTACTCCATGGAGATGGAGAAGAAGAGGGATGCTACCGAGAGGGCCGTGACAAACACCTTTATTGATGGCTATGAGGAGCTCAAGGGGAAGATCTCAGCTGCTTTTTTCGCTTATGATTTTTCTGACTTCGTCCCTTATGAGGCTCCAGAGAATGATGACGAGGAGGCAAGCGACGGTGGGAGCGGATCAGGGGGCAGTGAGTGATGTCAGGAGCATGGTATCTTTTATCTGTGTTTTTGTTGCTAGACCGTGTTCTATCTTTTGTAAATGCTTTATAAGCTTATATGAGATACAAATTTTTTGAAAAAGTCTTGCGAAATTTTATTTCATAATCCGAAGTAAATATCAAGGGAAATTGACCAAAACAACAATAGATAATCTAAATGGTGACTATTGACTTATACACTCACTGCCTTGCCCCCAGCTACTGGTAATATTTCTTTAGGTGCTCTGTGTTCCATGAATGGGCCAGAACTTTCCCCTCGAATTCTGAATTCTATAGGTGTCCGGTCTTACAACTTCCATGACCGTGTAGGGTCCTTCCCAGTTAGGTCCTAACTTTCCTTCCCGAGGGTCTTTGGTAGACAGGATGACCTTTTTGAGGACTAGGTCCCCGGACAAGAAGGAGCAAGGCTTCACCCTCGAGTTGTAGTACTTGGTCATGCGACACTTGTACTCTGCATTCCTGAGCATGACTATCTCCCTCTCCTCATTTATCAAGTCGAGGTTGATGTAGAGACATTCTTCATTAGTGGTAGGTCATGGTGCTAGACCCTAAGGGAGTGTACCCCAATCTCAACGGGTATGACCGCCTATGTCCCGTAGGCTAGGAAAAAAAGGGTCTCGCCCGTGGGGCTTCTTAGTGTCGTCTGGTAAGCCCACATCACTCCCTGGAGTTCGTCTACCCATCGTCCTTTCGCACTCTCCAATCTAGTTTTCAAATTGCAGAGGATGGTCCTGATGGTGACCTCCGCCTGCCCGTTCGCCTGTGGATAGGTGGGGTTGGAGTGGGGTTGCTTGATCTTTACGTCGGCACAGAAGCTGTTAAGGAGTTTTTTGTCAAACTGTTTGGCATTGTCACTCACAATGGTGGGAGGTACTCCAAAGCGATAGACTATACTCCTCTATATGAAGTCTTTCACCTTCTGGTCTGTTATCCTGGTTAAGGCTTCGACTTCTGACCATTTAGTAAAGTAGTCAATGGCTATTACTACAAACTTGCACTGGCCTCGACTCATAGGTAGGGGACCTAGGATGTCGATCCCCCACATAGAGAAGGGCCACAGGCTCTGAATGGTGGTGAGCTCTTCAGGTGGCTGTCTAGGTACAATTGTGAAGCGTTGGCATTTGTCGCACCTTTTGACGAACTCTCGGGCGTCTCTGATCAGGCAAGGGCAGTAGTAACCTTGCCTTACTGCTTTGTGGGCTAATGCACATCCTCCCGAGTGATTTTCATATATCCCCTTGTGGATTTCCCTCATGGCATAATTGGCTTCCTCGGGGGTAAGAGAGTGGAGAAGTGGCAGTGAGCAACTTTTTTTGTAGAGTGTGTCGCGTAAGATGACATACCTGGACGCTTTTATCCTCAGCTTTTTGGCTTCCACTGGGTTATATGAGAGAGCGCCCTTCTCTAGGTAGGCTCGGATGGGTGCCATCCAGTTGGCCTCAAAGGATGTACAATTAACATTGTCCTCCTCTGTCTTGAAAGTGTTTGGCTCGAACTGGTGGTCTATCAGTGCTGAGCCCATGAGTATGTTGGTAGACGCGAATTTGGCGAGGGCATCTGCCATGGAGTTCTCCTCTTGGTGCACATGGTGGATTTGGAAGTAGGTAAACCTTTTTAACAAGGCCTGGACTACTGACAGGTATTCTTGCATTCTTTCCTCATTTGCTTCAAATTCTCCTCTCACCTGGTTGACTATTAGTTGTGAGTCACTGTAGGCCGTCAGGCAGAGGGCCTTCATCTCCAATGCGAGCTTCAAGCCTGATATGAGGGCCTTATATTCAGCTTGGTTGTTGGATGTTGCAAAGTGGAGGGAGACAACGTACTTGAGTGGAGTGTCGTGGGGCCTGATCAACATTAGTCCCGCACCGCCGCCCTCACTAGTGGAGGACTCATCCACATACAGTCTCCAACATGGTAAAATAGACGGTAGCAAGGACCTGGAGGGCTCTGGTGGAGTAGGCATAAGGGAGTCAGGCACCTCTAGTCTTGGAGTGTGGTCTCCTGGGGCCTGTAGAGCTGTCTCCGAGACGCCGGGCTCTCTCGAGATGGTGTCTGGGCTTGCTTCATGGTGGGTGGAGGCATTATGTACTGAGTAGGTGAGTGCAGGGGCGCGTGATACTTCCTCCCGGGACTGCTGTGGTGGTGTAGACTCCTAGGACTTCTGTGGCTGTGTAGACTCAGCCATGAAGTCCGCAAGTGCTTGTGCTTTGATGGCCGTCCTCGATTGGTACTACACATCAAACTCACTTAACTCGACGACCCACTTGAGTAGTCGGCCGGACACATCAGGCTTTCCCAGAATTCTCTTGAGTGGTTGATCTGTAATAACTATGATGGTATGACTCTGAAAGTAGTGACGTAAACGCCTGGCAGTGGTGACAAGTGTGAGAACCAACTTTTCAAGCTCTGAGTACCTTACCTTTGCCCCTTGGTATGCCCTGCTTACACAGTACACAGGGTTCTGGATGCCTCCATCCTCCCAGACAAGGACAGAGCTTACGACAGAGGGTGAAGAGGAGAGATAGAGATACAAGGTCTCTCCCGGTACAGCATGGGAGAGTAAGGGTGGTGTGACGAGGTAGGCCTTTAGCTTCTGGAAGGCATCCTCTGCATCTGGTTCCCACTGGAAAGACTTGCGGAGAATTTTAAAGAAATGCAGACACTTATCTGCTGATTTCGAGACAAACCTGTTGAGAGCTGCTATTCTCCCGTTAAGGTGCTGGATCTCCTTCATTGAGGGCTGGGGACTTCATCTCCAAGATGACTCTGATCTTGTCTGGGTTGGCTTCAATGCCCATTTTGTTGACCATGAAGTCTAAGAATTTTCCTGAATTGACGCCAAAGACGCACTTTTCAGGCTTCAGCTTCATTCTGTAGGCTCTCAGAACATCAAAGGTCTCTTGGAGGTGCGTCACATGGTCTGTTACAACCATACTCTTTACCAACATATCGTCTACATAGACCTCCATGGTCTTCTCAATCTGGGTCTCGAACATCTTATTGACGAGGCGCTGATATGTGGCTCTGGTGTTCTTCAGTCCAAAAGGTATCACCCTGTAGCAGTAGGTGCCCTTCGGGGTGATAAATGAAGTTTCTCCTGGTCTGGAGGGAACATGCTGATTTGGTTGTACTTGGAGTAAGCATCCAAAAAACTCAGGAGCTCGTGTCCTGCTCTGGCATTAATAAGGAAATCGATACGTGGGAGATGATAGTTGTCTTTAGGGCAGGCTTTATTGAGCTCCATGAAGTCCACGTAGAGGTGCCACTTCCCATTGGCCTTTGTAACCATCACTACGTTGGATAGCCAGTCTGGATAGGCTACCTCCCTTACTGACCCATTTTTCAGTACCTTCTCTACTTCCGTTTCCATGGCTTGACCTCTCTCAGTACTAACATTCCTCAGCTTCTAGCAGACGGGTTTGTACCTGGGATCGACGTTGAGTCGGTGGGAGGCCACTTCGGGGTCGATGCCCTCCAGATCTTCGTGGGACCAGGCGAAAACATCCATGTTCCGCTTGAGGAAGTCTACCAGGTCGGATGCTTGCTCTTGGGAAAGTGAGGAGCCTATATAGAATCTCCTCTCTGGAAGGCTCTCATCCACCGCTACTGGTTGAAGTTCTTCTACTAGTTCCCCTCTCTCCAAAGTGCTGTCATCCCTCGGGTCAAGTACTTCGACTTGGAGAGTCTCGTGTGGCCTTGTGGCCCTCATAGAAGCCACATAGCACTCCCGGCCAAAGACCTGATCTCCTCTGATCTCTCCAATCCCACTGGTGGTTGGGAAACAGAGGAGAAGGTGGTAGGTGGACGGTACGACCCTTAAGGTGTTGATTGTTAACTCCACAATCAACCAAGAGCTTCTTGATTGTTAATACTTTAGATAGTCTAAGTATAGTGAATTAAGTCCACCATGAAATAATGTTACCTAAGTAAATTGTCCTTATTGAGTATCCTACTTATGACCCTTCTAAACCATTAATACTTCAAAAATAAATTTAATCAATACTCCGTAATATTTTCAAACTAATATAGGTAAGCTCAAGTATGCGGTTATGAAATAACCTCCAATCCATTTAAGACCTGTAACCACAATTTCAATAATTATTCTAAAAATAGTCTCCTATTCAAGGTTGTTTCACCATATCCCTTCAATTTCTGTAACTTTGAGTAACACACATAACTTTCCCTAACCTTATTATTCAAAGCTTAGTCTATCTTAAAAAACATCTAAGTTGACCTTACCTCCACAAATCCAAATTGGGTTATCACATCTCCTTCACTTCCAAAAATATAAGCAACACTAATAGTAGAATAGAATACTTAGGGTCGACAAAACACCAAATCATAGTTAAATTTTATATTGCTATCCATAAAAAAACGTCAATCAACATGGGGGTGTCTCTAAATCAAAGCCTAAATAGTGGTGGAAGTTTGCTTAAGGATAAGTCCTTCAGAGTCTAAGAAGAAAAGCACGATATTTGGCTATCCAAAGAATATCACAGTGCAGATTTTTTATCAATTTTAGAGAATAAACTGATTTAACTTAGGTATTTCTAGCATGTGTGACCTATATGGTTGGAAAGATATACGAGTTAAGCTTCTAAAAAAAAAACGGTGCACAATTTGGACTTTTCAACAAAAATTTATGGACCAATTAGTAAAAAGTAGTCTGCTCGACTGATAGTTCTGCTACAGTTGTCCAATTCGAGTTTGAGTGTCTTTTGTCACAAATCCTATCTAATACCCATCTACAATTTAGATAATATCACTTGCATAAAGATCTATGTCTAGCATCATTTACTAACCAAAAGCCAAATTACCATCCGTCTCCTAGAATAATCCATAACGGCATGATATAGAACAAGCATATCTATCCCAAAATTATCTTCAATTCCTCTAAGCTAGCTAATCCATGAATTTGAACAAATAATTAATCCCTAACCTAACTAAACAACAAATCACACTCATCTTATAAACATATAACTTCAAACAAATTCAACCTTAAAGTTTCTTCAATCTAACCTAATAATCCAGTGATAGTCCACAACCTAAAACTCCCATGTAAGACCTAATTCCTAAGTTTTGATACCAAACCTGTAACGCCCCAAAATCCACCCTGGAAGACATTACTATCTATAATCATTCATATAATGAGAGCAACTAATAAAATCTATAAATCAAAAATTTTTTATTCATTATCCACAATAACTAAAGTATCATCTAAAACAAATATGTCAAACTATGACAATTACATCCAAAAACCAAATATTATCTTGCAGTGGAATAAATAAAACATTTTTCTTAATATTGTCTTATAATTAATCTTCCAATCTAGAACATAAAGGAAACAACTCTAAATGTCCACTATAGACTCCACGTCTCCATCCGTCTAAGCTTCCTAATTCACCTGCTCATCCAATTCGAGCTTTTTCTCTAAACCGTAATCTGAAAAAGATGTTGTTCGTAGAGGTGAGCACTAAACTCTGTAAGAAAATCCTCCCAAACACGAACAATGTTTTGAAAACATATAAAACATGTCGGTCTCATTTTTCAAAATATCATATTCAACTTTTGAAATAAAATAGTGACAGTTCATCATATTTCAAGTTTACGTAATAGCAATAAACTAAATAAAGAAGTAAAACCAACTTTCAGACAACAAACCATTACCAACACTGTATCTCAGGTATATAGTAAGATTTCGCATGAATACACATTAAGAATATCATGGCCTACACACACACCCAATCCTCGCAAGGATACACAATTTTAGGAAGGGCATATACCGACACATCGACAGTGATGAATCCAACCTAGGAATAGTATACTAGCCCTTAGCCTCGATACCCATGAGTGAATAGTGGTTTGGTCCTCGCAAGACACCAACCCCACTACGAGTGGTAGGGAATCTTCAAACCCACTCGGAGTAAGAAACACATCTACCTACTCTACGATACCCGGTCAACGGTTACCCATGTTCATCAAAACATCCACACAAGAAATACAATGCCAAACCAATTCATCAAATCACAGGTAAACCAAGAACAATAATTCCATATGTATTTTTCTAACGGAACAACTCAAGAAAATATGCAAGAGATCATCAATAAATATAATTTTATTGTTCAAATAAAATACTAGAGTTTTTAAATCTAGAACAATGGAATATCAAGGGTAAAATCTATATTTCTTGAAAATTAGGATTTTGATAACAAGAACAAGAGTTTTTATGGCTATCAAACGATAACCTCATTTAAGACATAATACGATTTGCAAAAAAACCAAGAAACAATGCTTTTATAACATATACATATGATTTAGAATTAAAACATACATATATATTAATCATATCCTCAATGAACAAGTTTATAAAGAAACCCCTACCTTGATTCTTGAGATCTTGATCGTAACGTGTTTCGTTGCGATTACTTTGCGTTAATCTGTCAAGATTTAGTCTGTTCTTCCTCCTTTTCTTCTCCTCAAACTTCTAGGGTTTTCTTGGATGAACAATTTCTAAACATAGGCCTAAGGTTCGTTCCTTAGGTACTTATAATGCTAAAAGTGGAGAAAACCCTCAACACAGATCGTCCAACTTCTACCCAGTGTGTCTGGACGCTTGTTTCTCCCGTTCGGACGTGTCTGACTTTTTGTCCAAACTTCCGATGACATTTTGATGCAGTTAGAAACGAATTTATGAAATTTCATGAAATACACTTTTGTAGTCCTTGAAGTTTAGTTTCTACTGTCTAAAAATCATCTCAATCGGACTTATGAGTAAACAGTTATAACCAAATTACGAAGGTAGTGTCAAATTCCTTTCTACCCAAATCCTCTCCAAAATAGGTTTTAACTCCAGAATATTTCCTAACTTCTTATACATCCCATACAAAACCTCCCAAAGTTTTTTGACCTTTCGAATTCATTGAAAACCTTATTTTGACATAAAAATATTTAAAAAAATTACTTAACCACCCTCCTCAAACTTAAACAGCTTCGAAACTAAGTTTGACCCGAAAGTCCATTCGCCCAAAACTCAAACTTCATGATAAATATTTCAACAACAATTCGTGATTTCTACAATATTTTTATTCATCATAGGACAAATATTAAGATGATATTATTTTCATCTAATTCTAGTACGGGTTCTTACAATCCACCCCCCTAAAAGAAAGTTTCGTCCTCGAAACTTAATCGCCGAGTTAGTCTATCTAATACTCATTTGACCATGATATCTCAACTTCTATTCATCATTTAAGCATCCAATCCAAGATCAAAATAGAATATCATATCCTAAATTTTAAATACATCCCTTCAATGTATATCGTCATTGCAGTTAGTGAAGTGCTCAAGTTTACCTTCCTTCATTAGAATTCATTATCGCATTTATTCTTAATAATTTTATACGATTGTTTCAAGTAATTTATTATCATGCATAACTACTAGATCATAATACTTAATTGTCTACTCGTCAAATATCACTTCTGTTTTGAATTTCACCAATCATTTCAATAAATCTTATATTTGTTTCTTACATGTAGCTTGTCCATAAGCATATCAAAAAAACTAAAATGCAATTCTGCTAATAGGGTTACTCATCTTTCCTATACTAACATAATGGTATAACACACAACTTACTGATGACATTATGGTAAGGTTTATCTCGATTCCTGAAATAGATACAACATTCTTAATGAATTTATTTCTCACTAGCCAAGAAGAATTCACAATCTTTGAAATCTAACAATAATTTCAATTTACAACTACACACTCTCACATAAGTCAATATTCTAGGATCAACTCTTAGGTTGCACATCCATTTGTAATTTTTTAAGATACTCCTTACTTTCACCATTGTAGTTATTACTCAAATAGTTCGCTGTGCACTCTGATATAAATTATAATTCATTAATTTACAAATCAAAATTAGCTACAAGATAAGAATTCTTAAGTGTTTGAAAGTTTTTAGAAGATATGTCAGATTCCACCAAAATGTAAAATTTCGAAGATCTTGATGGCAGTCATCTTGAACTTCGAGGGTAGGGGGTAATTGACAACATCTACAACAAATGGGGTATCAGTGCGCCTTACCAAGTGATCCACCGTCTCGGATGCCTGTGCCTTGATGGCGTTGAGGGCATCACCGAGTTGGTTTTGCACCACCCTGATCTTCTCGTCGTATTGGTTGGGAACATCCTCTGTCGGGTCATTGTAATGACTTTCATGATTGACATATTGGCTTTCTCCCTCGTCCTCTTGCACAGGTACATCAGAAGGGGGAAAACGTGAGCTTCCTGCGCTCTGAGGAGGGATTCTTAGGCGAGGGGTGCCCTGGCGCTGCCCTGGGGCGTTTTGGCTTGGGGCCCTATGGTGGGGGGTGGCTTGGTGCCCAGAGTGGAGAGGTTGCGGTGTTTCTCCCGTTGGAGGGAGTGGTGCTCCTCCTATAGGCTGAAGGATGACGCTTCTCGAGGTGAGCATCAACTGGATGATTTGCTGATTCTGGTTTTCCAGCAGCTGCATGGTCTACAAAAGCTGTTGCTCGATCACGGGAGTTGCCGTAGTGAATGGTTCCGTGGGTACGGGCGGAGGCGGAGCCTCCTCCCGGAGGTCCGGGTTGTTGTCCTCTTATTGTTGATTCGTCAATCTAGTCGTGATTGCCATATAGTAGCAAAGTAGTAGAAAACTTAGTCGTTTCTCACAGACGGCGGCAAACTGATGATGCACAAAACAGTCTTATGCAAGATCAACAGTCGAGTGTGTGATAAAGAATAAATAATGGAAAATTAATAGAGCAATCAATGATAATAATGTAAATATCGGGTCAACAAACAGATATATAGTGGTTTGTTCTGGGTGACCTACTCCACTATCGAAAACGGCAACGGTGGGCGGGGGACCTTTATTGATAAAATAACGTGAGAGAGGGAGCAAATGTTAGCTCCGGGAGAGGTACAATAGCTTGGAGAGAGAAAAGCTATGTATAGGGTGTGTAGAGAGGTGTAGGGAGATCTCAATAGGTATTCAGAGGTGTAAAGTGGTGCCCTCTCATGTAGAGAGAGCTTACAATTTATAGGCATGGAGCCTTGGTTAAGGTGGTGACATGAGGACAAAGATACTAATTCTCCAGGTCGCCACAAAAGGTAAGTACCATAAAATGTTGTCTTGATCTTCGAGAGTGAGTGTCCCGATAATTGCTCCCCACGTGCTTTAATCTTCTTGGACTCCATGAATCTTGGACTGGGTCGAATTTTCGAACTGGACTTGACCTGTCCTTTAGCTGATTTGTGCTTACTTGATTTATTGGGTCTGACCCAGTTAGATTTGGGTTCGTCACTTACTAAAGTGGAAAACAAGCACAAATAAGATCATTAGAATAAAAAATAAGATCAAAACAAATAGTTTAGTATTTAGATTAAAAAAAATCTTCCACTAGTAAAAAAGCCAAGAGGTTATTGGGCGAGGTGGCTTAATAGCTTCAGCTTCATGTTCTGAGTCATTTTATCTCTTCTTCACCCTAAACATAAAATAAACCATTAACCACAAAAATGGCTTCACCTACATTAACTAAAAAAAATGGCTTCACACTGTAAATTACGCCATTAACTAAAAAAATGTTCACTTACATTATATCTGAACGAGTCTAACAAGCCTTGGATCACCAGTACAAAGGTAAGCAATGGAGGATTATTAGAAGACAAAGTCGTGAGAAAAAAAAGTAAGCAATGGAGGATTTCGCACCACCTTCAATCAATCGTCAGAGACTCAAAACCTAAACCAAACAAATACTTTTGTACGGTGAAAGGGATGAGGGATGTACGGTAAAAGGGAGGGAGCGAAGGCAAGAGAAGTGAAAAATGGTTTTGGCGGGAAAGTAGATGGAGGGAGAAGATAAGGTTATTGCGATTTGTGGACCACAATATTCACTGTAATTTGAAAATAAAAAAAAAAATAATATATTGTAATTTGAAAATACAAAAAAATAATGAAAATAATTTATTTAAATTGATAAGTTAGGGGATAAAAGTGTTGTTAACATTAACTAATTTGTTATAAATTAAAATTTTCGGGGATAAAATGAAAAAAATTGAATATTTTTAGATGAAAATGAAAAAATTTTATAGTTAGAGGATAAAAGAGTGATTAATAAATGAGCCAGGACTATAACAAAATTTATTCCAAAAATATTTGCGGGGTGTAAGTAGGAATGAGCGACCGATCTAGGTTTGATATTACCATTTTATTCCTTAACTATCACACTTTTATCCCTTAAATATTCACAAAATTCTTGATTGTAGTCCAAAAATATTTTTAAATAGTCCCGCTTTTAAAAACCAAATAATTTAAAATTTTATGAGACAAAATTACAATTATTAACATTTACAAGTGTTGTAATTAACCATTTAACAATGTTGTAATATTCATATATTTATGGTTTGTCCTAATTTTTTGAGTTTTTTTTTTAGTCTAAATCAAAATTGATAAAATTCAAGGGTAAAAGTGTTATTAACAACAAATAAATAAATTAGGACCGCCAAACTACCTCGCCACCGATCCTAATTCTAAATATTTGCGGGGTGTAAGGGTAATTTGCCTAAGAAGAATTAAGACCGGCCGTAGGAATGTTCGACCGATTTGGATTTGATATTACCCTTTTATCCCTTAACTATCACACTTTTATCCCGTAAATAATCAAAAAATTCCTGACTGCAGTCCAAAAATATTCAATATTTTTAAATAGTCCCGCTTTTACAAACCAAATAAATTAAAATTTTATGAGATAAAATTACAATTATTAACATTTACAAATGTTGTAATTAACCATTTAAAAATGTTGTAATATTCATATATTTTTGGTTGGTCCTAATTTTTTGAGTTTTTTTTTGAGTGGAACTCCAAAATTGATAAAAGTCAAAGATAAAAGTATTATTAGCAACAAATAAATAAATTAGTACCGTCCATACTACCTCGTCACCGATCTCAATTCTAAAGAAAAACGAATAAAATCAAATAATTAAGATCGCTCTCTAAGAAAAAAGTTGTAACCAACGAATAAAAAAATTGTAAATAAAGGTCAAAATTTTGTGGGATGGGTTCATACTAAAGTTACAACTTTTGGTGCGTGGTTCCAACTTTTCTGATTGGGTTACAACTTTGGGGGTGTGTTCCAACGAATTGACTTAGGTCTATTTTTTGGGTTTAGTTTCAACTTTTTTGGTAGGGGTTCAACTTTTGGGATGAGTCCAACTTTTATGGGATGGGGTACAACTTTTTGGATTGGTCCAATTTTTTGGGTTAAGTTATAACTTTTTAGGTGTGAGTTCCAACTTTTTTTAGGTATGAGTTTCAACTTTTTGGTGGGTTCCACCTGTTGGAGTTATTTAATTTTTTTGGTTGGTTCCAACTTTTGGAGGAGGGTTATAGATAAATTTTGGGAGTGAGTTCCAACTTCTCTTGGATATGTCCAACTTTTTGGGTTGACTTACAATTTTGGTAGGAGTTCAACTTTTATGATTGATTATGTTACAACTTTTGTGGGATGGGGTTCAAATTCTAACTTTTTTGGTTGGGTTACAACTTTTATGAATCGGTTACATTAGGTGGATTCTAACTTTTTTGGATTGTTTCAAACTTTTTGGGTTGAGTTTCAATTTTTTTGATAGAGTTCAACTTTTATGATGGATTACGTTATAATGGGATGTGGTCTAATTTTTTGGGTTTCAAACTTTTTAGTATGGGTTACCACCTTTAGGAGTGGGTTCCAACTTTCATGGTTGGGTTATAATGAATTTAAACATTTTTGGGTGGGGTTGGATTCCAATTTTTTCGAAGGTCAGGTCCAACTTTTTTGGTTGGGTTTCAAACTTTTTAGTATGGGTTACGACATTTGGGGAGTGGGTTCCAACTTTTATGGTTGAGTTACAATTTTTGGTGGATTCCAACTTTTTTGGGTGGAATCTAACTTTTTTAGGTTGGATTCCAGTTTTTTTGCAGGTCAGATACAACTTTTTTTGTTGGGTTTCAAATTTTTTAGTATGAGTTATGGATTAGATTACAACTTTTTTGAGCGAGGTTTCAACTTTTTTAGATTAAGTTATAATTTTTTGGGGGTGTGTTCCAACTGTTGGAGATAGTGTTTCGACTTTTATGGATTAGGTTACAACTTTTTGGAGGTGAGGTTTCTATTTTTTTTTGATTGAGTTATAACTTTTTTGGGGTGAATTTTAACTTTTGCGGGAGGGGTTCCAACTCTTGGGTAGGGGTATAATTTTTTTGGATCGAGTTCCAATTTTTGGGGTGGCTTTCAACTTTTATGGAAATAGTTAGATTACAACTTTTTTTTGGTGAGATTTCAACTTTTTTGTATTGAGTTATAACCTTTTGAGGGTAGATTTCAACTTTTTTGGGTGGGGTTGCAATTTTTATGGATTAAGTTACAACTTTTTGGGGGTGAAGTTTAACTTTTTTGGATTGGATTATAATTTTTTGGTGTGGGTTCTAACATTTGGGGGATAAAGTTTCAACTTTTATGGATTAGGTTATAATTTTTTGGGGGTGAGGTTTCAACTTTTTTGAATTGAGTTATAATTTTTTAGGGTAAGTTCTAACTTTTGGGGAAGTTACAACTTTTAAGGGTGAATTTACCACATTTTTGGGTTACGTTAACACTTTTTTGGTATGAGATTATTCGTCAAATCCTATGCTATTTTCATTACTGGTTTAACAGGTAACCGTTATCCAATTTTTTAGACTGATCAAGGCTAGAAAATCAAAAATATTAGATCAATGGTGTCAATTAAATTTTGGTACAATATTGAAAAACAAATTTCGGTATTGTAGAAGGACTCTAGTTTTACATCTCCATGGGCAAAAATGTCAAACTAAGGACTTTGACAGTTACAGAAAGAGGACATATTTCAGTTATTCCAACTTTCACTCTCTCCATCAGTCTCTCTCCTCCCCATGTCTGATAGTCCGTCTGCCATCTAATCCGCTCCACTTACACTCTCTCTCCAAAACCCCCCTCCTTTTTCTCTCTTTTAAAAGTCGCGAGTAGTGTTTGACAGAGTGAAACGATAACATCAGTCTGTGCGTATAAACCCTACACTCCACATCCAGCTAATGCTACAGACAAAGTAAGATATTTTTCTCTTTCAGAAGTAAAAGCCAATACGTGTTTCCGTGTTTATAACTTTGCGATATTCTTCATTATCCATCTCCACTGTTACTACTTTCCTCGCTTTGATGACCCATTGATGGCTAGTGTTCGCCATTTCATCTTCTCCACATACCCCAACAAACCAGACCCACTTACAGAACAACGCACTGGGAGTTTTAGAGAGAGAAAGAGTGAGTGACTGTGTGGTTTAGAGAGAGACCCAGATGGATTTCAGTTCGTTCTTGACGTCTCTTGGGACGTCCTTGGTGATTTTCTTGGTTCTGATGTGCTTGTTTGTCTGGCTTTCGAGGAAACCTGGGAACACTGTTGTGTACTACCCGAATCGGATCTTGAAAGGTTTGGATGCCTACGATGGCTTGTCTGGAACTAGAAACCCTCTTGCTTGGATGCGAGAGGCTCTGTCTTCCACCGAAGAAGATGTTATTTCCATGTCTGGTGTTGATTCTGCGGTCTACTTTGTCTTCTTGAGCACTGGTTTCTCTCTCTCTCTCTCTCTCTCTCTCTGTATACGTATATGTTCAAATATATGTATGCTTGTTTGAATTTGTAGAAATTCATGTTTTTATTGTTTAATTAGATATACATTTGGGCGTTTTTGGTTGTGGATTTGGTAAGAAGTCAGGAGAGGCCTATGTGTTCTTTTGCTTTACATGGAAGCCATTTTTGTGCCATTTTTGTACCATTTTTATAGGATCTGTTTCCTTTTCCTTTTTGCTTTTGGCTTTAATGGGGAAAAAATAGGTGCGGTTTGTGGTATAGTTTGAAACATTGGATTCTTCTTGAGTGGTTGATTAGTATTGAATTATTTCTTAGAAAATGTATTTTTCCTTTAATAATGGTGCTTTAGTTTGCCTCTTTTTTACTCACTGCTGTTGTTCAGAATGAGATAATTTTAGTATTTTGTTTTATGAAAGTGAAGAAAATTGAGGTAAACCTGAAGTTGTAAGTTCAAAGTCTTCAATTATGTAGGAATATGTCAAATTAATGTCTCAATTTATTGATTTAGTCGAAACGCTTGGAGTGGCTTAGACGGGAGATGAACAGTCGCCCCAAAATTTGCTCTGTATTCATTATTGCATTATTGTTTAGAAGTAAAATTTCTTCAATTTCTTCAAGTTTTCTTTATCAACAAATTGAAGAGGAGGAGGAGCAGATGAGGTTAGAACCCGTAATCACTTGTGGGCAGGAGTGAGCCCTTACTTACCATTGGGTCACTCTATTACCTTAGGAAAGAAGAAATTAATTAGTCATGGTTAATTAGTCTAATTTTATTCATGGTACACATTTGGCCACACCAAGTCTTTTATATTCTGTAGGCTGTTGGACTGCACATCTACCTTGGATATTATGTGGAGTCATAATTGGCTAGTTTCTGTATTTTGATGTTCTATTGCCACAGAAGACCTCCTGGAAAGGACCGGCACCCTGCCAATCGTTAAAAGGTTTCCACTATATGAAATCTATTCCTAATTATGGTTAACATCACTGGACTTGCAAGCCAATTCATGGTCAAACAACCAACCATATACTTCAACAACTGTTCCAAAGTGGAGAAATAACCTTCGTCATTATTTTGTTCTAAAGCCATACTTATTGTTTATCGAAGCAGAGAAAGCGAATCTTTCAACAGATGACACACTTCCACAAATTAATGTCGGTAGTACTCTGAAGGGGTGGGGCAATTTCGTTGTTACTCTATTCTTTTATTTGATGAACATTGTTTCCTAAAAATCATGGCATGAACAGAGGTAGTAGAACCTTGAATTATTGGAGTTAAGCAAGGGTCTTCTTGGCAATCGACATTCAATAATACACCAAAAGAATATGTTCAGTTTCCAAATTTCAGTTGTAATAGTTCTGAGGAAATGATTTTGGGGCTATTGAAACTATGACCATAATTGTCACAGGAGCAATAGAAAACAACAGAGCGAGAATTGCTTAACAGCGGGAAAATTGATGTTTAATATGTGAGTTAGGCTGCAGAGCAAATTATTATTTCTATTTTGTTAGATTACGATCCCCTTTGTTTATACCAAATACAATGTGGGGCCTTATTGTAGGTTTTTCCTAGTTAAGAAAACCAAATAAAATGAGATTGCTTTTTATTTTGTTACAGCTATTATCTATACAGAGGTTCAAGACCAATCTGTTGTATATGAAAGGATGTACATTGTACATAGTAGATGAATATTTTCGCATGCACTATTTTTGGTGCATAAGCAAATTATTAATAACCCAAGGGCTAAATAGAGTTCGTTTCAATTGGATATTATAGCGCGTAATACTCGGCCTTAGGGAATGCACTTATTGTTATTTAAAGCCTATGATCATGCTAATTTTTTCTTTATTTTTTTCAGTATTGGGAATATTAGTCTTGGCCGGCCTAGTGCTGTTACCAATACTTCTTCCAGTAGCAGCCACCGACCGCACGGTGATATCAGACAATACCACCAGCAACGGGACTTTCAGTGACCTTGATAGGCTATCTATGGGACATGTTCAAGTAAGTTGTATTGCCTTTTTTCATGTTTGGGTTGATAATCAGTCTTTTATCAGGAAGATTACCGCATCTAAGATTACGCCTTAGAATTAGATGTCCCAGATCCAAGTTGCAGTACTCGTTGTGTTCTAACTTTGTCATCCAATTTATATGCTTATTATTATTTGTTGCTCATTTGGATCGCAGGAAAAAAGTCCACGGTTGTGGGCATTCGTGATTGCCACCTATTGGATTTCTCTTGTTGCATATTACTTACTGTGGAAGGCATACAAACATGTTTCTGATCTGAGAGCTGCAGCTCTAATGTCTCAAGGAGTGAGAGCTGAGCAGTTTACTGTTCTTGTTAGAGACATTCCTCCTACCCCTGAAGGTCAATCTAGAAAGGAACAGATTGACTCATATTTCAAAACAATCTATCCCGAGGCATTTTACAGATCAATGGTAGTCACAGACAACAAGGAGGTATTGCATTGTTGTTTACCTGGCATTTTGCTATGTATACACTCCCTTAATCATTTGTTTATTTTCTCTTTCAGTTGTTGAATGCACTCTGCTCACTGTTTCGAGATATCTTCATTGTGTTGCTTAATATTTGCATAAAATGACTTACCTTTGTTTCCACATGAAAGGAATTTTTCTTTGAACCTAAAAAGGTGCACAAAATATAAGATGCATGGAAAATCAAACGCATGAGATTATAATCTTCACTTGATTATATATGTTACACTCGTCTGCGTGACATGTAATATTCTACTGATGTCAGAGTGATATCTAGCTTCACCATACATACCATTTGGTTCTACCAGGTCAATAAAATATACGAAGAGTTAGAAGGGTGCAAAAAGAAGCTTGCACATGCTGAAGCCGTATATGCAGAGTCAAAAAAAACAGGCAAGCCTGAAGGAATAAGACCGACGAACAGAACTGGCTTCCTTGGTCTCTTTGGTAATAAGGTAGATTCGATAGAGTACTATACCGAAAAAATCAATGAGTTGACCCCAAAATTGGAAGCTGAACAGAAAGTCACGCTCAGAGAGAAGCAGCAGGGTTCAGCTCTGGTCTTCTTCACCAGCAGGGTTGCTGCTGCTTCTGCAGCTGTGAGTCTACATGCCCGAATGGTGGACACATGGACAGTCATGGATGCTCCTGAACCCCGACAGTTAATATGGCCTAATCTTCCTAAGAATTTTTATGAGAGGCAGATACGACAGTATGTCATTTATGTCATTGTCTTTTTGACAATAGCTTTTTACATGATCCCAATCGGGTTAATCTCTGCGTTTACAACTCTCCCGAATCTGAGGAAGCTTCTCCCATTTCTAAAGGAAGTCACTGATCAGGATGTGATTAAGACACTGTTGGAAGCTTACCTCCCTCAGATTGCACTTATTGTGTTTCTGGCTTTGTTGCCAATGTTTCTTTTGTTTCTATCAAAGGCTGAGGGCATTCCTTCAAAGAGCCATGCAATAAGGGCCGCTTCAGGGAAATACTTCTATTTCAGCGTCTTGAACGTATTTATCGGAGTTACAATTGGTGGAACTCTTTTCAGTACATTAAAGACAATTCAGAAGGATCCAAATTCTATTGTTTCCTTACTGGCGACTAGCCTCCCAGGCAATGCAACTTTCTTCTTGACATTTGTGGCTCTGAAGTAAGATTGCAGTTTTCTTTATTTTTTCGTTCATATGACTTGCTTTCCTTTCCGTCAGCATTATTTTTCTTAAGAGAATTTTACGATTTTTTGTTCTACAATCCCAGATTCAGTTGAATTGATAATCTTAGGAATTTTATACTACTACTTTCTGACATAAATATAGATAGAGAAAGAAAATTTTCAATATCCATTGTCAGAAACTATTTTATGACACAGATTTTATGCTGTTGTTAGTCAAAACTAAACATAATAATAACTTGAAAACGTAAATGAGTAAAGGTAAATTTGTTATTCTTTTTCTGTTTTTAAAATTCCTAGCTATAAAGTATGCTCCAAAGTTATGGTCAGCTTGTAATTATGATTCCGTTCTACATCAACTCCAATTACATCAGCTTGTATCTGGAGGTTAAGCAACATGAATTCTATCATGTTTTGTTTGAAAACTTTGGACAACTATTTCTGCATATAGATTCTGTTTTTAAGTAAGAAATGAAAGGTTCCACCTCAAAGAATTTCTCAAATTATCGACTTTGCACCCCTTGAAGATGAAAAATAAGAAAAGTTATCAACTGTGGAAGACTTGAAATTGAAATTTTTTTGATGCATCTATAAAAAATATGAAACGGATTTATATTCTTGTATGTTTAGACTTTGTTCCAGAGGGTAATGGATCTTTTTTTGTCTTCCAAGTAATAAATTATTGTTTGGGGGTAAATAATCAGAAAAAGCCTAACATTTTTGATAAGCAAATAGCAATAAAGCTTAACTTTGTTTGGGTTATCTGCTTAGATATTTGTATTTTCAGTTTTTGATCTTTGAGTTTGTAAGCTTTGTAAAAACAAATATAGATTTGACTCATAGATTTACAATTGGAATTAAGAAAAATAGCTACTAAAATTTTGGCCAAAGCAATGATTATTAGAACTATGATGTGAGCAAAATAACTATAGATGTTGTAATAAAAAATTAGGAATAATGCATACAAACAGTGACTAGATCATTAGAATTATAACATGCGATTTAAATGAACACAGAAAATATATAAACATGCAATCTATATAAACCAAATAAATTGATTTAAAGTGAGCTGGCCTGCGAGTCCGAAAGGTATATGATCACTGTCCTAAAGCAGCTGAGCCTTCCCATTTGAGGGTACTGATGGACACCAGCGACTCCAAGATTCAACCCAGACGTTCACAGCAGCACCTTCTCAATGGTCACGTCCACTGGAAGGTTGAGTTGAACCTGACTCGAATCGAGTTGCCCGAAAACAAAGATAATAGAGGATAATTGTATAGGTATATTTATATAGATGTGATTAAACTCGATGTTGGAAGAATATGGATATAAAAGTTAATGAAATATAATGTGGGATAGGGAGAAGTCTATTGGCGTAGACTAGTATAGCCAAACAAAGGTGAAAAACATGTAAAGGAATACAACAAAAGGTTGAATTCGTTTTTTTTTTTCCAAAATGGTTTCTCAAAGCCACTAATATTGCCATTGGTTTAGTAACACTTGATGTATTGGTGAGTCAAAAAGGGATACAAATTAAGTGTAAATACTACCCACTGTTAACATTCACCCTCAAGTTGGACTATACATATCATATAATCCAAGCTTGGATCAAATCGCTGTAAGACGTGTACGACTCAATGCTTTGGTAAACATATCTGCAAGCTGATCTTCAGATTTCACAAATGGAGTCGTAATCTCCCCAGCTACTATCTTGTCTCGAATAAAGTGACAATCAACCTCAATATGTTTGGTTCTCTCGTGAAACACCGGATTGACAGCGATATGGATAGCTGCCTGGTTGTCACAGAACAACTGTAAAGGAGGTTGAACTGGAAACCCAATTTCCTGGAGGAAGTATAGTAGCTAAATCAACTCACTCGTCGTATGCGCCATTGTCCTATACTCGGCCTCAGCACTGGATCTTGCTACCACGGATTATTTTTTACTTTTCCATGAGACAACGTTACCTCCTAAGAAAGTACAATAACCAATGGTTGATCTCTGATCAGAAGGAGAGCCAGCCCAATCAGCATCTGAGAAACCTTATACTCTAAGATGTCCATTAGCTCGATATAACAGTCCAAGTCTAGGAGCTCGTTTGAGATATCGCAGAATATGAGTAATTGCCTCCTAATGTGGTACTCTAGGACACCCTATGAATTGACTTACTATACCGACTGCATAGGAAATATCCGGTCGAGTAATAGTGAGATAATTGAGCTTCCCAACCAATTTACGATACCGACCCGGATTTTCAAACAGTGCACTATCATCTATCAGTAGTTTTTAATTCGGATCCATAGGAACATAAATCGGTCTGCCACTCAGCAAACCTGCTTCCTCTAGCATGTCAAGCACATATTTTCTCTGTGATAAAAAAATACCCTATTTAGATAGAGCCACTTCAATTCCCAAGAAATACCTGAGTTTTCTCAAATTCTTAGTATGAAATCGATCTTGCAAGAAGATTTTTAACTTGACAATCCCCTCAGAATCATTTTCAGTAATCACAATATCATCTACATAGACCACCAATAGAACATATCCAGCATCCGTCTGTCTATGAAACACAGAATGGTCTGTCTGACATCGAAGAAGACCAAACTCTAAAACTGCATCTGAAAACTTACCAAACCATGCCCTCGGTGACTGCTTCAAACCATACAAATATTTCTTTAACCGACTTACACTCTTACCATACTGAGCAGTAAACCCAGGTGGCTGCTCCATGTATACCTCTTCGACCAAGTCACCATGTAGGAAGACATTCTTGACGTTTAACTGAAACAAGGGCTAATCAAGATTAACACCCAAAAAAATCAAGATACGAACAAAGAAAATTTTGACAATATTAGAGAAAGTCTCCTTATAATCAACACTATAGGTCTGAGTAAAACCCTTTGCAACAAGTCGAATTTTGAGACTCTCCACAGAACCATCCGGATGAAATTTAACAGTATACACCCAACGACAACCAACAGTTCGTTTACCAGGAGGCAAAGAAACGAGATCCCAAGACCCATTATGATGTAAGACATCCATCTCATCCTCTATAGCTTTCCTCTAACTCGGATAAGATAATGCATCATGTAAATGCTTAGGAATAGATATAGTAGATAATTGAGAGGTAGAACAAGAGAAGATAGGAGACAAGACATCATATGAAACAAAATGAGCAATGAGATGATTAGTAACACATGAACGAGTACCTTTTCGAAGAGCAATATGTAAAGAGTCTAACTTACTTGATGGACCAGGATCAGAAGGCGGCAAGGAAGACGGTACGGGCACCTCAGTCGATGGTCGAGGACGACGAGAGTATACACGAAGAGGTAAAGTAGATGGTAACACAGTGGGCAGTAGAATATCTGAAGATGAGGGAAGAGATGGTGGTACAAGAGATGACCCAAAGTCCAGTTCAAAGGCTGAGAAGGTGCTGAAAAATATGGAACAGATTCCTCAAATATGACATAGGCACTAGTAAAGTATCGTCGCAGAGAAGGATTGTAGCAACGATACCCTTTTTGTATGCGGGAATAACCAAGAAATACACATTTGGTAGCTCGAGGGTTATGAAACCCAGGACCTAAATTGTGAACATAACAGACACATCCAAAAACCTTAGGAGTTAGGAAAAATAAGGGCTTATTAGGAAAAAAGACAGAATATGGACTTTGTCCATTTAACACAGAGGATGGCATACGATTAATAAGGTGATAAGTAGTAAGAACAGCATCACTCCAAAAATATCGGGGAATATTCATTTGGAATAACAGGGCATGGGTGACTTCCAACAAATGACGGTTCTTGCGTTCAGTAACACCGTTCTATGGAGATGTGTAAGCACAAGAAGTCTGATGAATAATGCCAGTTTTACTGAGATAAGCTGAAAAAGGATCAGATTAATATTCCCGAGTATTATTAAAACGTAAAATACGGATACGACAACCATACTGAGTTTTTATTTCCTTACGAAAGGTCTCAAATATAGAGAATAATTCAGACCGAACTTTCATCAGAAACAATCAAGTCACACGAGAATAGTCATCCACAAATGACACAAAATAAGGATATTTATTAGATGAAATATTCTTTATTGGACCCCATACATCAGAATGTACCAACTCAAATGGACTAGGCACACGATTATTGACTCTAAACTGAAATGACACATGGTGATGCTTACTAAGTTGACAAGCTTCACAAGACAAAGACGACACACAACTAAGGCTGGGAATTTGGCGCTTCAAATTCTGGAGAGAGGGATGTCCAAGATGACAATGTCACTGAAAAGGAGACAACGAGGTCTGTAGAGCCTGAATAGGTGAATCAAAATCAAAGTAATATAGGCTACCAGCTTTATGCCCCGTACCAATCTTCCTCTTCGTCTTGAGATCTTGAAAGACACAATAAGGGGATAAAAGGTTACAGAACAATTGAGAGAACGAGTAATCTTGCTAATGGAAAGTAAACTAAAAGGAAACTGAGGAACAAATAATACGGAAGATAGAGACATATCAGGACTCAAGTGAGTAGTTCCCAAACCTGAAACTTTAGAACATGTGCCATTAGCAAGAGTAACACTACGTGTGGAAGTAGCAGACTGATAAGTAGAAAAAACATCAGACGCACTAGTCATGTGGTCAGAAGCGCCAGAGTCTATGATCCAGGGACTGCGAGTGGAGGACAATAAGCAAGTGGAAGCAGTACCTGACTGGGCAAAAGTAGCAGTGGAGGGAGATGGAACAACCTGTTGTTGAGACAGGAACTGGGCATACTCCTCGCGTGTAATAGTAACCGACCCAGTGTTTGGTGCAACTGACCAAGGGATGGAAGTCATGGAACCATTGAGAAGAATCGGAACAGTAGAGGCAGGTGGCAAAGATGGAGTAAGGGAGGTAACATCTTGCTTGGGTTCCATAACAGTGCAACAAATAGCAAACAAGAGTGTTTTACTATGGGTAGATCGTTGAACAGGACACAGATCAGTTGCTGTACTGCTAAACTGGAGAAGAAAAGGCTGCTGGAAGGCTGAGCCGGGCTGGAGAACCAAGCTGGACCGTTGAACCGGACAACCTGAGCTTGCTGGACTGCTGAACCGGACAGTCTAGGTGCGCTGGACTGATGAACCGGAGTAGAAACTGACTGAACTGGTGTAAAACGAGCTGAACCGGACTGAACCGTGCTGATCCGGGTTGAACCAGACCTGAACTGTGATGAACCGGTTTGGATCGTGATGAACCAAACTAAGTGGGCTGGATTGAACTCAGGCCAACAGACTGGGTTGAACTTGGGTTGCTGAGCTTTGGAATTAATTTAAGCCCGCAACCATGAAAGATTCGATCTGACCCGCACTATTCATCTTCTTCACAGTTAGGGTTCCAACGAAACCCTCGCCTCTAAAAGTGCCTCCCACAATGGCACAACCAAGCAATGATGACCACATCTACCTACGACGACAACCACAACTGCTTCGGCAGCAACCAACGACGACCACAGCAAAATTACTTTCACGTCACACACAGATGACAACAAATATCAACGACCACGAACAGCAAACGACACCACCACAATACAACCGGTCAAACGATCATCGACCATAGCGACGACACCACAACACTGAATTGGGTTGGCTGGATTTTGTATTCTTCGTTAGTTAGGGTTTCAGAAGACCTGGTCTTCGATGGCGGCGCCTAACAGCTACACCACGACGAACGACAACACAACACCACCACCACGAACGACAGCACATCACCACGACGACGACAAACAACAGTGCCACACGACGACGACAACTCCACAATCAACAGTGCCACAATCGACACCACCACAATCGACGCCACCACAACATCAACACCACACCACCACGAATCAAACTTGGTAACCTTAATTTTTTTTTTTTTTAATTTAGGATCGTAATTGCTCTGATACAATTTTAAGTGTAGAGAATTAACACAATATTAGAGAGAACAGAGAGAGGTTAATACTTAACCTAGTTCTTATACATCACTTGTATTTATAGTTAACTCACAATAATAAGAATTACACATAATACCCTAACACTATTAACAATTTACACATATTACCCTAATACTCTTAACAATAGTGACCAATGGCTCTGGTTCCTGTGGTAACGGAAAATCAAAGGGAGTATCATCAGTTGGAGGGGCAGACACAAGACTGGAAGAAAAATAAGGAATATGCTCAAGAAAGGTAACATATAGACTATGATACATACGGCGTCTGATAGGATCATAACACCGATATGCTCAAGAAAAATAAAGAATATGCTCAAGAAAGGTAACATCTAGACTATGATACATACGGCGCCTGATAGGATCATAACACCGATACCCCCTTAGACTGATGACAATAGCCCACAAAGGCACAACAAATCGCTTTATCATCAAGCTTATAACGAGTAGGAGACCGATCCTGAACAAAACATGTGTAGCCAAAAACATGAGGGGAGACCGAAAAAAGTGTCCACTCAGGGAATAAGACCTGTAAGGGAGCCCTATGCTGAAGAACATGACTCGATGTACGATTGCATAGAAAGGTAGAAGTCAAAACAGCAAAATGCCAATAAGATTTTAGTACTCCCATACCTCTAAGCATACAACGTACCATCCCTATTAGACTTCTAATTTTCCTTTCAGCAACTCCATTTTGCTCAGGAGTAAATGGACAAGTGAGCTGCTGAAGGATACCCTGAGAGGAAAGGTGAGACACTAAGACATCAGACACATTCTTTGGCATTATCGGAACGAAGAGCACGAACAATGACATCGAATTGTCTTAATCATCTGAAAAAACTGAGTGATGACAGGGAGTACATCAGACTTTCTATGCAAAAGATAGACCCAAGTACAACAGGTATGATCATCTATAAATGTCACACAGTATCGAGCACCTAACAGAGTAGTAACAGGAGAGGGTCCTCAAATATCAGAGTGTATTATGTCAAATGGCTTGGGTGACTGGTGCATATGAGGAATACAACTGGTCCGAATATGTTTCGATAGAGAACAGATAACAAAGTCAAGTTTACCACCCATACAAGCATTGCTCAAAGCAGGAAATAACATACAAAAATATTTAAAATTTGTATGCCCAAAATGGTCATGCCACAACTGAATAGTTTGTGATGAAAAATCATAACGACAAGTACTAGGTGAAATACTAGCATGCAAGCTAGGAATAGATAAAGACAAAGCAGATGCAGGTGATTGAGGTGGAGGAACTGGTGAAACTGGAGGTGAATCGCCTAGATAATACAATTTATCTTTCTCATGTCCCCTGAAAATAGTCCTCCTGGTACTCAGGTACTGCAAATAACACGAATCAGATAAGAACACAACCGCACAGTGAAAATCTCTGGCTAACTGATGTACGGATAATAGATTCATAGCCAACTTTGGCGCATAAAAAATTGAATGTAATGTAAAATCATATGGGAGGCGGACTGTACCCCTACTAACAATAGAGGCATGTGTCCCATCTACTAGCTGAACCTGTGTATGTAACTGCTCGTCAAAAGTGGTGAAATGATGGGCCTTACCTGTCATATGGCCATTTGCACCTGAGTCCAGCATCCAAAGAGGAGACGGACTGGCGCGAGCATGAAAGGCACGAGGTATACCTGTAGTGGTGGGAGTAGCAGAAGTCTGACCTTGAGAAGTTAGGGTGGACATAAGTATATCCAATCGGGAAGTGATAGCATCCATATCACTCTGCCAAAGAGGAACAGTAGGAGCAGCAGTAGGAGCAACGGCAGTTGGTGGTGGTATCTCAGTAATAACAGCAGTACGGCCGCGAGGAGACGGCTTAAGCTCCGGATGGAGCTTCCAACAAGCAGCCTTGAGATGTTCTGGTCGGCCACAATAATCATACTGACAAGAATCTCCCTTTTTGCGCTAATCTGGGGCGCCCTCACGGCGCTGGTCCGAGCACTGTCCACCTCTGGCTGAGGATCCTGAACGAGACCCTGCAGTAGCTGCAAGGGCCATCTGGTCGGCCGGAGGAGTCAAGGCTGCAACTGGAAGTGATGCAATACGGACGCGGCGCTCATGCTGCTCAATCATCGCATACACCTCATAAAGAGACGGAAGCCTCATCATCGATAAGATCTGTGAACGAGATCCCTCAAACTCATCACGAAGCCCCATGAGGAACTTGTAAATCCTATCCTCCTACTCTCGAGTATGCAGGAATGCTGCTCCCTCGGGCTCTATCCTCAGAATAGCAGTAAGAGGACGTAGAGTCTCATACTCAAGCCAGCGCTGGGTCAAATAGCCATAATAATCCTGAACCGTTATATCTCCTTACCGAGCATATGAGAGCTCCTGAGAAAGCTCATAGACACGAACTCCCCGTCCTGCCTGAGAATACATCTTTGATAATGCACTCCATAAATTCGGAACAGAGCTATGAAACTGGTGAATCCTGCAAACAGATGGCTCTATCGAGCCAAATAATTAGCCAAGAATAACGCAGTTCTCAGAAAACCACGCAAAATATCTAGGGTCGTCATCGACCGGCTTTGGGTGAGATCCCGTCAGCCAACCAAGCTTCCCTACACGGCCTAAGAAAAGCTGGAATGAACGTGACCACTCAGCGAAGTTACGGCCATTCAACAACTGTGTCGTAACCTTCTGAGAGATCATGTCCGACATTGCTGGTAGTGCAACTGTGCCAGTAGGTACTGTATACTGGTCAATTATAAAAGTGGAAGTACTAATAGATGTCTCAACGGTAGAGGTGTCAACAATAGGTTTCTCATGTCCCTCAGTAATAGTCATATAAATAACAATACTAGGGCACCCGTGACAGAAAAACAACTCTAAGATAAATAGAGGGATAAAATAAGGGAGAACAATATACCTCAAGTCGAACAATAGCGACAGATAAAGAAGGTCCAGAAAGTTTCCAAATAATCAGTTTACGGTGCCCAAAAATTCAGGAAATATAAAAGTGATCTACTGCATCAAAAGCATATAAACGGAGAAGAGGATCCACTCCTTCCTAAAAAAAAAAGTCCTAGATACTGCAACCTGGCAGCATTGTGACGAAGTGTGCGAAGGACGAAGCTACAACAAAAAATGCGACCCGACAGTGGGCTGATGAGTGGGTTGGACAGTGACCCAACAGTGGGTAGCTGGGTTGGGTAGTGGGCTAGTCTGGGTTGGGTTCGGATAATGGGTTGCTGGTCTGGGTTGGGTTCGGTTTATCGACTTGGGTTGATTTAATATGACTTGGATATTGATTTAATAGGACTTGAGTTGAGGGTATGGCTGTTAGTCGAACGAGTACGAGTCGAGTTCGAGCCGATTTTGAAAAGCTTGTTTCTTAATCGAGCCAAAAAAATTGTTCAAGTTCGGCTCGTTTAAGAAACGAGCCGAGTTTGAACGAGCTAAAAACAAGTCAAGCTCGAGCCGAACCCGAGTATTTGCACATAAAGGAGCCGAGTCTGTCGAGTTTGAGCCGAACTTGTAGAGCTTGTTTTCTAAACGAGCCTAAAAACTTGTTCAAGTTTGGGCTTGTTTAGAAAACGAACCGAGCTTGAACGAGCCAAATCCAAGCCGAACTCAAGCCAAGCTCGAGTAGCTTAGTTTGATTAACAGCCCTAGTTGAGGGGAGTGGGCAGTCGGTGATTGAGGGGAGTTGGTGATTGAGTTTGTGTTGGACAGTTGGTGATTGAATGGTCGGTGATTGAGTTTGTGTTGAGCAGTCGGTGATTGAGTTTGTGTTGTGGCTGTCAGTGTAGGTTGGTTTGGCTGGTCAGTTTGGCAATCGGTGGAGGATGGGTAGTCGGTGGATCTTCCTCTAGGCTGGACTGGTATGAGCTGTCGGAGATGGACTGATATGTACTAGTAGAGAGATGGACTAGTATGTATTGGTATGAGGATGAGCAGTTGGTGGATGGTGGCTGCAACGTGGTAAAGGGGTTAGGGTTAGGGGTTTTGACTCTGATACCAACTTGATGTATTGGTGAGTCAAAAAAGGATACAAACTAAGTGTAGAGCCCCCGTATATATAGCCAAACAATAAAGGTACAATAAGGATAAAAAGGTAAAAAGAAGACAAAAGACAAAACCCTAATAAACTAGGTTATAACTCCAACAGTAACCCACATACATAGCCTTTACAACTTCGGACCGTTTGGCCATAAAACCATTTTTAAGATGATTAATTTTTATTTTTTAATATACACAATAAATTGGACAAAAATCTGTAATTGAAAATTCAAAAATTTAAATTCAATGAAAAGTTATAAAAACTTAATTTTATTCTTACAATCCCTTACAAGTTTTTGAAACTTCAAAGTATCTCAAATATTTTATATATACTTTAATATAGAAAATATGAGCAACTATTATACTGTGCAATAGGTGTAGGTGTCTTCTGGACTTGAATCTCACTTAGTGTTGACAGTCTCCCTCTGAAGAATCATAGTAACCAAAGGCTTGAACTAAACTCTTTGAATCAGAGTTCAACATATCACACACAGAGTACCGATATTGGTTAGGATTCGCGGGTCAGTGCTATTAATGGCCATGCATTCGATCTTGATTCTCATGAGAGTTTTTAGAGAATAGTCCAATTCTCATAGTAGCAGCCTCACGACTGCTTTCACTTAGGTGAGCCTTCCAAGGGTACATGCGCACGATATTCTGCAGGAATGTTCTTGCCTCGGTCTCATTCAGGGTATGAACTCTTCCTTATTGTCACACTACGTATGCACTTCTGCCATAGGGATGAGCAGGAAAAATTTCTCCTCTTGGATATTTCCTAAATAAAAATGCTAATGAGTCACGCAGTCTGAATTGTTTTTACCAATTGAACTTCCTTTATGGGTCTCCAATCATAGAAGTTGGATTACCTCCGTAGGTGACTCTCTTGCGGGCTTAAGCCCATCCCCCTCGACAGTTCTGAGACTGCTTTCTTCGAAAGTCCTTTAGTTAGCTGATCAACTATATTTAATTCAGACTTCATAAAGTCTAGTGAGATTATGCTTTTACTCAGCATTTTCTTTATTGATTTATATCTCACTTGTATATGTCTATTCATTTTTTTATTATTATGATTCTGCTTCACAAGCTCAATCATTGCCTTACTATCACAATGTAACGAAATGGCAGGTATGAGTTTTTCCACTATCTCTAGTAATAAATTCTTTATGCACTCAGCCTCAGTACATGTAGTATCTAAGGCTACAAGTTCTGACTCTATAGTACTTCTTGATATTAGAGTGTTTTTTAGAACCCCATGATATGGCTGCTCCTCCTAACAAAAAGACATAACCAGTAGTGGATTTTATATCTAAACTATCGGTGATCCAATTTGCATCACTGAAGCCCTCTACTACACTTGGAAATCCACTATAACATAAAACGTAGTCTAAGGTGCCTTTAAGATACTTAAAGACTCTCTCTAAGGCAACCCAATGCTTTTTACTAGGACTATGTGTATATCTACAAAGTCTCCCTGCGGCATACGAGATATCCGATCTAGACTTATTTGCTATGTATAATAAAGACCTAATCATTTGTGAGTACTTCAATTGTGAAATCGGTTCTCCTTTATTTTTCTTCAAATATACATGAGGATCATATGGTTTTGATACAGACTTACTATCATAAAAATCAAACTTTTTCAACATTTTTTCTATGGTGCTAGATTAACTTAGAGATATTCCATTGGATGTTTTCTCTATTTTCATTCCCAAGACTACGTCGGCTTGTCCTAAGTCTTTCATATCAAACTTAGTAGATAAATAAGATTTAACATCCTTAACTACCTCCAAGTTTGTCCCAAAAATTAGTATATCATCTACATAGAGATATAAGATCACACAACCAATATCACTATTATTGTAGTATAAACATTTATCACTTTCATTAATTTTAAAACTATACTCTAAGATCACTTTATCAAACTTCTCATGCCATTGTTTAGGAGCTTGCTTAAGGCCATATAAAGACTTTACTAATTTACAAACCTTATGTTCTTGTCTTTTTACCATAAACCCCTCAGGTTGTTCCATATATATCTCTTTATCTAAATCCCCATTTAGAAAAGCGGTCTTGACATCTATTTGATGTATTACTAAGTTATGGATAGATGTTAGGGCTATTAGTATTCTAATGGTAGTGATACTAGTCATAGGCAAGTATGTATCAAAATAATCTATCCCTTTCTTTTGAGTAAATCCTTTAGCCACCAATCTAATTTTATATTTATCTATACTTCCATTAGGTTTTAGTTTCTTCTTAAATACCCACTTACACCCAATAACTTTGCTTCTAGGAGACAATTCTACTATCTCCCAAGTATTATTTAGCAATATAGATTCAATTTCACTATTAATAGCCTCCTTCTAAAAAGGTACATCTATAGAGGACATAACTTCTTTATATGTCGTTGGCTCTCCTTCTACTAGAAAAGTAAAAAATCCTTCTCCCAAGTTCTTATCTATTCTAGGTTTTTTACTTCTCCTTTACTCTACATGTTTTTCTATATCTTTCTCTAAGGGAGCAATAGAACTAGTAGAAGGTTCATCATTAGTTGAAGGAGTTTCTCTTACTTGACTAAGCATTGTATTTTTAAAAGAAAAAATATCTTCACAAAATGTAGCATCTCTAGATTCAATTATAGTATTGTTTGAAATTCCATTAACTTCTGAGTTAATAACTAAGAATCTATTAGCGCTACTATTTTGGGCATATCCTATAAAGACTGTCTATGGTCTTAGGAGCTACTTTCTTTCTCTTTGGTTCAGGACTAGTTACCTTAGCAAAACACCACCACATTTTCATGATACTGAGGGTAGGAACTCTTCCCTTCCATATCTTATATGGAGTTTTCTCATTATCTTTAACATATACTCTATTCAAGATGAAACAAGCACCAAGTGTAACTTTCCCCCACAAGTTCTCAGATAAGCCGGAACTAGTCAACATTGAACTTACCATATCCATCAAGGTTCTATTCTTTCTTTCGGCTACTCCATTTGATTGAGGGGAATAAGGAGGTGTAAGCTCATGTATTATTCCATGTTCTTCACAAAAATGTACTAAGGTCGATTATAGTATATTCACCTCCTCTATCAGACCTTAGTCTTTTCCCTTTTCTCTCTAATTGATTTTTAACCTCATTTTTATATATCTTAAACTTATTAAATATTTCATCTTTGATCTTGATAGGAGTAGAACAATCATCTATAAAAGTTACAAAATATTTATTTCTGGCTGTTGTTGGCGGTCTACTAGAATCACGTAAATCACTATGTATAAGTTCTATAAGTTGGGTATTCCTTTCTACGCTCTTCTGAGGTTTTCTAGTTTGCTTGACTTGTACACAAATTTCACACTTATGTTTAAAATCTACACGAGATTTGGGAATAAGATTGAGATCCATCATCCTTTTTGATTTTCTTAAAACTTATGTGTCCTAATCTTCCGTGCCACACATTGCAAGATTCAATATTGAAAACTTGATGCGAAATTTCACTAACTTCCGAAAGCACAGTCAATTTAAATAAATCATCACAAACATATCCTTTGCCAACAAATACGTCATTCCTAGTTATCACAACTTTATTCGACTACATTACAACCTTATAACCTTGTTGGACTAAGGACGACCCACTGACTAAATTTCTTCTAACTTCAAGAACATATCGCACTCCCTTCAAGATCTATGTCTTCCCAGATGTCATCTTTAGTTCAATGTCTCCAATTCCTAGCACTTGTGCGACAGAATCATTTCCAAGCGTTACACTTCCTCCACTTGACTAAATTTCTTCTAACTTCAAGAACATATCGCACTCCCTTCAAGATCTATGTCTTCCCACATGTCATCTTTAGTTCAATGTCTCCAATTCCTAGCACTTGTGCGACAGAATCATTTCCAAGCGTTTCACTTCCTCCACTTGATTTCTGATAAGTTTTAAATAAATCAAGATCAAAACAGACATGTTTATTAGCCCCAGAGTCTAACCACCAATCTTTATCTTGATAGGTAAAATTAACTAAGGAATGATTATACCTAAAAGAGGGTTCGGCAGTATTATCTCCATCCACTAGAACATTGACTTGGGCTCTTGGACCTCTTTGATTTGGCTTGGATTGTGGCTTATATGGCTCAGTCTTCTTGTAGTAGCAATCATTAGCCAAGTGATTGGTTCGTCCACAAACAAAGCAAGGCATCCTCTCTCTCCCTAAGCCCTTGAACTTATTATTATTATTGTTTTGATGGTTTTGTTTTTGATCATTATTAGGACGACCATTAAACCCCATATTCTTAAAATTTCTTCCCCTAGGTCAAATTGTTATGGTGGTTGTTACTATTTACCTTAGGGGGTCTTTTATTTTGTGAGTTTGTACCAACCCTATGCTTCTCTTCAACCCTAAGCGTGTTTATAGTTTGGGTTAAGGTTAACTCTCCTTGCTTATGCCTAAGGGTCTTAGCAAAATTATCCCAAGACGGTGGAAGTTTGTCAATTAAGCTTGAAACTTTAAAATCTTCACTAAATGTAGTTCCACCCTTTTCAATTTTCCTTAAAAATTCTTGATATTTATGAATTTGATCACCAACGGGTTTATTCTCCACCATTTTATAATTATTAAAATTAGAGATCATAAACTGTTTAATTCCAGCTTCAACAATCTCATACTCGGCCTCTAAAGCGTTCCAAAATTCTTTAGCGGTTGTCGTAGTATTATGGTAGACATCATAAAGAGCACTAAGAATTCTATTATGACAGTGACATTCAATTTGTTCAAGGGTATACCATGAAGATGACACTTGACTAGGTTGAGGCTCTTCTATCCTAGAAATTAAGCCTAGTACGGTCAACCAATATCGAACTTGTATTTGCCACCTACAAAAATTTTGACCACTAAATTGTTCGGGTTTGACACTATTAGCTTCTTTTAGTCTAGTCATTCTTAATTTAGAATTCAAGGGTAAATAAATAATAAGAGATATGCAAAAACTCTAACTATTTTAATTTGTAACGATATAAAGAAAGGTCTCTTAAGTTTACTGCAATAACTTTTGAAAAGTTCTTGTCGGTGAATTATTCCTTTTATAAAACAAAACAGTTTTTTTTTTTTTTCCTTTGGTTTCTACCTTTTATGTTGTAGCATCTTTTAAGGCAAAGTTACTGTCCAATTTTTTTCAACGAAAATTGACCCCTTTTTTTTTTTTTTGAAACGTACAGCCTTTCTCAAAGACTGTTTTTCAGAAAAACATTTTATTTGCTTGTTATTCAAAACTGTTTTTTTTTCAAAAAGAATCTGTATTGTTTGTAAAGAAACTGTTACTTTTTTAAAAAAAAAATAAAAATTGAGTTTTTTTTAATTAAAGAGAATTGTTACTGTTTTTTTTTTTTAACAACAAAAATTCATCTGCTTTAGATTGTAAAAACAAATATAGATTTAACTCATAGATTTACAATTGGAATTAAGAAAAATAGTTACTAAAATTTTGGCCAAAGCAACGATTAGTAGAACTATGACGTGAGCAAAATAACTATGGATGTTGTAATCTAAAATTAAGAATAAAACATGCAAACAGTGACTAGATCATTAGAATTATAACATGCGATTTAAATGAACACAAAAAATATATAAACATGTAATCTATATAAACTAAATAAATTGATTTGGAGTGAGCTTGCCTGCGAGTCCGAGAAGTGTGTGATCACTGTCCTAAAGCAACTGAGCCTCCCCATGTGAGGGTACTGACGGACACCAACGACTCCAAAATTCAACTCAGACGCTCGCAGCAACACCTCCTCAATGGTCACGTCCACTAGAAGGTTGGGGTGAATCTGACTCGAATCGAGTTGCCCAAAAACAAAGATAAATAGAGGATAATTGTATAGTTATATTTATATAGATGTGACTGAACTCGATGTTGGAAGAATATGGATATAAAAGTTAATGGAATATAATGTGGGATAGGGAGAAGTCTACTGGCGTAGACTAGTATAGCCAAGCAAAGGTGAAAAACATGCAAAGGAATATAACAGAAGGTTGAATTCGTTTTTTTTTTTTTTCAAAATGGTTTCTCAAAGCCACTTATATATAGCCATTGGTTTAGTAACCCACACACATAGCCTTTACAACTTTTGGCCGTTCGGCCATAAAACAATTTTTAAGATGATTAATTTTTATTCTTTAATATACACAATAAATTGGACAAAAATCTGTAACTGAAAATTCAAAAATTTAAACTCAATTAAAGTGGAAATTCAATGAAAAGTTTTAAAAACTTAATTTTATTATTACAAGCTTTTATTTATCTGTTAGGCATTGGCACGACATTTGAGTTTTTTTTAACACTATAGAAACATCGAATTCAGTATTATGAGTTTTCTGTTTGCATTTGCATTTTCTAAATACATTACAACCAAAAGTATTTTGCCTTTGTGGTGCTAGTAGGATGAGTTAACTGATAATCTTGATTTTATGGGACTTAGGTTCTTTGTTGGCTATGGTCTTGAGCTGTTCCGGGTAGTTCCTTTGATAATGTTCCACATCAAGAGGAAGTACCTTTGCAAAACTGAAGCTGAATTGAAAGAAGCTTGGGCTCCTGGAGATCTTGAATACGGAACTAGAGTTCCTGGTGACATGCTGATAGTCACAATCGTCTTTTGCTACTCTGTAATAGCTCCAATAATTATTCCATTTGGTGTCGTATACTTTGGCCTCGGATGGCTTATTCTCCGGAATCAGGTGATGCGTAGTAACTTTTTTTTTATACTTCTGAAGTTCAAATTCCAATTTCAAGGAACTATTGCAAAAATAGCTAATTCACTAGTCTTAACATTGGCCTTTAAATTGGTTTTAGCAAGGTACTGCAAAATGCATATCGATGTGTATGTGGTGTTGAAATAAGATAGGAAGTAACCATTGACTACACTCAAAATTTCGTTCCGATGTATAGTTTCGATCAGTTCGGAAATGGAAGCGTTTCAAAAATATTTTGGAAATAAAAAAGAAACAAAGGAAAAATTTGGAAACTTGTTTCCGAAACAATGGCTGAAACATTTTGAAACACCTCTAAATATTTCTGAACTCCTCGAAAAACAAACCCTTTTATCTTTAGTTCTTCTTGCTCCAAATTTTCCACTTTTTGGTTTCTTCTAATTGTTGTTCCCAACGAAATTATAATCCTTGCCCTGGACATTTGTTTTAGCTTGCGATGACATGATAACTCATGGAAGTTGTTTCAGATCAAAGTCGGTAAATGTGTGTAACACCTTAAGCTTATGAAAAAACAAATATTTACCTCTTTCTTTAGCTGCCCCTGATTCAATTTCCCCTTTTTGAAATTTTCTTCTAACATTTGTTACCATTTTAAAACAGGTACTCAAAGTGTATGTTCCATCCTATGAGAGCTATGGAAGGATGTGGCCTCACATGCACACGCGCATCTTAGCTTCCTTGCTCCTATTTCAAGTCACCATGTTCGGTTACTTTGGCGTGAAGAAGTTCTACTACGCTACATTTCTGATTCCCCTTCTGATAATGTCCTTGATCTTTGCCTTCGTTTGTAGAAAGAAATTCTATCGATTTTTCCAAGCAACAGCTCTTGAAGTCGCTTATCGTGAATTGAAGGAAATTCCAAACATGGAACTTGTCTTCAGATCTTTCATTCCACCAAGCTTGAGCGCTGAGAAGTCTGATGACGATGAAGATGCTTTGTCTCAAGTTCCAAGGACAGGTTCATTTGTTTGATGCACATATGTGAAACACTGCTGAATTTTTCAGTGTTGACAGTTTGCATTAGGAACCATGTCTGTAATATATTGTGTGTTTTGGTAATATACTGCCCGTAATATTCATCGTTTACTACATCTCATTTTGTATAAGCTCATCTGTGGAAATGGATTCATTAATTTATTTCCACTTTCAGCCATGGTTCCATGGTTCACACTATATATCGACTCGGCTTAATCACATCTGACTCATCTTTTCGTGATGTCGGCATACTTTTGGTGTGTAAAAGCGTTAATCTCTTACTATGTACAAACTTATTCTTCTACCCAACACTTGTTCTGTATTGTTCGACGTTGTTCAACGGTGCCCTATAAATTGCGAATATAACGATCTTAAACCATGATCTAATAGTCTTATATTATTGTATGCTTGGCAAATGTGGAAACAAAAACATTGTTTTCGTAGGGTGGGGTTGGGGGTGTTGGAGAAAATGCTTTCTTTTCCAAAACCAAAACTATGAAAGTTGGTAGGGAAGCACAAGTTCAGTTTTATTAGGTGCACACTCACCATGGTTTTTATGTATTCTACAAGTCCCTTTCTCAACTCCAGACTAACAGACAGAATTCCAGACTTGGCCGGCCAATCCCAAGTTAACCCGAAATATTCAGTATTTTGCTAGAGATTTCTAATACTAGGGTTTGGCTTGAGCCAAAATTTTCAACCTGATTTAAATTCGGGCAATACTCAATTTCAGGTCTCGGATTTTCGGGAGCCAATTCGAATTCAACCAAAATGTGTAGATTAATATCTAATCTGAGTTTGAATCGAATTAAACTAAAATTTTAGCCCAAGTTGTGTAACCGGAAAATCAAAATCAAGTTAACCAAGATTTAATTCCAAATAAGCTTAAATTCTAGCTTGACTTGGATAAAATAAAAATGAATCTGAATTGAACCCGATTTTAACTGTAGTTGTTTGACTCAAGTACAACTTGAATTTAAAAAATTAAACACGTGGAATACTAGGTATGAATGGTTTTGGTATACAGTTTTTGGATTGAATAGGTTGAAAGTTTTTTATATTACGAATTGTACTCTCAACCTCTTTAATCTGTCCGAGCTGCACCTCTACTTCACTTGAAATAATTGAGGGATTCGATACTGTTAACAAGTTAAAGGTGGTCAAACCAACCGTTAGCTAGCATTAAGCCCCTTAATTATAAGACATAATTGTGGACTTTAATAGCAACCCAACCTTTAGAAAACCCAAAATTACTAGACTCGATATTGGGCTGGTCAAACAAACATTTACAACTATATGAGATGTCTCTTATACAATTTTTGTAACAATTTTCTATATTTCCTTGATTTTTCTCGTCATCCCACTGCCGGCTCAACAATAAAGTAAAAAGTGTGGGATTTTCTTATTTTAAACAACAATATATATATATATATATATATATATATATATATATATATATATATATATATATATATATATATATATATATAATCATTATCAATGATGATTTTTATTTGAGAATACCATTTTTGGAAACTAATTTTATTAACAAAATTTATCCTATTATCTTCAGATTGTGAACACCCATCGTGAGATGGCAGCTTCGTTAAACCCGAAGTTTCCACTAGAGAGGTGGGGGTTACAGGTGTCCGCTATAAATGTGTTCTCTAGGATCTTCTGTTTCAGATTGTTCTTGAGGCTGTTTTTCAGGATTAAAATTCTTAGACTCAAGATTAGCAGTTTGTAAAAGACTCAAGTTTTCAGCAAGGGTTCTGTCTTGTGCTTTTAAGTCTTTTATTTCTTACTTAATTTTATTAATTTCACTTTGAAGATCTTGTAAGGTGATTTCCTTCTTTTTCTCCTTACTAAATTTTTCCAAAGTTCTGTTAAAACTAATTAGCTGTTTCTCAAAAGACTGTTTGTTGTCTTTTTTAGAAAACAGATCTTTCAGGTTTTTGATGTATTTTAATTCTGGATCTTCTAATTTACTGATTAGATCAATGAGAATTTGTTCTTCTTCATTGTCTTTTGTTATAACTCTAACCATTTTATAATTACAATTATCTTTACATGCAAGCTTAATGTCCTGCTCACTAAGACTGCTAGAGACAGCTTCTGAAGAAGTCTCAATGCTTTCTAAGTCTGAGCTTTCTTCACTTTGCTGAGATTGCTTAACTTAAAGATTTTGAGAATTTCTTTTTCATCTTTTTCAGTTAAGTTTAATCTTTTAACCTGTTTTTTAACTGGGCAATCTGGGCTAATGTGATCTTTCTTCCCGCAGTTATAGCATTTAACTTCTTTTTCTTTTTTATCAGTCTTCTCTTTTTTCCCTGGGTTTTTCTTATAAGTTTTACGTTTATAAGTTTTCCTAGGTTTCTTGTAAAACTCTTCTTTCTGGAAGAGTTTCTTACTATGTTTATGATAAGATTTACTTTTGCTGTAAGGCTTGTGGGATTTGTGTTTTCTGCTAGATGGTGTTATTGACTGGAGACCACATTGTTCACAGAAATCACACATTTCATATTTAGCTTTTTTCTTATCATATTTTAATTGTTTACTAATTTTCATATCAATACACATCCTCATACCTTCTTTCTGGATAGTATTGATAAGTTCTCCATAGGTTAGTGAATCATATTCAATGATTCCAGTTTCTTTGCTAAGGGCTTCTCTAATCTTATGGGCAAAGAGATTAGGTAAACCATTGACAAATTTTTCTTTCCAGAATGATTTGTTACAATCCAGTCGAAGCATAACTCTGGAAACGAAAACATCTTTGTACCATCTAAAATCACTAAGTGTTGGGCACCTTAGATTACTAAGCTGATCATGGATTCTAGCTTCAATGTTACTAGGTGTGCCAACAAAATGTTTTATGATGGTGAAGATGAGGGTGTTAAGGCCATCTGGCTTGGCTTTACCTATCCTTTCATCAAAGATTGGCATGCCTTCATCATCTAAGACTACTGCATATTTAATGGTGTCTCTTGATTCCTGTGTGAGATAGTTGTCCCACCAACTTCTTAAGACTCCTGTAAAACCAGAGGTAATCAGGTCAACTAATTCTAGTTCAGTTTGGTCAAGATTACTAACATAACTATTGATAACCATAGACATGTGGTTAACTTTGTTAAGTATTTATTGTTCACTTAAACCATCTATGTTTCATTCAGAGAGTTTGTTAGATTGAACAGAAAATTGGTTGTTGATATTTTTTTCTTCAAATTGAAGATCAGGTGGTGTTGGTCTGGGGTACCAGTTTTTGCTAATACTGGTTGGACTGACATTTGAAAAAGTCAACTTGTTAATCTGTTGGTTTTCAAAAGCTTTTTCCAGTTCTTTGATTTCAGGATCAGAAAAACTTTCTTTAGATTAAGAATCAGAAGTTTGGTTGATAACAGTTATTTGAGATGGTTCTGCTTTGGCTTCCATCTTGTTAATCAGTTTTTCAATCTTCTGGATTTGAATACTATTTTTTTCTGAGATTCCTAATTTACTCCTATCTTCAGGTAGGTTAATTAGAGGCTTTTCTAATTTCTTACTTGAAGATGGTATGATTTCATCAATTTTGGTTTCAATTCTATCTAACTGTTTACCTATTGTGATTAGGCTTTGATTAGTAAAATTGTTTTGTTCTACTATTTTCTTTTTAGATTCACTAGTGGGAACCTTGAAAGGAGATGCTGTAACTTCAGCATTTTTATGGCTAAAGGTGATAGCCTCTATGGGAGGATGACTGGAGGATACTGTCTCATTATCAGAAGTTTTCCATTTATGTTTTGTAACTACTTTTACTTCTTTGTAATAGGATTCAATGTAATCAAAGAATGCAATTTCAGATTCAATTTTATACATTAATTTGACCCATCATGTTCTTATTTCATTTCTTTGGCTATAATTAAATCTTTGAAAATAGTTTTGTTTTTTGGATCTATTTTCTTCGGATTCAATTTCTTTCATAAGTCTACTCATGTTAGGCATGAAGATTAAATTATTTTCTCTTTTAATCAAGGTTCCTTGGATATAATATCCAACAGTCAAACATTGTTCCCATCAGTAGATCTATCTAATTTGCAGATAAATTTTCTGATGAAATCTTAGATAAAACCCAGTTACAAAGGTTCTTAGGTTCCCTAAACTATGTTTCTGACTTCTATCAGAATCTTAGGAAAACCGTCAAACCTCTGTATGATAGGCTCAAAGGAAATCTTTGTCCTTGGACTCCTGAGCATATATCTATAGTCAAACAGGTCAAACAGTTCATTAAAACCTTGCCCTGTCTTGGAATTCCTTCAGTTGATTACTTTAAAATCATCCAAACTAATGCCTCCGACATTGGCTATGGTGCTATCCTCCTTCAGAGAGAATCTCTTAATTCTTTTGAACAAATTGTTCGATTCCACTATGAAATTTGGAACAAAGCACAAGCAAATTATAGTACTATTAAAAAAGAGATTTTATCTATTGTCCTGTGTATCTCTAAATTTCAGGATGATATATTAAATCAAAAATTTCTGGTTAGAGTAGATTGTAAATCAGCAAAATATGTTTTGAAAAAAGATGTACAAAACATTGCTAGTAAGCATATTTTTGTCCAATGTCAATCTATTTTAAGTATTTTTGATTTTGACATAGAATATATTAAGGGCAGTAATAACTGCATTCCTCTAAAAACCCGGAGAAGGATAAGTAGAAACAATTAACCTTACCTAGCCTAAATCCAAAGCCCAGCCAATTGCCTAGCCAAAGCACTGCAATTGCAATAGCCAATAAATTCCAACCTCTTGGTAGGCCAGTAGCCCAACCAACTATTGTCAACCCAAGTACTTTCCTACAAATGGCCCAGCAGAGCCCAAAACCTGACCATCTAGTCAACCCATATTACCGTTCACAACCAGTCCCCAAAGGCCCAAAAGCAGAATACATCAAAAAAGGATCTCCTAGAAATGTATTATCTATTGAACCAAACCATGCTCATCTAAGCAACCCAATTGACCTAGTCAATGCCTATCTTGAACCCGGATGGACCTTTATCCCATCTGATCCTGAAAAAACCTTTACTTTTTATCAGGATATATTATTCTTTACCCAGTCTATCTTTATCAAACCCATATTTGATAAATTTGACCCAAGTAAAGTTATTTATCATTCTTTAAGTATCTTAAAGTTTATCTCTCTCAAGGAATGGGGATCTCACCCTTCTTTACTCAGAGACCTCAAGGGACATAACAAAAAGTTTAGTTACTATGACTATCAACAGGCATGGTTTAAACTTATCCTCTACCAAGATGAGTCATTAACTCATTCCTGGTTCATACAATTTCACAAGGATTTCAAGAGCTAGATTCCTTCCTAGTTTGTACAGTGGTGGCTTGTCTACGACCCCATTAATGAAATCTTTCCAGCTGATCTTTATGATTAGATAGTCTACTTCTCATCTACTTACCGACCTAGTAAGTATGAGAGTCAGTTTCCTATATTATTATTATTTATTTGTAAATATAAAGTTCCCTGGATCTGCAAATGGCAATGGGAAATAAATGCTAATAGTGTTGCTCAGCAGTTCTATGTCAAGTGGTGGCCCAGGTTCCAACAGGACAAGGTCATTGCACAAGTAAAACAGGAGTTTCCAGTCAAGGTTCCCACCCTAGTAACTGTGCTAGCAACCTTACCTCCAGCAACTCCAGCAAAGACAGTTATGCCTCCCCTCAAGGTTTCAGAAAAACCCCAAGAGTTAGCACAACCCTCCAAGCAGAAGAAATCCTCATCTAAGGATTCTACTAAACAGCTAAATAAGAAGTCCTCTGAGCTAATAGAACTAGCCCAGAAACTCCTCCAACAGACAGCCAGTCAGAGTAGCTCATCAGCCTCCTCACAAGCATCTGTTAATGCATCTATGGACCCATTTCAAGATGCCCAGGATCTTTTTGAAGGTTATGACGACCTTGATGGTGCTGATCTCTCTACTCCTTGATCCTGATCTTTACTTGTGATAGAACAAGTGCGGAAGCCATGAATCACAAGTTGTAGATATGGATAAAAATTCTTTATTTATAAACATAATAAAGAAATTGCAATATAAAAGATAATACTTACAACACTAGTACTAGTGGACTAGTGGAGATAAGTGGATATGAAATCCTGGCTCTTCATTTGCATCATTATGAAGGCTGAGATACAGTATGAGAGAGGGAGAGGAGAGTGTTTACAGGTTTATAATGAGTGTTGTCTGAACAACGCTTGATTTGCTAGTGAAGACTGAAGTCCTTATATAGGCGTAAGGATTTCTGAGAGAATCTTGGAATGATTACTCTTTTGTCTTCTGTGGCTGCTTTAACTCTGGTGAAAGGGTTTTCACTTTTTCTTTCGGTGGAAAAGTGAGGGTAAGTTACTTTTACCAAAGTAACTTTTGACTTTGTGCAGGTGTGGGCCCCTGCTGCTTGCTGGAGGAATCTACTTTTGGTGGGAAAGCAGATTGATAATGGACTGTCGGCTACTTTACTAGGGGGAAAAGCCTCGTCTGCTAGTTGATTCCTTATTGTTACATGTGACAGACAACTTTTCTTTCTTTAATGAAGAAAGTAGTGATTGAAGCTATCACAAGTAAGGATCAGGACCAAGGAGTAGAGATAAACTTGATCTTTTTGGCAGAGATAACTAGACCATTGTGTCTAACTATCTCTAAGAAAGCATTAAGGTGTTTCCAATGTTCTTCTATAGACCTGTTGAAGATGAGAATGTCACCTACATAGACTATAGAAAAATGACTTAATGAATTAAAAATTTCATTCATTATGTTATGGAATTCAGAGGGTGCATTTTTCAATCCAAAAGGCACTACATTCCATTCATAATGACCAAAGGGTGTTGTGAATGCAGTTTTATATCTGTCTTCTGGGGATATAAGGATCTGCCAGAATCTACTTTTCAAATCAAAATTTGAAAATATTACTGCATTATAAAGTCTTTTAATTAAATCCTGTTTATTTGGAATTGGGTACCTGATCCATTCCAAAACAACATTTAAAAGTTTATAATTAATGACTAATCTTGGTGTGCCTCTTTCTAATTCTGCATTTTTGATGACATAGAAAGCTGGGCATGACCAAGGGGATTTACTTTTCCTAATGATACCATTTTTGAGTAATTCAGATTTTTTTTTTTTTGTAAATTTCCATTACTTCATGGTTCATTTGGATAGGTCTGGATTTAGTTGGGATATTTGTCTCATTAAATCCTCTTATATACGGAAGTTTAACCATGTGTTGTTTCCTATGCCAGAAGGCTGTAGGAAGGTAAGAGCAAACTTATGTTTCTAATTTGTTCCTAAATTCCTCAATCTTTTTAATTAAGATTGAGTTTGTTAATTGTTCTTGTATTCTTCTGTGATTAATTTATTCTTTGAGAAATTTCACTTGATTAGTTTTTTGATTGATTAACCTAACATACTTAGAGATTGAATGATCTTTAAGTTGTCTTAGGTTTTTTACTTCAGGTTTAGTAATGAACCTAAAAGTTACAGAGTGACCAAATGGTTTCGTGGATACACCATCAGTATTAGTTGTAAATAGGTACAACAGATAGATAAATGGTAATCCAAGGATAACTTCATCAGTCATATCTTGTACTAGGATATATATATACATTCGTATTCCTATACATGCGATTTAAGCTTGAAGGATGAGAATGAATTTGGACAAGAAAAAAAGAAAAAGTAAAAAAGCAATTTTTTTTTAAAAAAATGCTTTTAAATTTTATTTTAAAATTTTTTTGTTTGAAAATTCAAAGAAGCACTTCGGAAAAGGAATCAGTACACTGCCTTTTGCAGCTATTATTCAAATGTATATGCATTTCATTGCATATTCAAATGCCAGTGCACAATATTTAACTTATTTTTTGGGCATGATAGAGTAAAGGTTCTTCGCCTTGTGTCATTTTAGGGCGTATGCAATTAATTGAGTGAATATTTAATGTAACAGTGACATTATATTATCACTATTACGTAGTGTCATCATTTAATATTGTTGCTCCGAAATTTGTTGGGATCGATGGATATATCCCAATTGATAGATAGTTTTCAGGTGACTGTTTATAAGGGATTCAAATGTCTTATTTCAAAATTTCATTGGATGAGAAATAATGAACAAACACACAGTGCATATAAGTAATAAAAGAGGATTTCTTTATTAATTCAATCAAAAAGACTTCGGTTATAGAAAGACTGAATAAACAACATTGATTATAGTAATAGCTATCTTCTAAAACTAAACTAAAACTACTCCTAATAAAGTCCAGATCATGGGACTTTGGAGGTTTTAGTGTATCATATCTTCTCTACTAAATACCCTTTTTATAGTTATTGTCTTCAACGGTTTTGCTCATATCGATGGTTATTAACTGGTAACTTATAGTTAGCTAGTCTTCTTTCTTATCAAATATGACTGTGACTGATCATCTACCGTCTTTCTTCAGATTTTGTCATATGACATTTTCTTGATGCACCTGGGATGCTAAGTGTCGATACACTGAATATTCCTGAGATTTGATATTTTATATCCAAACAATGCCCCCTAATTTATTTTGAGTTTGAGTGATTACTCAGATAAATGAACAGTTGTAACCGTTTAGCTTCTGAACACCTATTTAAAGGTTTCATTCTTCACTTCCTTACTAATATTAGGTACATCATTTGGGATTCAATAGATGACAACATTTTGATCCCTTCTTTGGATTCTGGCTCAAATTTTACATTGGGTCCTGCCTTCAAATTAGGCATCTTTCCAAGGCTATTTGAGCATTATCCTATTTCCCAAGGGGAAATTTTGACGTTTCATCATCCTCACCTTCGGTGGAAATCATGGGATCAAGGGCTTGCTCCTTTGAAGTCTTGGGTTGATCCAGACCAATAATGGTTTGACCAGGTAGAACGAATGGAGACGCATTTCTTTGACCAATGGAAGGAATATAAAATCTATGAACTGATAAAGCTCTCAACGAGCCCATTGTACATGAATCGTTGGCTCATTGGTGCAACCACCTATTTTTGGTCACAATCTTCCAATGCCATGTTATTTCCTTTTTCCATGATGTCTCCATCTATCCTTAATGTTGTACATTTGAAAGGGTTGTCATCGACTGGGATAGAGGTAACTGTATGTCTGAAGCTTGAACACATTCTGCCAGATCTTCCAAATAACTTTAATTATTCAAACCATGTTACCTTCTTTTGTAAGTCAAACTTTGTAACTCCTTCTTATGAAGAACATGTGGCTTTCCTCCTTCATTGGCTTTGTTGCTTTGTATCTCTAGTCTCAAGATTACTAGGGAGTACTTGAACATTGCTATTATTTTGGCCGATCGAAAAGTTCTAGCCTTAGCTCTTTTCGTGTTAGGAGCCCTTTATATAGGCTTTATTTAACATGGCTGAAAGGAGAATCGACAGTAATTATGGAGGATTGTTTTTGCTATTCCAACCATGGCTATATGTATATTTTCCTAAAACTTGGTCCATCGAATAGCTCCCTTTACCAACATTTAGTCCTATTAATTACACACATTACTTTCTTATGTTAGTTTCCCCATCTCTGCATAAGGATTTTAATTTTTACTTAAAGGCATTATATGATCTGGACTTCAACAGGTATCCTCCTATTTTCTTGCCTTTTTCCAAATGCCTTTACTAATCTTTACGCCTTAGAGCATTCTTCGACGACTCCATTGATCCTACAGGTGAGCAAGACGATTTTCTCCACACATTTTGGGGGCATTGTTCTTCTTCCTCGCTACCACCATGTAGGAGGCCCAATTTATGATTCTAAATACTCCAAGTGTGGTTTTGAGAATTACTCTCCTAGTCAGATTCCTGACAATTTGGCTTTACTAATAGAGTTCCAGTGCCTTTTATGCACTCTTTTATCGATGAGCCTGTAACTCAAAGGCTCAAACTTAGAGATCCTTATTTTGTTCATCTAATCTCTTTGCCCTATAATAAATCTTTGAAAGCCTTTCATTTTAAAAAACTTCATGGGGAACTATCTGTTTCTCCCCTTTTTGTGAATTGGTGGCAAAATGCTTTAGCTCTTCAGCTCTGATCCTCAAGGATAATGTAGTTAGTTGCATTCCCAGTCTGTATTTTTCCAACCAAAAACCAAACAACCTATCTTTTTTGCTAGCAGATTTACTTGGCAAACTTCATGAAGGCTCATCCATGGCTAATCCTTTATAGTATTCATTTTCTGTCGAGGGTCATCTTGTGACAGATCCTTTTGAAGATCCCGCTATTACTTCTTTTTCAAAGAAAAAGTCTAGGAAACAACTAGCATTAGCTACTTTTGAAGAAAAATGATGTCTCTTCTTCTAAGCAACTTGTCCAAGTGGTAGATGAGACTACAATTAATGAAGCTGAATCAGATCTTACTCCAATTTGTCAAGGAATGCCTTTTGATAGGGTGCTTTCTTCAACCATGCCATCCTCTAAAGTGAAAAATTATTCTGATTCTTCCTAGTATAGGGAATGATAGAATCTTAAGTAAAAAAAGGATCTAATCACATTAGTGGTTGTTATGAAATGTTTAATTTTACTTTTGTAATCCCCTTTTTCTTTTTGTGTAATGGCCAAACTTATGTGGCACTTTGATTATTTGTAAATATTTTAGGAATACAAGTTTTTTCTTCTTATAATATCTATTTCTGGTTTCTATTGTTTTCTTTTAAAAACATTATCGCATGCATGGCGACACCTAAGGACCTTTTTTTTTTTTTTTTAACATTATAAGATTTTCAAATAGTTGGATGATATTTCTTCAAATATCTTCCATTAATGGATTTCTTATGCCATTCTCCTTCTAGAGATTGCAAATGATAGACCCCACCTAGTAATATTGTTCCTACCTTAAAGGATCCTTCCCAGTTACGAGACCATTTGTCATGTTCTTTGTTTTTACTTCCCAAAAGTAAAATGACTTTCCACACCAAATCTATTTCAGCAAAACTTTTGAATCTGACTTTTATATTGTAGGTCTTTTCTATCTTTTTCTTCTGGATCTAAATATGGTTCGGGGCTTCTATTTGACATATCGTGATGTTGATAAAAATTTGTTGGCATATCGTGATGTTTTGCCATTCTTCTTGATCTTACAGTGATTTCCATAGGTATCACAACATCATGCTCATATACTAATTCAAATGGTGTTGTTTCATTGTCAGTTTTCTTGAAAGTCTTGTATGCCCACAATAATTTTGGCAACAACTTATGCCACTTCCTCGGGTTTTCTTCTATAGTCTTTTCCAAAATCAACTTTAATGTTTTTTTAGTTGATTCTACTTGTTCATTGGCTTGAGCATAATAGGGTGACAAATTCAACATCTGAACCCCATGTTTAGATGCAAATTATGTTACTTCTGCCCTTATCCTTGATCGACAACAATAGTCTAAGGCAAATCAAACCTACAAATTATATGGTCCTTAATAAAACCAATCACTTTCTGCTGATCTACAACTTTCATAAGTATTGCTTCTGCCCATTTTGTGAAATAATTAGTAGCCACTATGATGTAGGAATGTTGTTCAGATGAGAACTGATGGATCTAACCAATCAAATTCATTGCCCAACCTCTAAATGGCTATGACTTCACAATTAAATGTAACTCGACAGCAGGAACCCTTTAAATAGGTCCATGTTTCTGACAAGCTTGACATCCCTTTGCATAAGTGATGCAATATTTTCTCATGATTGACATGTAATGACCATACCTATGGATTAACCATCTCATCTTTTCAATTGACTGAATGGTGAGATCCACAAATTTTTTCATGGACTTCTGCCATAGCTTTCATGGATTCCAGCTTGCTGACACATAACAACATTATGCCTTCTGGAGTTTTTCTGAAGAATTGCTCTTCCATGAAGACATAATTTATTGCTTGATTCCTAAAAAAACATTTATGTCCTTTGAGATGAATCTTGTAGATACTTAATAATATGGAACCTCCAATCAGATTCCTTTATTTCTATGGCTAGGAAATCCACTGGCCATGATACTATTGTTGGTAAATGTCTTTTTTGTATGTTAATGATTCTTTTATTTTTACCTTCTAGAATCTTAAGCCTAGAGGTAGCTTGAGCCATTTTTTTGGCTTCTCCATTGTGAAGTCTCACGACATGTTCAAACTGAACATCTTCAAAACCTTGAATAAGAGATTGTACAATGTTGATATCTTTCTCTAGAGTGGGGTGGTTATATTTGTATCAACCTTGCACCTGTTGAATTACTAATTGTGAATAACCAATCACTTATAGGTTTTTAATTTTCATGTCTATGGCTATTTCTAGGCCTATAATTAAAGTCTCATACTCAGCTTTATTATTTGATAAAACCAAAGTTTCATCTAATTCATAGGCAAACTGAAACATCTTTCCCTTTGGTGACACCAAAACAATCCCAGCTCCTACACCCTCTTCATTTTTGGAACCATCAAACATTAGTTTCTAGGTTGTTATTTCTATACAACCCACTTTAAATGTGTCTTCTTCAATAAGAACACTTGGATGGTTTGCCAAGAAATCAGCAAAAGCTTGGCTTTTAACTACCTTTTGTGGCACACATTGGAAACAATATTCTTCTAAGGCAAGGATTCATATCTCCATTCTCCCTCTTAATAGGGGTCTTGTGAGCATATATTTAACTAAACCAGTTTGAACAATAATGCACACAATAAATGAAAGTAAGTAATGTCTCAATTTTATTGTTGAAAAGTACAAAGCCAAACAACTTTTCTATTGACTAGTAATTACATTCAACATTATTCAATTTTTTTACCTCAGTAATAGATTGCTTGTTCATGGCCTTGGTCATTATTTTGTGCAAGCAAGCTAGCAATGGACTTCTCTCCTGCTGAAATATATAGCTTTAATTGCTTGTCTTCTTTTGGTGGCATTAACATTGGAGGCTTTGTCAAGTATTCATTGATCTCTTCGAAAGCCTTCTAGTGGTACAACCTCCCATTTGAAATCCACCTCTGACTTGAGTTTCAATAAAGGTGGAAAAACCACCGTTTTTCTTGTAAGGTTAGATATGAACCTTCTTAGGAAATTCACTTGGCCTAAAAATCTCTGCAATTTTTTTCTTATTTGATGGGGTCTGGGCCTTAGCTTTATTTTTATCCACCTCAATTCCTCTTGAATGGACAAAAAATTCCAAGAAATTATTGCAAAAACTCCAAATGCATTTTTCAAAGTATTCATTTTTAATTTGTGCATTCTCATTATCTAGAAAGCCTTCCTAAGGTTTTTCAAATGTGATTCTTGGTCATTAGATTTGATAACCACCTCATCAATGTAAACCTCAATTGATTTTCCAATCATGTCACAGGAAATTAGGTTCATTACCCTTTGATAGGTGGCCCTTACATTTTTAAGGTCAAATGGTATCACCACCCATTCATAGGTACCCAGTGCACTTGGGCATCTAAAGGTAGTTTTATGAACATCCTCATTTGCTATAAATATATGATTATAGCCAGCATGTCCATCCATAAATGTTAAAATAGCAAGCCTAGGAGTAGAATCAATCAAAATATATGCTACAGGCGTTGAATATTCATCTTTAGGGGTTGTAGTGTTCGGATTCTTAAAATCCATACATACCATAACATTTCTAGTCTTTTTGATCATATGAACAATATTAGAAATCCATTCAACATACCTGACAATTCTTATGAAACCTACTTTCAACAACCTTTCAATCCTTTACTACAAGTGTAACTAATAGTCATATTTTTAGGTTGTTGCTTGTAAGGATGGAAATACCATTTAATTGGCAGTCTGTGCTCCACCAATGATCTGTCTAATCTAGGCATTTCTTCATAGTTCCATGCAAAATAGTCTTTGGATTCCCTTAGTAATTCAACCAACCTCTTCTTGAAATATGCTCCATGGGCTGCATGGATGTAGATAGGTATTTTGTTAGTCTTATACCGTAGATTGACTTCCAATAGAGGGTCATGGACATCTGCTTTTACATTATCTAATTTCACAGGTGCAGACTAAAGATTCTCCACCCTATGTTATGATTTATGCTTTCTACACACAACCCAATCGACAAAGGCATCCACTAATGTTTTAACTTTTTATTCCAAGGTATATGCAAACAACTTTGTTAATGTGGCTTTAATGATAGCCATCTTGCCATTCCAGAACCTTTTGTAGGTCCTATTCATCCATCTCTTTGAATTATTTGCTTTCAAGCCTTGGCTGTAGGAAGCCAGACTTGACAAAGACATGAAAAATTTGTTTTAAACTTTTTTCAACATACTTGTTGAATTGGCTTTTGCATTTGCTCTGCCAAATTGAAGTTAGATCCGTGTAATAGAACTGGGCTTCCACATTGTGTGCATCTGTAGAGAATGGATTGGTATCAACCATAGTTTTTAAAATCGGCCCGGACATTAACCCGGTAAAGGTACTGGGTCAATGGGTCACTGGTTCAACCGGTTATATAATAAAAAATAAAAAATAATTATTAATGATAATAAATATGCTAAATATAAAATTATTTTAAAAATAACATGTTTACAAAAACCCACATAAAGAAGAAGCTAAGGAAGATGGGTATGATTGATCACCCACAAGCCATTGGCCACAACTCCAGATGATCAACCCCAACAACCCCCACAAATTTGACAAGAAAAAGAGCCACCTTGTTCAAGCGATGGAACATCTCAAATGGATGAGAACAAAGAAACTAAATTGGAGAAATCAATATAGTCGAGTCAACCATTACTGAGGATGAAGAAGAAAATTATTAAAAACCCATGTGACAAACTAAATGCTCAACTCAATATTCATCAATCACAAAAATCACAAAAATGAAAAAAAAAACATTGGAATAAAAAATTAGAGCTTTAGTAGAAATGGCCAGAGCTGGTGGAATTTTGAGTGATGTACCCACCAAGTGAAGGAATTGCAAAGCCCTAGAAGCAAAATCTTTAGCCCTTCTTCGATCAAGCCAGCGACATGAGACAGAATGCATAATAGGAGGCAACCATGAACAGAGCAGATGGTGGTGACCGCTAATCGTCGTCGAGAAGAGTAGAGGCGCTGAGGAGTTAGGAGGCAGCCTTGAACAGAGGATGAGAGAGATGAGAGAGGTAGCCATCAACAAAAGATGAGAGAGATGAGAGAGGCTGAGACTGCTAATCGTCGTCGAGAAGAGCAAAGGCGCTGAGGAGTTAGGAGGCAGAGATTGATCAATTTTGGGAAAAAATGCCCTAAAGCCTACATTTTATAGAATTTATATTGACCCGTCCGGTTTGTTCGAAATCGTCCGGTTCAGTGGGTTTGTTACAAAATTGGCCGGTTCACTGGTTTTTTCTCGGTTTAATTGCTTGAACGATCTAATAACTAAACTGGTCGGGTTCAGGATCCGGTTCACCGGGTCAACCTGTCGGACCAGGCCGGGTTTTAAAACACTGGTATCAACCCAATGTACTTCCATCCCTTTTCATCCTTTATCCTCTATCCTCTTTTGTCTGTTAGGAAGATTAGTGCTTGATGTAGGGACGATGACACAACCATTTGTATGTATCCAATCTTTTCCTAGAAGATCATTGAAGTTGGATGATGAATCCACCACAAAGAATGTTGTTGTGGTATTCCTATTGCCTACTTGATTTTATACATGCCATATTCTCCTTGCAGTGGACGACCTTCCAACCAAATTACTGTCAAGTCTGTATGAAACAGGTCTTCATCTCTTTTGTTCAACACTTTCAACATCCTTGAAGGTAGGATGTTGGTCATTGCCACATTGTCAACCAGAACTTTCCTGATAGTTTGACCATTGATGTGGGCCTATATGTATAATGGTCTTAGATGTTTAACTAGTTCTTTCTTGGGAGAATACAACACCATTTTATTTTCCCCCAGTGCTCTTTACTCTACATTTATAGAATTTCCATTAGGTCTGGTTTCATTCACAGTTTTTGTGAAGACTGCCATTGATTTAGTGTTGTCTTCGATTTCTCCCAATATTTGGTTTGGTTGTCCTAACTTAGCCTTAAATGTTTCAGGCGGAGCCAAAATTATGTTGCATGATGTATCATCTCTGAGGAGAGACTATTTCTTAAAAATCCATAAGCTCCTCATCTGAAAGTATGTCTTTAACTTTTTCCACTTTTTATTTTATTTTTGCTGATGGGTTTTTTGACATCTTTTCTAGTTCTCCTTCAGATAGATCCAGAATCTGTTTGAAATCAACAATCTTTTGATCAACGATGTCTTGCTTTGTCTGGACTTCTTTGATCTCTTTTTGTTGTTCCTTAGTCCATGTGAAAATTTTCTTCCCTATTAATGGACTAGGGTCTTAATAGGCCTCAAGAGGAGCAAGTTTTCACCTGCTCATCCAAGCGGCAAACTTCATGTGTTATCTCATTTTCTAAGTCTTGCTAAGTGCTTTGGTACCATGCCCCAGAAGGGAATTTTGGATGTTGAACATGGTGCTCTTTTTCTCCATGGACTTTAGGAGGATTTATTGTTTTACATCCAACTTTTGTTATGATTTCAAACCTCCCTTTTTTTTTCTTCTTCTTTTGATTTTGCGTTTCTTGTTTCCTAATTTTCTACCAAAAACTTTGTCTGGCAATCAATGGTCCAACAAAATGGTCAATCATTTGCAGCCATTCCTTCTTGGCTTGACCTTTGTAACTAGTATTTCCTGGAGTGCCTTAATTTTCAAGAAAATAATAAAGACCATGCCATGTTGGTACATTTCCTATAATTTGATAATACCTTGGTCTACATCATCAAATATTTTCTCAAAGTCATTATAGATTTGGAGATCTCCTTCTCCTCTGGTGCTGAATTGGAGACCCTTGTTTGTAAATTCTCTCGCTACATCATCTAGTGGTATAGCATTTGGCTTGACCATTTCTTTCGCACACTTAAAACACATAATTAGTGGCTCTTCCTCTCTAGGATCAAGAATGTTGTGGACTGGTTTCCTCATCTTGGGAACAATTCTCTCTTTTCCAACTATCAAATTGGCATCCTTCTTGTCTTCCTGCAAATTAGCAGACACCATATTAATATTAATATCTTTAAGGAAATGATTTTTGTCAACACCCATGGTTTCTTCTTCTTTTGAAGCATACTTAAGGATTCTTTTTTGGATTAAATCCTGCACACGATTCCAAAAAGTAATGCAATTCTCAGTTTAATGCTTAAATCAGTTATGCCACTTGCAGTATTCTTTTCCCTTTCTATTTGAGGGATGTTATTCATTGAGACATGATAATAAATTTCCGGTTGATTAACTCAATAAACAGAGCATTAGCTATCAATGGATCAAAAGAATACTTTCGATAGGTCAATGGTGCATCATTCTTGAAAGGATGGCTATATGACATGTTCACATGATCCTCAATCTTTTTCAAGGCATCACGCATAATTGGTAACTTCCCTATGATCTGTACTATATCTATTTCAACTTCTCCATCGAAGTCTTAGAAATAAGTCTCGAGTGAACTATTTTTCCTCTGTTGCTCTTCTCAAAGCAACATCTCATATCTGGTAGCCCTAACTAAGAGTTCAAAGAGATCTCTGAATTCCATTCTTTTGAATTTCTTTCTTAATTCAAAGTTCAAACCATTTTAGGGCAGTTTAACTAATTCAACTGCAAGTAAATAACCATGACATTTATTTCTATATTTTTTGAATATGTCGATATTGATTTATGCCTTAATCTTGACAGATATGCCATTCAAACCTCTGATTCATTCCTAAAAAATTGAGCATGAAACTGTTCTTCCATTTCTTGCCAAGTTTGAATTGAATTGACAGAAAAATTAATGAACTAAGCAAATACTATTTTTTCAAAGATGGTGGGAACAATTTCATTTTTAAATTCTCATTATTTTCAATTTCACTACATTAGAAAGTGAATCTGTCTATGTGCTTTATGGTCGATTGATTTCTTCACTCGAGTAAAAGTGAAATTCTGAGATCTTATATCCCCTTGGAAATTCCTCATAATCAACCATTTCCTGCTGCAGTTTGAGCAGCAAATGATGTCCCTCTTCTTGTACCCCTGAATCCACAAGTACCGGCCGAGGACCAAGATACCCATAGTGGATATGATTTTCTAAATATAGAAATTTTGATTTTTCTAAGGCCAGGACCATATAGATCTTGAATTATCTCCACTAGTCAATTTTTGTTAAAAGCCATGTTTTGGTGGCCTTCTAAATTTTCAAATTGATCAAAGGGTTGTCCCCTACCCTTGGCCTAAATTCCTCAATAAGTTCCAATGGAGGCATATCATGCCTTTGACGACCCCTTCTAGGGAATTCAGGGGTTATCCTTGGCTTATTCCTATCTCCAAAATTTCTTCCCAGGAAGAAGTTAAGGAATATTTCAACAGGTTTTCCATCGAACACCATGTTGAAGTGATTTTGGTGTGGCCTTTGATTTTCTGCCCCTAAGATTTTTGTCGGGTCTCTTGTTAGTTACTATTGGTGATGGCCTCTGATTTCCTACAGAAGGCACCACATGATTGGTGTTTCCTTCTTTCATCATTTGATTTCTAACAATAGTGGTTACTTTCTCATCAATTCATGTATGACATTAACTAATCTTGTCTAATACCAGAATTAAGATTATGCAATACCTATTTCAGATTTTGCACAAACTCTTGCATTTGTATCCTACACTAGCCACTTGATTGACCATTTTCCGGATTTGTAGATTCCATTGGGTTGATATTTGAACTTGCTTCATGATTGCCACCATTTGACGTCATTTTCATAGTTTCATTAGTGCCAAATACGATTTCATCTTGTTTCCTTGTTCGAACCATTTTCTTGATCAAAGTTATTAATGTTGTCCCACCAGGTGTGCCAAAAGGTTGTTGCTCCAAAATCTATTAGGATTGACATATATATCTCAATCGATAAATAATTTTCAGACGACTGTTTATATGGGTTCAAATGCCTTGTTTCAAGACTTCCTTGGATAAGAAATAATGAACAAACACACAATGCAAGGAACTAATAAAAAAAGATTCTTTTATTAATTCAATCGACATGACTTCGGTTATAGGAAGACTGAATAAAGAGCCTTGATTGCAGTAATAACTACATCCTAAAACTAATTTAAAACTATTTCTAATAATGCCCAGATCATGGTTCTTTAGAAGTTTAAATGTATCCAGTCGTTTCCACTAAATGCCATTTTTTTTAAAGGCCACTGTCTTTGACGGTTTTTCTTATATCGACGATTATTGAATGGTAACCTCTGATTATTTATTCTTGATTGTGGCTGTTTATCTCCTGCCTTTCTTCAGATTCTATCACGTGACCCTTTTTTGATGCACCTGGGATATTAAGTGTCGACACACTAAATATTCATGAGATTTGATATTTTATGTCTAAATAAATATGAAATTGCCAACTAGACAAAGTGAATTCCAGTACTATACAATGGGTGATTATTATATTACATGTAGGTGGTGATTACTAAATTGTGTGAGACCCAGTTGCTCACTTCTTACTTTTTTATTTGATGATAAAGTCATGCGATGGTGGTGACATAGTGTTACCGTTACATTGGATATATTCTTCTATTAATTGAGTTCTAGATTCTTGAATCATAATCTATAATAAAAAACAATAGTTTGAATTAATTAATAAAAATGATCCCTTAAGAATGATCACGTGAGACATATGTGAACACTTCATTAATCACTTTAAACCGTTATTTTTATTGATCCAAAATGATAGAAATTAAAAATTTTAAGGACTAAAGTCACACAATTGAAATAATAAATATCAATTCCAAGTGGTAGATCAAGTGGTAACTGGAACGTACTGTAAACCTAAAGTCTTGAATTTTGAATATTGGCTATGAGGAATTTATGTCTTATGAATACCCTAGTCACAATGTAGATGACTTGCATATGATCGGATCGGGAATGAAATTAATCGATGTATGTGTTAGTTGTCCCAGACATTATTGATCATTAAACAAAATAAAAAATAAAAAACAAAAAATACCAAAGTGGGACAAAACAACACATGTTTGGGGGGGGGGGGGGGGGGGCAGTGGTGTATTTTTGACTTTTTTTTCCTGGTTTAAGACATAGTATTTTATTACACACAACATATTTTACACGAGCAATGAGTTGTCGTGTCTCATGTAAATTTTATACGTAGAATGTGTTGAAAGTCTTAAGTCAGCAAATCTCATTCCTAAAATCCATCACTCGGTTGCTTAGAAAATTCCAAAAACAAAGCTGATGACTCGAATATGCACTCCAAAAATTCAGAAAAGCAAAAGAGTTGACAGTTGCTAACTACAATCAAACATCAAAAGTAAGGGTGTTCAAATTTTCGATTAATCACAACTTTCTAACTTACTCGACTCTACCTTATCCTATTGATCGGCTAGCCAAAAAAATTGGGTAGGAATGCGGAAGAGTTTTTAGTCTTCCGATTAAATTGGGTAGGAATGCGGAATACCCATCAAATTTTTGCATTCCTACCCTACCCTGCCCTACCCTACCCGCATAACTAAAAACCCTAATTCCCTAACGCATTGTCGTCTTCTTAGGACCTCATATGTCTCGCCTCCAACCTCCTCATCTCGCCGCTCTCACCTCTCTCGCCATCTCACTTCTCTCGCCTCTCTCATCCTCTCTTTGAACACCCCTATCTGTTCAGTAGCTCACCCTCTACCGCTGCTCTAGGGGTGTTCACCCTACCCTACGAGTAGGAAATATGGTCTTCCATATTCTTATCCGATATTTTGCGAAATAATTTTTTCTTGGTCTACCCTACCCGATCAAGTGTAGTTTTTGGCGCAGGTTACATGATTTGTGGTGATCTATTGGAGCAGTTATGATTTTTGATGTGTTTCATATGGTTTAAACATAAAATAGTTGTTATTGTATTTGTGCAACAATTTTGATGGATTGATGTTTATGCCTTGAGCTTTCTTGTGTTTTATTGTAATTATTATTGTAATTGTTTTAGATTTTAGTGTTATTGGTTCATTGTGTTGTTAAATTGGTGCATGTTATTTAATTGAATTGTTAAAATCATCCAAAAATTAATAACTACAAAACGTGTTCATCCAATTTCCTACCCGACTTCCTACCCGATTAATTTGGACGGAAGTCGAGTAGGAATACTATATTTGATCGGGTAGGATAGGCCAAGAAAAAATTCTTCCGCAAAGTATCGAGTAGGAATATGGAATACCATATTTCCTACCCGTAGGGTAGAGTGAACACCTCTAATCAAAAGTAGAGTTGATGATAGGGACATGCCTTAACGTACAACTAAAAAAATTTCAGTATCAAACTTCTAAAATTTATTATTTTGAAAAATGTTTTTATAACTTTTATGGGTCATTTTATAATCATTAAATTTATCATCTTTAGGGTTAATTTACTACTTTTGTGAGTATTTTTACCACTATTATGAGTGTTTTTACAATATTTATGGTAACTATTTTTACCACTTTTCTTAAGTACAAAAAATTTATCATTCTGTGAGTGATTTATTACATTTATGAGTGTTTTTATCACATTTGTGGATATTTAGTAACTATTTTTAAATATTTTCAAGTATCACAATCAGGGGCGGAGGGAGGCATGGGCCAGGGTGGGCACGTGCTCCCCCTCAAATTTTTTTTTTTTTTTAGTTATGTATATATATTATATATTTATATAGTATATTATTTGTGCCCACCCAAAACCCAATATAAAAATGTTAGACCCACATTATTTATTCAAAAAAATTAAAAAATTAAGTCCATTTAAAATAAAAAAAATTTGAGTCCATCACTATCTACCCAAACTTATTAAAAAAATTAAAATTTTGACCTATCACAATCCACCCAAACCTATTAAAAAAATAAAAATTTTGGCTCAACATTAAAAACAAAATTTTTGGCCCACCATATTTAATTGTGTCCATCATAATATTGTGTTTAGGTGATATTGATTTAAATAGACTAATACATAAATAATTGTTAACTTTTTGAACAATGTTATTGAAACATAATTTTAGGACCTAATACATTGCGATATTAAATATAATAGTCTTAATATTTAATAAATTCTACTGTCTATCCAATGGTCACAAACCATTGGGTCTCCATCAATTAAATCTCAAATTATGTACAACTAATATAATTGTTAACTTTTAGACATGTCCGAATATGTTTTGAACATATTGATGTTATTTTATAATTTTTTTAAAATTGTAGGGTTATTTTGTTATTATATAAAAATGTGTGTCGTTATGTAGTAAACTATACGATCATAAATAGAAGATTGTTACCGTGATTTTATATATAAAAGAAATATTATTGATAAAATTAATTTGTAACACTTTCAAATAATAAAAGCATATCATGGTCAATTGTAAGTAATAATAATTAGTCGCATTCTCGATAAGAAGTTTTCATTATTATTTTCTTATTTATGAGTATATCGATTTTTAATCTTCTATGTTTTAAAAATATTAAATATAAATTTATGAACTTTTACGGTCTATTAAAAAAAAATCAAGACATACTAGTGTGCCCACCCTCAAAAAAATTTCTGGCTCCGCCCCTGATCACAATAGTGATAAAACTACCTACAAATACGATAAAAGTTATCACAAATGTGATAAATTTTTGGTATGATACCGAAATTTTGAATTTCAGTACCATAGTCAAGTCCTCATGAGAGATAAGAGGGTTAGCCTTAACTATCGAAAAGTAAATTTTTTGATCACTTATAAAAGTGATACATACAAAGTTTTAAAGTTAATTGTACTAGAGGTCCCTAAAGTATTAAGTTTGTCTTATTTTGGTCCCTTTAATTGTATCATTTTGATCATCAATATTTTAATTACATCATTTTGGTCTCTAAAATATTGAATATATTTCTATGTGGTTTTTCAAGTAGACAGCTTTCCGGTTGCTAATGATTTTTGATTATAAACTTGTCATCTAATACTTAAATATAGGCAAAAAAATAATTTGAATAACTCTTGACCAAATTTCTATCAAAATTTTGATCAAAGAGCTATTCAAATTACACAGTTTTGAGAATGTTTCGTCAAGAGCTACTTATGATTCTTCTCTTTCTAGTTATTTGGTAAGTGGGCTTAATTCATATTTAACGAAAATAATTGTGTTATATCAGTTGAGATGAAAATTTTGGTAGGTTTGGGTCTCTTCTAATTATTTGTTAATTACCTTTCTTTTCACACGTTCTCTAATAACTCGAATTAGACGTGTTTAGTAGACACGTCTTTAGTTTGCGAAACAAAACTTTATTCAAACTCCAACCAAAACTCTTATAGTTTCTGGTCAAAGTCATGTTTGGTAAGCACAACTTTCGTATGAAGACGGGATTAACAACCACGATTTTACGGAAGTTGTATTTACTAAACACTATTTATTTGGATTTTAAAATTAAAATTAAATACCCTCTGATTTGACTTAAAAATATTATTAGATCAACAATCGTGTCTCTTTCGTCCATTTATTAAAATCCAAATAAGATTATTTGTTTATTTTTTTAAAAAAAAATCAATTTTTTTTTAAACAGTTGGGTCTTTGCCCTTTCATTAATAATCATACCAAAAACAATCTACCAACAACATAATTTTCAACTCATCAGGGGGATTGTGAATCCAATTACAAGAGTGTAAACGTCTATTTGTTGATCTAGCCATCCAGTTTCGGTGAGACAAATTCACATGCGGCAAAGAAAGAGAAAAGAGAATATGGGACTTTAAACCTTATTGTTTGACAATATTTAAGTTACAAATACAACAAATCATAAGGTGTAGAAAATTTAAGGATTGTTCAGTGGTTGAGTTTGGTCTCTAGTAACTCAGAAGTTTCAGATTCAATACTTTTCATATTCTCTAAGGGTCAGCCACCTTTGTTCCTTAGGAAACATGTTTTAAACACACTCGACCTATGATGACCAGTATCCCAGTTCGAGGGAGTAGTCGGCGTAAGTTAAATATCCTGTAGCTTAAAAATAAAAATAAATATTGACCCAGTATTGTAGGATCTAAAAAAGGTCAGATGTATGCAACCTTATCTCAGTATTCGGAGAAATTCAAATCCTTCACACACAAACTTAGAAAAAGACAGTCCAATACACGAGACTCTTGCTGTTGCAGTAGATATACACAACATTTATCTCTGCATGCAGAGATGTAGTTTACACGATTTTCACCCTTAACGCCCATATTACAACATAACAATCTTACTATTATGCAACATCTAGGGACGGAACTATGACGATGCCATGCCCCCCCCTTCAAATTTTAAAATTTTTCATTATTCCTCCTATATTTTTTAAAATTTTTATTATTAACCTCTAACTTTTCAAAACACCAAATGTGTAAATATCTCACCCTAGTGTATTAAAAAAGATCAATAACTTAATATTTAGTAACAATTTAGGATGTAATCACATGGATGAGTGTCGTTTTTACTGATGAAGATATTTGTTGAATTATTTTGATGATGTAGAGAAAAAATAAGTGACTTTTTTTATATAAAAAAAGTATGGAAATAAATATGGTTTATATCAAAATCAATTGGTTGACTTATAATTCATTTTTATTATGATATCATATGAAACTATTATTTGAGACCTTGATCTATAAGAAAAATAGAGGAGATTATCCCAAATGAAAAATGATGGCATGAACCACTTTGGAGTTTTGTGTTCAAAAAGAATTTTTTTAATGCCATTGAAAAAATTAAATTTAATAAATTTTTTATAAATAGAAATTTATCATTGACAATGACAGTCGAATAAACCTATTGAATTAAATTTTTGTCTATGTTATTGTTGGTCCCCTCAAGATAAAATTTTGATTCCGTCCCTCACAATATTATTGTATGGTTAAAAACAACATTGAGAGTGGTATCTTCGTATATAGCATTATTCTAATCAAGGATATGAAACTCATATATTCTAAACTTAGGAAAAATAGTATGATACATTAAATATAATTACTTTACGGTAAAACAAATCGTATACTTGTACACTATTACTCTAATCACAACGAGATTCACATGTGATGTTTAGGTGGTTGTTGCCTACTTTGACAACCAATCAGTTGACCCACCATTTGCCTGGAATTGTTTGACAGAGATGTTGATGATAGTTGCATGAGTCTATTTCAGATGGGCTTATTGAAATCTGTTATGTTTTATATTATAAACTAGCATACGAAGTGCATTGCATGTGAATATATTTAAATAATAATTTTTTATAAAAAAATTAAATTATATTGATAATTTATTTAAATAATAAATTGTATGTCGAATAATTAAATCTTATATTAATTATTACTAAATCTAATTATTGATCTACTCTCCTCTTCTTTGAGCACTTAATTTTTCATTTTTATGTATCTTCCCAACTTCTTTAAACATGTTCTTTTGTTTATAGTGAATTTTTATTGTAAAATTATCATTCTTAAGTATTTGTATATTTAAATATATTATTATCTAATAGATTGATAAAATTATAAGCTGTTATTTGTATCATAATATTATGATATTGTTGCATATAAAAAAAAATTAAATATGACAAATAATTGACAGTAAAATTTAATTTTCCAACAACATATATATATATAATATGTGTAAATGTACTACCAATAAATGAGTCCAAAAGAACTTAAAAGTCAAATATTACTATTAAAAGAGTATAAAAGAACTTATAAGTCTAATAGCTATAGAAAATATTAAAATTGGATGAAAGCAAATATGTGTGTATAATTTAATTTATAATAATAATTAAGGATGTGTCTATTTCATTTGCCAAACGCGCTTTAAAAAACTTGACTATTACAATAATAAGAATATATTTTAAGATTCCTAATGTTGTCCATGTGACACACGAGAACGCGAAAATATTAGTGTTGCGTGTTGAAACTCCATTGCTCCCAAGCCAGAAAAACGTACAATCGATGACTACAAGAAGACTTGATGATAATAGAAATACGAAATTATTCTTCTCCTCAAGCAAAACTACGCAAATGCCACTAATAACTTGGGGAGATTATAAGGTAGGTTTATTTTATTTTTATTTTTTTGTTAATTGGTGAAAAGTTGTTTCAATGGTAAAAATCAATTGAATAGTCGAACATATCAATCTTTCATACTCTATGATAATTGAACTTGAACAATGTTATAGGGATCTAATCTAATTACCACATGCGGGTTATAACAAGCTGACTTCATAAAAGATGGTCTTGACTTTCAGACATGCACAATGGCAATTTGGAAAATTGTGAAAGAGTCATGACCTCTTTACATCTTTGAGCCAACCTCGATGTTTCCTTCTCCGCCAGGCTATGGGACAAAACTTTCTATTTTTCGAAGTGCACATAACCTTATAAATATACTCTCAATCTCAACACTCGCCCACCAAACTCTCTCTCTCTCTCTCCCTCCTCATCCACCAAACTCTCTCTCTCTCCTCAGCTACCAAAATCCGAAACCTCCCTATCCTACTGAACTCTCAGAATCTTCTCTCTCAACCTCAACTTTCTCAGCTACCAAAATCTCCCAAGCCTGTCTCCTAGTGAACTGCTTGGGACTCAAATGGCCACCATGAAAGCAATCCAACCTCACCTCCCATCCACCATCGCCAACACCAATGGGCTTCGGAAAATTTATGCCAATCAAGAAACTGCAATCAATTTTCGCCCACATAAAAAAACTTCTAGCCGATCCAATCGCCTAGCCGAATCACTCTCTCACCTCCTACATCTACATGTTGAGCCACCAGCCCAAAAAAGCCTCCACTATACTAATGAGAATTTCAAAATTGAGGATAAGCACATCACTCCAGTTATGTCTCCTAAGGAAGACATATCGGAAAAATGGCGCGAAATTCAAGGTGGTTATGAGTGGGACAATCTTCTTGATCCTCTTCACCCATGGCTTCGACGAGAGATTGTGAAATATGGAGATTTCGCACAAGCAACGTATGATGCCTTCGATTTTGATTCATTTTCGGAGTATTGTGGGAGTTGTAGATATAATGAAAATAAGCTTTTTGATAAATTAGGCCTTAATAAGCATGGCTATAAGGTGACTAAGTACATTTATGCTATGTCACATATAGATTTGCCTCGGTGGCTTGAGAGGTCTCACTTGGTGGACAAATGGAGCAAAGACTCAAATTGGATGGGATTCATAGGAGTCAGTGATGATGATGAGTCCAGACGAATCGGGCGAAGAGATATAGTCGTGGCATGGCGTGGCACGGTGTCACCATCAGAGTGGTACGAAGATTTTCAAAGGAAGTTAGACCCAATTGGGCATGGGGAAGCAAAAGTGGAACATGGGTTTCTTAGCATTTACAAATCTAAAAGTGAATCAACTAGGTACAACAAGTCTAGTGCCTCGGAACAAGTTATGAAAGAAGTGAAGAGGCTAGTGCAATTCTACAATGCAAGAGGTGAAGAAGTGAGCCTTACAATCACTGGACATAGCCTAGGAGGTGCATTGGCTCTCCTCACTGCTTATGAAGCTGCTTCCTCTCTCCCTGACCTTCATGTTAACGTTATATCATTCGGTGCGCCTAGGGTTGGGAACATAGCTTTTCGAGATGAGTTGCACCAAATGGGAGTAAAAACACTGCGCGTTGTAGCTAAGCAAGATTTAGTCCCTTGCATGCCCGGGCTTGTTTTCAATGAAAGCCTACAGAAGTTTGATGACATAACCGGAACACTAGATTGGGTTTACACACATGTTGGAACTGAATTGAAGCTTGATGCATGGTCTTCTCCTTATCTCAAACGCGGATTTAACGTCTCAGGGTTCCATATGCTGGAGACTTACCTTCATCTAGTAGATGGGTTCCACAGTAAAACCTCAACATTTAGGTCTGATGCTAGAAGGGACGTTGCTTTGGTGAACAAGACCTGTGACATGCTTGTGGATGAACTGAGGATTCCTCACTTTTGGTACCAACAGGCCAACAAGGGATTAGAATGCAATGAACATGGCAGGTGGGTTAAACCCAAAAGAGACCTAGAAGACATACCTTTGGCTACTAGTGAAACACACACCCACGTATTTGAGATGGAGGAGAATTATGGACTTTTACCAATGTTCAGTTTATAGACACAGAACTTTGTTATTGAAATTTTGGGTAGTGTAATTTTTTTTAGTAATTAAATAAAATATATAAATTTCCTATGAAAAATTTTCATAGCCAACATTGGCCAAACAGCTAGCACCCATCAAGGATGCACAAAATAAAAAAATAAAAAAAGCCAATATGGTAGGAGTATTGATCTACTTTTTTTTTTTTTTTTTGAACACATAGGGACTTCCAAACACCTCTACTTCAACAGATTGAGTTCATACATCATTCCAACCACAAAAACAAATAATATCAGCTAGATAAATTAGCAGGGGAGACATGCCATATCTGAAATTTGACATTGTTCTGGGGAATGTTCTGGACCTTCAAGGTGATCATTATGCTTCGTAGCACCTCTGTAATGTAATTTTGGTAATGAATCGATAATTAAAAATTATGCGTGATGTCAAATTCTTAGCACAAAGAATGTTTGATATATATTTTTCAAAATAATCTATATATACATGTTATGATGACTTGTATTCCAAGTCCGTGGATCCAAATAAATCTGATGGCATTAGTGTTTGTGTTAAAAGCCGTCTTAGTTAGAGTTCAAGAAGTGGTTGGACACTTTGGATAAGGATCAAGAGTTGTTGTCTTTCAATTCCAGTTTGTTTCATTATTTAATTGGGAAAAATTTTGGTTTGGTCAATACATGAAGATTTCCTTATTTATTAAGACTTTGACTATATGAAGTATTCTTTACATATAGAAGTCTTTTGGATATCAACAATGCTGCATCCACCAAATTATTTACCAACTTTTGAATCCCAAATCAATATAAACCATAGGGTCAGTAGATTCCATTAACTATCACTAACCATCCAATGGCTATCAATGAGACACATCATTTGGGATTCAAAAATTTGGTAAAAATTTTGGTGGACACATCATTTCCCTTTGGATATTGGCCGTAGGTGTTCAGCTTTATTGAAGAGCTCGACGACGACAATTTGGTGTGTGTGATAAATTGGGTATGCTCTAATTGTTTGTGGGTCTTTTTCGAGAAAGCCAATATTGGTTAAAGAAGATTTTTGGCACTATTAATCTTGTAATAGTGATATAGCAGATAGACGTTCTCTTGTTGCCTTTATTTCGAGAACGATTTGTAATCTCCAACATTTAATAGTGAAATCTTACCGCTGTGTTTCATTCGTGGACGTAGGCTTTCTTGTTGAGCTGAACCACGTAAATCTTGTGTGTTCTATTTTTCTATTTTGTTGCGTTATTATTTTACTTGTGCCATTGGTTCATAACAAACTAGTACTAGAGCTATTGGTTTCGGGATGGTTGAAACAAAATTAAAGATAGAAAAATTTGATGGTCAGAACAGTTTTAATTTATGGAAAATTAAAATGAAGGCATTGCTTCGTCAGTAGGATTTGGCAAAGGGCATTAATGAATCCCTATCCACGGAGAAAAATAAGACTAAAGTTGCTAATATTTAAGATAAAGCATACAATGTAATTTAATTGTCTCTTTCTGATGAAGTTCTTTGTGAGGTTGTCGATGAAGACAAAACCGAAAGACTACGGAAAAAGTTGGAGAGTTTCTATATGAAGTAAGTCTGTCGCCAACCGTTTGTATCTGAAGTAACAGTTGTATATACTCAAGATGAAAGAAGGTACGCCCATTAATGAACATGTTGATAAATTTAACAAAATTATTATGGACTTTGAAAAATATTAATATTAAAATTGGGGATGAAGATCAAGCCCTTATCGTGTTATGCTCACTATTTGATTCATTTGATAATTTTTTTAATTTGATGTTCTATAGGAGAGACTCGATCTCCTTAGTTGATGTGAAATCCTCTTCAAATTCTAAGAACTTGCGTACTAAATTGAATGGTAAAGGTAGTGATGCTCAGTCTGAGGGTTTGTTTGTGAAGGGTTGTCACGATAGTTCTTCTAATAATAATAGAGGTCGATTCGTTGAGAGCAATTCAGATAAATGAAAAGGAAAATCTCAATATCGATCCCACTCTAGGAAGAAATAGAATAATGTTGAATGTTTCTATTGTCACAAAATTGGTAATTACAAGCGTGATTGTTTTAAGTTGAAAAATAAAGGAGGTCATAAAAAATCAAATCCTTCCGATTCTTCTAGTGTTGTTGGTGTTGCAGAAGATACATCTGATGGTTCAGATAATATGCTTACAGTTGTTATCTTTGATGGGCATTTTAATGATGAGTGGATTCTTGATTCGAGTTGTTCCTATCACATGTACCCTAATAGGGATTGGTTTACCACATATGAGTCAATCAATGGTGATTCAGTCTTAGTGGAAAATAATATTGCTTGCAAGGTTGCCGAAGTAGGTACTATCTGAATTAAGACACATGATGGGGTTGTGAGGACTTTGACAGATGTACGACATATTCTAGAATTAAAGAAGAATTTGATTTTTTTGGGTACTTTAGATTCCATTGGTTGCAGGTTTTCTGCTGAATGTGGAGTTATGAAATTTTGTAGGGGTTTCCTAGTTGTGATGAAAGGTAAAAAGATTAATGACCTCTATGTTCTTCAGGGTGATACTGTGATTGGTGCAGTTAGTGTGTCATCTTAAAAAATTCCAGATTCAGATACTACCCAGTTATGACATATGCGTTTGGGCCACATGACCGATAGGGGCATGAAAGTTTTGTGTAAATAGGGTTTGCTTGGCAAGCAAGAAATTAGGAAGCTTGATTTTTGTGAGCATTGTGTCTTCGAGAAATAGTGCAGAGTCAAGTTCAATACATCTATTCACAGGACTAAAAATACAGTTGTTTATATTCATTTAAACCTTTGGGGTCCTTCTCAGGTTCCATCTAACGGTGGTGCTCGGTATTTTTTGATCTTTATTGATGATTATTCAAGGAAGGTTTGTGTGTATTTTGTAAAATGCAAGAGTGATACTTTTAGGAATTTCAAGCAATGGAAGATTTTGATTGAGAAATAGACAGGAAAGAAAGTCAAGCATCTCAAAACAGATAATGGTTTGGAATTTTGTGAAGGTGAGTTTAATGAGTTCTGTAAAGATGATGGCATTGTCAGACATTGCACTGTCCGGTCTACTTCATAGCAAAATGGGGTTGCAAGAAGGATGAACATAACTTTTTTGGACAAAACACGTTTTATGCTCTCTAATGTAGGGTTATTTAAAGTTTTTTGGGTTGAGGCTGTCAGCCATGCTTATTATTTGGTTAATCCTTCTCCATCAACTACTATTGAGTTAAAGACTCCATATGAGGTATAGTCTGGTACTCATGCTGATTATTTTGATTTAAAAATATTTAGTTGCACTGCTTATTATCATGTGAATGATGGTAAGCTTGAGCCTAAGGCTAAGAAGTGCATATTTATTGTTATGCTAATGGTGTGAAATGATATAGATTGTGGTGTTGTGATCCTAAATTGCCTAGGTTTATAATCAGTAAGGATGTTGTATTTGATGAATCTTCTATGTTCCATCCAAGAAAGGAGTTCGTAGTTTCTGTAGGGGAAGAACAAGGTTATAGCAAAAAGGTGGAACTACAGGTGGAAGCTTCATAGAAAGTACTCCAGTTCAACTTATTAAAAATTTGCCTAGTTCTAGTTCTGGTGATGCTCCACATGTGGGGCATCAATATAGTATTGCAACAGGTAGGGAGAAGAGACAAGTGAGACCTCCTCAGAAATATGGGTATGCATACTTGGTGGCTTATGCACTTACTATATCAGAGGAGTTTGGTGTTCAGGAACCTTCCACATATTCAAAAGTTGTCATAGGTAGTGAGTCTGCACATTGGTCCATTGCTACGACTGAAGAAATTGAATCTTTTCATAAAAACCAGACTTGAGAATTAATGAAGTTGTCTACGGGCATGAAGACTGTTGGTTACAAATGGGTCTTCAAGAAAAAGAAGGAATTCTAGGGGTTGAATCTGCAAGGTAAAAGACATGATTGGTTGCACAGGGCTACAGTCAGAGAGAGGGTATGGACTTCAATGAAGTTTTTTCACTAGCTATGAACTATAGCTCTATTCATTTATTGCTTGCCATGGTCGCTTCACTTAATCTAGAGCTTGAGCAACTTGATGTAAATACAATTTTTTTACATAGTGAGCTTGAGGAAAATATCTATATGCATCAACTAGAGGGATTTATTGTTCAAGGTAAAAGAATACCATGTTTGCTTGTTGAAGAAATCATTATATGGTTTGAAACAATCTCCAAGGTAGTGGTACAAATTTTTTGACACCTTTATGATAGATCATGGTTACTCTAGGAGTAATTATGATAGTTATGTGTATCATAGATAGTTGTTAGATGGTTCTTTTATATATTTGTTACTTTGTGTGGATAACATGTTTATTGTTGCTAAGAGTATGTTAGAGATTGACAAGTTAAAGAAACAATCGAGTTCAGAATTTGAGATGAAAGTTTTGGGTGCTGCAAAGAAAATTTTGGGTATGGGGATTCATTGGGATAGGAAAGCAGATATGTTGTATTTATCTCAAAAGAAATATATTGAGAAAGTTATAGAGCGGTTTGGGATGCAGAATTCGAAATCCGTGAGTACTCCACTTGTCACTTACTTCAGACTTTTAGTGGCTTTATCACCACAAAGTGAGAATGAGGAGTAATTTATGTTTCGTGTTCCTTATTCTAGTGCAGTTGAGAACATCATATATACTATAGTTTTCACTCGTCAAGATATTTCATAGGCAGTTAGTGTGGTTAGTCATTATATGACTAATCTTAGGAATGTTCATTAGCAGGCTGTGAAATGGATACTTCAATATTTGAGAGACACTACAGTTGTTGGCTTAGTATTTGGTAGAAGATATGACATCGATTCTACAGTTGTTGGTAATGTTGATTCAGATTATGCGGGTGATCTAGATAAGAGGAGATCTCTGACAAATTATATTTTTACTCTATTTGGGTGCACTGTAAGTTGGAGGGTGATCTTATAGTCTACAGTTGCTTTGTCTACCACAGAGGCAGAATATATGGCAGTATTAAAGGTAGTTAAAGAAGAAATTTGGTTGAGAGGTTTGGTCTGTCACTTGGGCTTGGAAGAGGAAGTAACTATAGTGTTTTGTGATAGTCAAAGTGCAATACATTTGACTAACAATCGAATGTATTATGAAAGGACCAAACACATTAACGTTAGATATCACTTCCTTTGTGAGGTTATGACTCAATGTATTATCACAGTGAAAAAGGTTACTACAGTAAAGACCCCAGTAGATATGTTTACTAAGCCGATATTGGTGCTCAAGTTCAAGCTTTTTTTGGACTTGACTGGTATTTACACTGTTTGAGTTGTACCCTGCAGTGTATTTGGCGAAACTAGCGGTCAAGTTCACTTTAGTTGGATGACTTGATGGAATACAAGCCAAGGTGGAGATTTGTTACTATGACTTGTATTCAAAGTCCATGGATCCAAATAAACCTGATGGCATTAGTGTTTGTGTTGAAAGCCATCTCAGTAAGAATTCAAGAAGTAGCTGGACAATTTGGATAAGGATCAAGAGTCTATGTCTTTCAATAAGAGTATGTTTCATTATTTAATTGGGAAAAATTTTGGTTGGGTCAACACATGAAGACTTCTTATTTATTAAGACTTTGACTATATGCAGTATTCTTTACATATATAAGTCTTTTGGATATTGGCAGTAGGCGTTCAACTATAATGAAGAACTCTACGACGACAATTTGGTGTGTGTGATAAATTGGGTCTGCTCTATTTGTTTTTGGGTCTTCTTCAGGAAAGGCAATATTGGTTAAATAAGATTTTTGACACTATTAATCTTGTAATAGTGATATAGTAGATAGACGTTCTCTTGTTGTCTTTATTTAGAGAACATTTGTAATATCCAACATTTAATAGTGAAATTTTACCGTTGTATTTTGTTCGTGGATGTAGGCTTTCTTGTTGAGCCGAACTATGTAAATCTTCTGTTTTATTTTTTTATTTCATTGCGTTATTATTTTACTTGTGACATTGGTTCATAACAATACATATTTATACTACTAATAAAAGTACCTTAACATGAAAAACTTTTGATTCTCTATTTTACCCTTATAAAAAGTTATAAAGACCACTCTATCCTTTCACAATTAAATATCTAAATTATCTATTATCTCCTTATGTATTTAAATCTCTCAATTACCTCTAACTTTTCTTTTAATTATCTATTATCTATATAAATATCAATTTCTATGAAACTTTTTGATTGACTGTATTATCTTTAAAAAATACGCATCATTATATTTTTAATAAAATGTTCAAAAAACTTTCAAAAACTTCATAAATCTAATATTACTCATCTCATATGCAAAGATAACATTATCCACATATATGTTTACGTTTTTTTATTTAAAAAGTTTAACCCTTTTATTTCTAAGATAAAAAATAATTATATATATAATTTTTTAAAATTAATTTATGCTACATCAATATAATTTTTTAGTTTACAATAAATTTTTTAAATTATATTAAGATTTTATGTGAAAATAGTTTGTAGTTTATTCTTAAGTAAAACTTGAATTTTTTAAAATTTTGATATGTTTTAAAATATATATTATAGAGTATTATATTAAATCTTATTCTAATTGATCTAACTAATTCTTAAATACAGTAAAATTTTAATATAATTAAGTAGTATATTGACAATTACTTTTATTTTATTCAAGGAATTATAAGTGAAATCCTAATCGAATGAATTTCAAAAAAATTAATTTCTCAAACATTATTAAAAAATACTCTCAATCAAAAAATTCTAAAAAAAATAGAACTTTAACTATTTTTTTTTATCTTTTTTCTTATAGTTAGAATAACGAATTTTTGAAATATACTAAGTTTTCATAATCCTATAATAGAATATGAGTAATGAAAAATTAAGTCTGATAAATTTGAGATAATATTTAATTTAGATACACATATACTAATATATTATATTAATTTTTATGTACAAAAACTATTCACGTGCAACGCACGTAGTGCATTGCTAGTCTATTTTAAGTGTGTATACTTAACTTAAAATTTGTAAATGCGGGCGTGTCAGAGCTCTTGCAAGCTCTTGATTTTCGAACATAACGAGCTTACTAATTTGTGAGATCCTAATCGAGACTATGCATACAAGTGAAGAAGAGAGTAATGGTTACTCTTAAATCCTTTTCTTTGCCTCGTAATCAAAGACTAACTTTTAATCTGTAGAAGTAGTAACCAATGATGAAGCAAATATTGAGCTCAGGGCTCTTCATTGAAGTAATAGCTAGATTACAACCTATGAAGCATGGATACTTCGTTGAGGTTGATGTATCCGTATCGGATACTTTACGGATACGATACTCGTCGGATACGTATCGGATACACCTACGTATCCGATAATAATTAAATATTAGGATACTTCACGGATACTTTTGTAGTCGACCAACATATATAATTTTTTAGTTGAACTTTTAACATCTCTTTTCGAATTTACATACCATACAATACATTAACAAAAAATTCATATTACTTCAAAGGTACATGAGTGTTTTTTAAGTATTATCTAAAATTACATGTCAAAAGAGTATAAAATAAAGTTATTACATTATAATTTTAGCAAAATTACTTCTAAATACTAGGTAAATATTAGCTTTGATTCCTTTAATTTGTCACTTCACTTTGTGAATATACCACAGCGATACGATATATATTTTCTTGAAACTAAAAAGAATTACTAATTTTTCTTATTATATGTTAAAGAACTACCCAAATATATAAGTATTAAGTTGGTTGAAAATAATAAAAATATTTTATTATAGCCGTATCTTGGCCGTACCCGTATCCTACTTTTTTAGACTTTGTCGTATCGCCGTATCCGTATCGTATCGTACCCGTATCCTGTATCCGTATCCGTGCTTCATAGATTACAACTAAGAAAAAGAACAAAATCTCAATGATAGAAAGAAATCAATTGCAGTTATAAAGTAGAGTTGTGAAGCTTTTTGTGTGTGTTGATCAGGAATCCCTTTTGCTTTTGGAGGACTGCTCTATGTTTAGGACTCGATTTCGACCGCCTTGGGTCGACCAGGGGTGGAGGGAAGGTGGGGGCAACTGCCCTCACTGAAATTTTGAAAAATTTTAGGGCTAGTTTAAAATTACAAGAAAATTAAAATTTTTCAATACTTACCCCCACTGAATTTTTTTAAAGTTCACGAGACTTAATCTCACAATTCTTTCTTTACTCTCTAGCTATTTCTCTTCTTTCTACAACAACACACTAAGTTACCAAACTCATCCTCCTCTAAATTTGACTTTCTAGATATGGATTGATATGCTTAATCGATTATCCAAGTTTGAATATGCTATTATATTTCTAGAATTTAGATTTGGATATCCCGAAATTTGACCTGATTGTGAATTGCTTTGATTTATAAAAACACATGCACACACGTGTAAATAAAGTTTTTGATCAAATTTCTAATATTTAATGGATATGGAAGTGTAAAGACAAAATCCATTGAATAATCAGATCAGATTCAAAATAGAATTTTCAAATTGAACTTGGATTTGGATCACTCAAAATCTGATGGTTGACATGCCTATTTATAGTTTGTTTATAAAAAGCTTTGTCAAAATAACATTCTCTATGAAATTATTCTAATACTAGTGCTTTCTATAAAATAAATTTCATATAATTTTTCTTAATTAGGTTTTATCTTTTTACGTATAATTTATGCGTGAAAAAATTTTAAAGCAACAAAGCAAAAAAATACCATGAAGAATTGCTTTTTAAAGAGTGTAATTGACAAAACACTCATGTTTATAAGACACAATAAATTTTGATGATTGTTCTGCAGTCGTTCTCTTCAATTTCATGGTTTCCCCACTGGAAATGGACTCTGGCTGTGGCCCTAGCCTTGGCCATTTGTGTCGATCATGTCGTCCATATGCAAGAGTGTCAATTACGACCTCAACGTCTCAATTAATAGCTTGCTCTCCAAAACTGCCTAGAATTGATTCAATAAATATAATGTCATAGTTAACGATGCAATAGCTGAAGTCACCACAGTTGAACCTATTAAAACCGAAAAAGAAGAGATAGGTAAAATTGTAGAGGAAGAGCTTATAGAGAGACAAGGATATGGATGTCGTGATGATGATAGTTTCCACATCGAATTTATTTACTAGCATGACAATTCAAAGGAGACAGTAAGCATGCACTATGGCTTTGTCAATGGAGTTAAGCTTGGTTGCCAAATAAAATTTGAAATTGATAATTTTGATGTTCTTTAGTTGGAAATAATCAATGCAAAATGTGTGTGAAGAAATTCTTAAGGACATGTAAATAGGGAGAGCCTTTCCCACAGTTAGGTTAAGCATCTAGTGAGATTTCTAAGAGAGAAAATATTTTTTCTACCTTGAGGTTCCACAATAATCTAGATCCCAAAATCTAAAGGCTACCACTAGAGATTCTATCCAACCTCATAATTTAGAGAAGAAGATCTTGTTGGTGATAAACCCATTGGTGTGTGCATTCCGAGAATCGTTGGCGTGCCTATGATTGCTTGAGTTCTAGACGAACCGTGTAGTGGGGTGGTCCAAGTGAAGCTACACTAAACGTTGATGGAGGGCCTTTGACAGAAAGACAACAAGGAAAAGAGTATCTAACTATGGTATTTGTTGAAGTATAAGACTTGAGTACTCGTATATTGACTTAGCGCGTAGTGGAGTAGGTTTTGGTGAACCAAGAAGGTTCCCTGCGATTTTTCCCGAGAAGGAGTTTTGTGTTAACAAATCACTTGTATTCTTTATCGTTTATTGTACACAATTATGATTGTTAGTAGATACGTGCACTATGTATTTGATGTTTTGATTGATTGATAACTATTCATCCATAGTGTGAAATTGGGTTTGAGTTTTTGGGATTGACATGAGATTTATTATGAGTGAATTAATTGAAGATTAATTTTATCAATCAGTCATGTGCAAAGTAGATAGTAGTGACTAAAGGGGTTCTCACATTTATAGTTAAATCTTTATGGGAAGAGGTAATTGTGGTGATTTAAGTTTTAATTGGTAATCAATTAGGCTAAAATTGAAAAACCTATTCACTCCCCCTCTAGGTAAAGTTTCTACTGCTCCACGTGTATAATCGTGAGGGAAGATTAACATCGGGTTCCCCCTCCCGGAACAATAAAAACAATTTTTTTGGACTTTTAGAATACTTACGTTGTTGCAATTTTTTGTTTTGTTTTTGTTTTGCTTATTGTCCTAAATATAACAATATTGAAACCAAGGTGTAAACCCACTGTGAGTATTTATTTTAGTTCACAAGTATATTTTATAAGAGCAGTGAGTTGGTGTGTCTCATGCAAATTTATAGAGTGCGTGTTTTTTTTAATAGGAAACAATGACATGATTTTATTGATTGGAATTTGGTACATCAACTTGGAGGGAATGTAACAAAAATGGCGGGCATTCCTGCCTCCATAAACAAAAATTAATATAGGGTAGCGAATATGTTACTGACTCATGGGCTACTTCATTTCCACTTCGGCGTATCCATGAGATGGAAAACTCATCAAAACTTCCACAACAACTTTTTATTTGATCCACGAATTTACCAACTTCAGATAAGTCTCCTAACTTAGTCCTTAAAGCATCAATAACTCCCTTTAAATCTCTTTCTAGCACAACCTTGGCATAGCCAGCTTCACCAGCTACCCTAATTGCCAGAGAAGCAACCATAGCCTCAATATGACCAACTTTTAGTACTCCAGGAAGTATGCAGTTTAAATCCAATACAAACCTCCCATAACAGCCCCTAATAGCAATACCAGTCCCAGAACAACCTCTTTCATTGGAAATAGCTCCATCAAGATTAATTTTAAAGAAACTATTTTTGGGTTGGGGGGGGGGGGGGGGGAAGGGAGAGGGGGGCAACCTTTTCTCCACTCCAGAGGATGATGCCTCTTGATGCACTGCGGATTATTTTCCAAGCTCGCCCAATATTCATGTAGATATGATTGAGCAAACTCAATCACTTGGCTAAGAGAAATAATAGCTTCACCCATCCGTAATTTGTTCCTGTTATACCACACTACCCATAACAAGAAAATACTCAAACATAGTTCATCAGCATGAACGTTCGTTGATATACTCAGAAACCAATCCTTAAAAGAATCATTCACTAATTTGGGAATCTGTATCCCTGAACTTTGCCAAACAATTGTAGCGATGGGGCATTGGAACAATACATGCACATCATTTTCATTTGGGTCATCACACAACAAACTCCACCAGTATCCTCCGTCGTAAATTGCTTTGGATAGGTAAAACATCTTTAAAGACCCTCCATGCAAAATGTTTAATTTTATTGGGAATTCTTAGAGACCAAATAAATTCCCCCGGCCATTTGCCAGTGCTACTGCCCGGAGCTTCACCACCCTTATATCCATCAATTATGCCTTGATCCTTAATCAAGTGATATGTATTGGAAGTGATTCTCCCAGTGACACGTCAGAATTGAAACAAGAACGAGCAAACAATGGCAAGCTGCCTGTAATATTTCTTTCCTATTTTCTTGTTATTACACCTTGCAATTGACAACAATACTATATATATGAGACAATTCACTACTCTCAAGTTAACCAGAGTATTGCACAAAAAAACCTTATGTTCTTTCCTTTCTTCATGGTATTAGAGTCTCAAGGCTAACCCCTTCATATTCGATCCTTCCCTTGAAAAAAAAATGGCTACTGCCTCTATCAATGTAGGGAATTTTGTCACTCTTCGATTGAAGCAGGACAATTATCCTTTATGGCATGAGCAAGTGCTTGGATTGGCCGAGAGCCAAGACCTTGTAGGGCTCCTAGCTGGTGAAACCCCTATGCTAGCTTCGCTTATATCTAGTTCTGAAGCTTCTGGTGATGGAACCAAAGAGACAAATCCAGACTATTTGAACTGGAAAAAATCAGACCGCCTCTTGCGCGGTTGGATAATCGGGACTACAATAGAGGAGGCCTTTGGTTTGGTAATTGGTCTAGGGACCTCTGCAAAAGTGTGGATAGCTCTCAAAGAAGCCTATGCACAGGCTTCACACGAGCGGGAATTTCAACTTCAACAACAACTCACTTATATGCAAAAGGATTCATCAAATTCTCTCAATGATTATCAAAGACAATTTAAAAGTGTTTGTGACAATTTTGCTACCATTGGTAGCCTAGTGAATGACAAAAGCAAGGTGTTTTCTCTACTTACTAGTCACTGTGCTAAGTATGAATTTTTTACGACTGCCATGCTCAAGTCACCTATGCCTTCATATTCTGAGATCATCCCTCTCCTCCAAAGTTACGAGACTCATATTAACCTTCACACCACAGATTCTAGAAATTATTCTGCATTTTTTGGGCAAAAAACTAAGGTTTCCAATCAAAACATCCAGTGAGGCGGAGGACGCCAATCACAACGGCTTTTCCTCTAAAGGTAAGGGATTCCATCCTACGAACGAAAACAATCGCATTATGCCTCCTGCAAATCAGTCTGATTTTCCTCCGTCAACTCAAAATAAAGAACGCAATCGAGATTAGCCTGCCAAATTTTTGGCAAGCATGGGCATAAGGAATTAAAATGCTAGTACAGGTTTGACAACGCCTATCAACCTAATGATGTGCCTCATGCCCTTGTTGCGTTAACACTTAATACGGGGCAGAAGATCAGGAGTGGACAACAGATATAGAGCTTTGGCACACATGACATCCAATTCAGGTATTCTAACAAATTTACGCCCTTATACAGGCTTGGATCATGTTCTGGTAGGTAATGGTCATCTTTTGCTGATTACACATGTTGGTGAAACAATGATAGGAACCCACTCACACACTCTTAAACTTAATAATGTTTTATTAGTACCAGATCTTGAAAAAAACCTGCTATCAGTTGGTCAATTAATTACTAATTACTCACTTAATTGTGAGTTTTTTGGTGTTGGTGTCACTATAAAGGATAGGGCCACCAACCAAATACTACTGAGAGGACACAAGCGGGGTAACCTTTACTTCATCCCTGCTTTGCCTGGGGCCCACTTCTCGGTGCGATTTCAAGCTATGAGCAATGATGTTTGGCATCAGAGGCTAGGCCATCCACAAGCAGCTGCTGTTTCCAATCTACAATCCTGCGAATTACTTAAAGTTCTCGGAAAAATAAAACCACATCCATATGTGAAAGTTGTCAAATGAGCAAATTCAGTCGACTTCCTTTTCTTATCTCTTCAAATAAAAATTATGCTTTACTTGCAAAGCTCCATGGTGACCTTTGGGGGCATGCTCCTGTTAATTCTGTTGACAAGTTCTCATATTATGCTATTTTAGTTGATGAATTTAGTTGATATATGTGGTTTATACCATTGAGACATAAATTTGAATTGTTTACATCTTTTTGCTCATTTGTTACATTCCTTGAACGTCAATTTTCAATAAAAATCAAGGTTTTCCTATTTGATGGCGGAGGAGAATTTACTTCCAACGTCTTTGAAAATTACTTACAAGAATTGGGAATCATCCACCAAGTCTCGTGTCCTTGAACACCGAAGCAAAAATGGTGTTGCCGAACGTCACCACTGGACTATTTTTGAATTGGGGCTTACTATGTTGTTTCATAGTGGTATGCCCAAACGTTTCTGGGTAGAGGCCTTCTCTACGACTGTCTTTTTGATCAACCGTATTCCGACTATTACTCTTGGCAATGAAACACCATTCTTCAAGCTTTATGGTAGACATCCAGACTATACCTACTTGAGAGTGTTTGGATCAAAATGTTTTCCATACATTTGGAATGCTCAAGCCACCAAATTTGACCCCAAGTCCCTTCCATGTGTGTTCATGGGCTATAGCAACAGATACATGGGCTATAGCAACAGATACAAGGGCTATAAGTGCTTTTATCCCCCAGCCAGATCCATGTATGTTTCCCGACATGTACTCTTTGATGAAGGGAATTTTCCCTTCAAAAACCCAGCAAGCTTACACTCACCTTTAGCATCTCCTAAGGTTATGTCAACCTTCTCCGAACGGTTAGAGTCACGGTCTCCCACTAGCCCCATACACGAATCACCCACCACTAGTATTTTAGCTACCTTTAACATTGATGCAGGATTCTATTGATACAACCATGCCTTCAATGCTGCCATTAGTTAAAGACCAAACAGATGATGACACTATCATCAATGCTGACTCCGCACCAGCGCTTACCATAACCCCCACTATGAGTGAAATAGAGGAGCATTCTCTATCTTTCGAGCCACTGAGTACCTCTATTAGCGACTCGCCCTTTAGCGACTCATCCTTTACCGATTCTGAACCACCTACTGAGCTTGCTAGCTCTAGTGTTGCCCCTCACTCCCCAATGGCAACGCCCCTACTTCTCTCTTCGACTCTGCCATGCCTCTTCATCCTTTGGTCACACCAGCAAAAGTAGGTATCCATAAACCTAATCCCTATTATGCTAACCTTCATAAACTACACTATATTCCTAAGGAACCAAAGAGTATTCGTTCCGCCTTGAAACATGAGGGGTGGACTCGTGCAATGCATGAGGAATTTGAGGCACTTCATCATAATGACACTTGGTCCCTTGTTCCTCGACAATCTAATATGCATGTTATTGGATGCAAATGGGTCTTCAAAATGAAACTCAATGGCGATGGGTCCTTCAATCGCTTAAAGGCCCGCTTAGTGGCCAAAGGCTACCATCAAATGGATGGTGTTGATTATGTCGATACATTCTCTCTAGTCATAAAACCAGGTATAATTCGTAGACTTCTCACCATTGCGTTATTTTGAAAATGAGAGATTAGACAATTAGATGTCAAAAATGCCTTTTTACATGGTTTTCTTGATGAATTCGTCTTCATAGAACAACCACCAGGCTTCGTTGATAGCTCTGTCCCTAATCATGTTTGCAAATTAAATGTAGCTCTTTGTGGTTTAAAGCAAGCTCCTAAAGCTTGGTTTGATAGATTTAGTAGTTTTTTTTATTAGAATTTGGATTCTTTTGTTGTATGTCTGACCCATCCCTTTTTATTTGTCATTTGACTCGTGGAACCTTAATTTTATTACTCTATGTTGACGATATAATTTAATAGGATCTAATATCTTCTTACTCAATGAATTTATTCATGCACTCCATCTTAAATTTCATGTGACAGATCTAGGTCCCTTAAATTATTTTCTTGGTATTCAAGTGACTCATACTACTAATGGGTTATTGTTATCTTAGTACAAATATGCTCTAGATATTACTTAATGTGCACAGATGAAAGATATCAACTTGATTGCAACGGCAATGACTCCCAAAATGAAGACCTCTGTTAGTGATGTTCCTTTCTCTAACCCTGCTCATTACCGTAGTATCGTGGGTGCCCTTCAGTACCTCACATTGACCAGGCCAGATTTATCATTCAGTGTCAAATTTGTGTCCCAATTCATGCATAGCCTCACAGAGGATCACTATCGGATGGTCAAGCACATTATTTGTTATGTTTAGGGAACAATTGATCTAGGCATCTATCTCTAATCCAACTTCACACTTGATTTATGTGCATTCACGGATCGTGACTGGGTTGGATGTCAAGAGACTAGAAGATCCACAACTGGCTTCTGCACTTTTTTTGGGTAGTAACTGTATCTCCTGGTGTGCCAAAAAAAAAAATATATATATATATATATAGTCTATCGCTCAAGCACTAAAGAAAATTATTGTTCAATGGCTCACACCACAACAGAATTAACATGGCTTGCCTCCCTCCTTTACGATCTTGGTGTTCGGCTAGACAAAACTCCTATTCTCTTTTGTGATAACTTAAGTGCTTTGCATATGACTGTCAATCCGGTGTTCCATGCCCACAACAAACATATTGAGATTGACTACCATTATGTTATGTCTGAGAACATGTTGCTTTTGGCCTTCTTCAAACTCGACATGTTTCGTCTTCTTACCAACAAGCAGAAATTTTCACCAAGCCTCTTTCCTGATTTGATCTTCAACGACTTCGTGTCAAACTAAACCTCAACATTCAGCTCAGTTTGCCAGGGCATATTGGAAGTGATTCTCCCAGTGACACGACAAAACTGAAACAAGAACGAGCAAACAATGACAAGCTGCCTTTTGAATGCAATATAATTCCAAAACAAATGCCTTCTAATATGGACAGATTAAAAACTTCCTTAAAATGCTCCTAACTCCTTGAATCACTCCCCAATGGCTAGTGATCCATAAAACAACCTGTAATATTTCTTTCCTATTTTCTTGTTATTACACCTTATAATTGACAGCAATACTATATATATGAGACAAGTCACTAATCTCAATATGAGAGTATTGCACAAAAAAGACCTTCTATTATTTTTCTTTCTTCAATATGCACTCCTTATTGTAAAAAGACCAAAATGAGTATAGTGCCATACCAGTTGATTGGGTGCGAATTGATCTCAGATAGGCATGGAGAGAATTAGATCTGCCTCAAAGGGTAGAAACATCTGATGGAGTAGATCCCCATTCCACGTTCCTTGTGCGCGATTAATAAAGAAACTTATAGTAGTATTACCTTCCAAATTCGGTAAGGGGCTTTGAAACTAGATGGTCTGGGAATGCACTTGTCTTCTTTAACCCAAACACTCTGTCCATCTCCTATTCTCCATTGGTCCCCAGCTGAGCTTCCATCAGAGATGTGGAAGGAAAAGATTTGGCGTTTAACATACTGAATAGCAAAGACTCAGGATTTTGGAGCAAATGCCAGAATTGTTTTGCTAACAAAGCAATATTGAAGGCGCCCATATCTCAGAATCCTAATTTTCCCTTCGATTTTGCCACACAACTTATCCCAGGAAATCCAATGAATCTTTTTATCAGTTTTCAACGACCCCACCAAAAATTAGCTAACATGCTATTTAAATCCTTGCATAATGAATTAGGAAGTTTAAAGCATGACATCGAATACGATGGTATAGTTTGCACCATTAATTTAATAAGAATTTCTTTCCTTTTTTTTGATAGTAATTTCTCCTTCCACCCTTGGATTTTTTGCAAAACACTCTGTTTGATGGATTGAAAAAACTCCCTCTTGGATTTTTCGACAATAGAAGGGAGCCCCAAATACTTCTTTTTAGACTCTACCATTGGAATTCCCAAAATCCCCGCTATTCTGCTTCTTTCAAGCAACCCCAAATTGCATCTAAACACCACTGCAGACTTTTGCAAGATTTATCCTTTGCCCCAAAACCCTCTCATATGAATTGAGAGATTCGCTAACAGTTTCCCCATTTGAATCATTAGCTTGTGCAAAGAGAATACTATCAATTGCAAACAATAGATTGGGAAAAAAATGGCCCATCACGACTTGTAGTTAACCCCTGTATATGTCTTCCTTTTTCAACTCACTTCAATAATGCTGAAAGACCCTTCGAACAGAGAAGGAATAGGTATGGCGATAACGGGTCGCCTTGCCTTAACCCTCTTCAAGGGTGGAAGTAACCCATCTGTTTTTGATTTATAACCATAGAGTAGGAAACTGTTTTCACGCAAGTCATGACAAGCTTGATCCACCTAGTGTCGAAACCCAGCTTGTACATAATTTTTTTCATAAAGTTCCATTCCACCCTATCGTATGCTTTGCTCATATCAAGATTTATAGACATAAAACCCTTACCCCCTCTCCTTTTCCCCTTCAAATGATGTTTTAATTCTTATGCTACTATAACGTTATCAGTAATAAGCCTTCTTGGCACAAACACATTTTGATACTCTGACATGATACTTGGCAGGAGTTTCTTTATACGATTGGCAAGGACTTTTGTTATGAGTTTGTAGATTATGTTACACAGGCTAATGGGACGGAATTGAGTCATATCTTCTCGTGATGCTATTTTTGGGATCAAAACTATATGAGTATAATTCAGCTTGGGAAAAAATTACCATATTGAAGAAAATCCAAGACAATTCAAACAACGTCATCCCCTGTCACATCCGAAAATTTATGGTAGAATTTTGTAGTCATGCCATCGGGACCAGGTGCCTTCTCCAGATGAATTTGATTGACAGCTTCTATTATTTCCACAGTTTAGCAAGTCTATGAAAAAACAATGAAGGAGAAGCTTGACAGCCATGATATGGAACCACAAACTCTATTTATTCTCTCTTTTACAAAGAAAGGGTGTACACTACCATTCCACCAAGTATGTGCCTGACCTTCATAACCTAGGTCCACTAGTTAGCATTCATCAATCACTCTTCGATAGTCGCGCATTTTTCAAATTGGTCTCTCAACACCCCCTTTCTCATCATTCATAATAATCTCATTAAAATCTCCCCCACACACCCATAGGTTATCATATCTCCCACAGGATATCATTCACAATAATCTCATTAAAATTTCCCATGTAATTTGGCCAACAGTGACCAAGAATGCTTTCTCATTATTGCATTTGGGTGGCCATAAAAACCAACGAAACGCCATTGAGAAACACTTCCTTCATTAACAATAGGTTCAATATGAAAATTAGAGACGCTTTTGATATTTACCTGAGTATCTTGTTTCCATAGCAATGCTAACCCACTTGATTTGCCTCTTGAGTCGACGATGAGGCCTTGAGAAAAGCCTATCCTCTGTTGAATCTGTCCAAACTCTCTTGTCCCTAATCTTGTTTCTATCAAGAAGATTAGGTTGGTTCCTTCTCTCTTCACTAGATTGTGAAGGCTTTGAACTGTCCGAGGGATCCCAATCCCTCGACAGTTCTAGATCACACCTATTATGGTTGTTGGCTGAACGTCAATCTCCGCCATTTATTTTTTATATGTTGTGATTCCATCTAATACATTGGCCCTCTTATTTATCAAACCTTCTCCTTCCTTTAGATGATCGATCACTTTCATTTTAAACCCCACCAGCATCTCCCTAATTTTCTAGCTCTTTGGTCTTGAAGGAGACCCAGTAACCCTATTCCATACTCCTAGTTAACACGTTCTCTAGGTTAGTGCCACACCCATTGGATTCACCCATGATGACACTATTCCTTAATTCTCTCCTTGACCCCTGCCATTGATTACTCTCCTCTTAAACTTCGTCAACCAGTATGTCCCCGTCGAAAAAATCACTTGAGAACCTCTGGTGAAGAATGAGCATTGATTGTCTAACATTTGTCCCTATCCAATGACCATATTGGATGTCCTTTCTAGTACCCAAAACAATCTCCATGACAAGAATTACAGTTCTTCTCAATATGGCCCATTCTGCCACATTAGAAACATAAATTTGGATGCCGCTCATATTGGAACATTGCAAAACATATGTTTCCCTCATTGTCTCGAAGCTTGATTCCTTGCCACAACGGATGATCAAAGAACATTGATCTCAACACGAATCCTCATAAACCTTTGTCTTCCCCCCAATTTCACAACTATTAAAACTATTTGTAATCTTGAGAGCCATCTCCTTTGTGTAGCATTCATGTGGCAAACCTTGTACTTGTACGCAGAATGGTACATAATCAAACTTCATATTATTTATATTGGCATTTTGTGACCACCTCTAGAAAATAAGCAATTGGTTATCGAAGCACCATGAACCATGGTAAACTGCCTTTGTCAAGTACTACGCCTCATGAAAAAAGGACTGAAAGATATTTTGGCCAACCTTATTGATTTTCAGATTTTTGCATTGCTTGCTCTCAAAAGTGGGTTAAATAACAAAGGTTTCCCAAGCATAGCAAGATTATCTTGTTGTAACTTGGTCAATTACCGATGTCGTCTCCTCAAAGAAAACGAGTGTTTCAAAGGGTGGTAGGCAAAGAAAAGTAAAAGCTCGAAATTTTTGAAAGTTTGGTTGAAAAAATTATCAACTAAGGAATAACAATTAAAGAAAAAGACTGGTTAATCGTCAAAGTTTATCTCACCATAAACAGATATTTTGACCCAATTTTATAACTTACTCAAGATTGTACTCAAATGCACTCAATCAGAAAATATTCAATGAATCCCCATTGAAAATAACAATTGTGTATTTAAGTTGATTGACCTAATTTTGAAAGAATTACATTCACATCAATTGCAATGATTTAAAGAATTACCTGTGCTAGACTTAATTGTCTCTGGATAAGCAAGAAGATGTGCATATCGAATGTATTTTCAACTTTAATCATTCAAACAACCAAATAACTCATTATTTGGAGAAAACCCTAATTAGGTCAAAATTTCCATTCACGGATGAGACTCCCTCATCCGATCAAACTGAAAAACGATTACTCACTCATTACAGAATTAAAAACAAAAGCAATTGAAGAAAATATAATTGTAATTGAACAAGAAATAAACTTGAATTGAAATTTCAAGTAAAAGAAATTACCTTGAATTAAATTGAAAATAATATAAATCGTTCATAAAAGAGAATTGGAAGTAATTGTCTTCTAGAAATTAAAGAATTAGAAGTAGAACAGAGCTTAGAATTTAAAACAATGGGGAAAACTCTTGAAAAGGAGAAACCTAATTCTTAAACTAGGAGAAGAAAGACACGTCTAAAGAGCTATTGATCAATTGATCGATGATATCTTCTCTCTGGCTAGGCTTGGGTATTTATAGGAGAGTATCTGCTGAATATCTTCTCATTTTAAATCCTAGCAGATTAGCTTTCTAGAGAAGTCCTCACAGTAGTAAAACACTAACGTACCAGTAGAAAGCACAAAACGATCGACCTGTTGGAATGCATTTTGTTTTTGACGAACTGATAGCTTTTCACAGCTACTGGTAGAATAAACTTCTAATTAAGACCTACCGGTAGCAAAGTTTATGTTTCACTTCTATCGGTAGGAATGAATTGCTATTGGTAGAACTCAATTTTTCTTGTTTTTGAACCGGTAGGAAGCCTACCGATAGAATTGGCCTTTTTCTCAATTATGCTTGTAATGTTCTTGGCTCGACTCGTGGATCTCCTGACTCATTCTCCAAGTCATCTATAGCATTAAAATGACTAAAAAACCTCACTCTTAAATTAATTTACCTGCAAACATGAATATTAAGTAGCTAACATAGAAAATATAAATAATATAAGATCTAAATTATGCAATATTATGTTCCCGAAAATTCTCTCGTCATATTCCTTGATGCAGTCGGCAATATCTCTTCTGTCGAAAGCGATAATATTTGTTTCTTCCTCTGTCAACGAGAACGCCTGTAGTTAGCCGATAATGCTATCGCTTATCCTTACAAAATCAAAGATAACCAATCTTACTCAGAAAACCAAATAGGACAAAACAAGAAGTATAATACTTAGAACGAAGAGAGAGAGAGAGAGAGAGAGAGAGAGAGAGAGAGAGAGAGAGAGAGAGAGAGAGAGAGAGAGAGAGAGGCGGGACAAGTAGATTGAAGACCAAAAGAATGGAAGGGGATACGAATCCAACAAACCAAATGGAGAATGACGACAAAGCGAGTGAAGTGGGGAAGGACAAGTCTAAATGACCAATCGGGAGAACACACAAAGAAAAGCAAAAAGATTAACAAAACAAACTCATACACCGAAAGGGAGATTTCAATAATCCGGAGGATGCCGCAAGACGCTAGGGCAACGTTGAAGGCACTTTACGGGTTGGAACTGAGAACCGCAGGAGAGAGAAGAATGACACGTATAGGATATCCTAAGAAAAAAAGATTCTCAAAAGGGAATCTTATGTGCGTGTTGATAGCCAAAAGTTAGCTATTCTTTGTCCTAAATTCCCTCAACATGTTGCTTAGAAACTCAATTTGCAACCAAAAAAGCATTAGGGTTGGGATGAAAAGCAGTGTATTGCTGATGACTGGGGGCAGGCCAACATAAATTTGGGGCCCTCAGCGAATATTTAACTAAAAATTTATAAATTTTTACCTAAAGAAAATCAATAATATAAATAGTATGATATATTCATATAAATATTTTTACTACAGGAAATGCAAAATTACTTGTATTAATCAAAAAAATTATTAATTTTTGTAAGCACAATCATGTAAAAAAAAAAAAATTTAAGTAATAAACTTAAAGTCCCACATCGAATACTCAAGCGATAATTTATACAATCATTTGAAACATAAATGATTTCTCAACAAACTCAATCCAACTCACTTAACTTACGAAAATACCATCAAATTTTAGAAAAAACAAGTAAAATGATTTTCAAATTGATCTATCTTGTTGGAAATAATATATGGAAGAAATAATTGCACATCTTTATTACATAAGATAGGCTCCAAGACATAAATAGTATTATTACAAAAGAAATGGGTCTCACATTGGTAAGAATGAAAATTTCTTTTATTGAATATGTATCTAAAAACTTTCCCATCAAATTTTTAGTGACTCTAAAAGCACAATGGGATTTGATTGAACATGGGTATGAAATTTTATTTGATGCCCTAAAAGCCAAACTATAGTCAATTAAACTTGGGTCTGTGAGTGTTATTTGAGAACCCAAAAATTATATTGAACTTAATTGAACATAGATCTAGAAAATTTTATTTGGTCCTTACAACAAAATTGGGGCCCTTAAAGTCAAACCAAAATTGATTAAACATTAGTTTATAAATTTTATTTGGGACTTGAAAATGAATTAAACTTAATTGACCCTGAATTCAAAAACATTATTTGGGGCCTAGAAAATTTGCGAGCCGTGAGTGGATGTTTCAACTTCTTACCCCTTGGGCCGGCCTTGTTGATTGCATAAGGCACATTTGCAACTAAACTTTGCAGTAATTTTACTTCTTTTCTTCCTTTGGCTACGAAACTCATTCAAATAAGTGTACTCGTTTGGAAGAACAATACTTATCTATATGGTTACAATATCCTCAGTTTTGTCATTAAATGTAATGTTGTTAACTTTTACTAAATCACTAAATAAAGTGCCCTATGTAACCATAGGAATTGTTGAAAACCTAAGGGGGTTATAGGGTATTTTTGGAAATTTGAGGGGGTGGCTCCATCATTTCACACATATATTTTCATATCTATGAAGTTTTCACCATTCCCACTCCTTTGGGCAACTTATTTCTCAAACCTAGTCAGTTTCTGAAAACGTCATTCGTAATGAGGACTTTAAGGTAAAATTGTAATTCCAAGTGATGTTTTTTCAGTAGAAATGAACTAATATAAGTTTAATGAAATCTAACATATATTTCATTACAATCGTCATTTAAAGTAATGTCTTTAAAGGCATCATTGAAAATAGCATTTTTAAAGACGTCAGTTAGAACGATGTTTTGAAGATAATGCACAAAGTTGACTATGCACAATTAAATCAGTCGAGTGTGTGGTGTAAAACAATTAATTAATGAAATAATCAATAATAAGAGATAAAAATTGGGTAGTTGAGTCTGGGTGACCTAACCATTGAAGGCGGCAACAGTGACCGGATAACTTTATTAATGAGGGAGCACAAGGTAGTAGGAGAGAAAAAAAGTGCAAGGGTATGCTTAAGGTGTAGGGTGTGTTCCTTGTGCAAAAGATTTACAATTTATAGGCACAGATCCCTAGCTGTGGCGGTGTCGTGAAGGTCAAGCTACTAATCTTCTGGAGATGATAGCTACAATTAAGGATAGACACTATCTTGGAGTCATGGCTAGCCCTATGATCGCTCTCCCACGTACGCTGACCATTCCTAGACTCTTGAGTATTAGACTGGACATAGGCCACGAGCTAAGCCTGGATGATTTGGGCTTAACGCATGGATTGGGCCCAAGCCCAATTGGATCTGGGCTCGTCATTTGCCCCCCATGCCCCAAACCCTAGTGGTGATACTGTGTTGAGGGCATGAATGAGCTCCCACATTTAGGTAGACCAGATATCTTGTTTCACACGGTTTCTTTAGCTTTCCACTCCATTACATTTTTGAAGCTTCTTGCCTCATTTGGTAGCACCATTGCTGGACACCCACCTTGCTAGCACCCATCCTCCTCTACTGGGTCATCCATTGAATTTGAAAAAACTGCATCCCTTATAGAAAAAAAATCCCATTTTCTTTCCAGGCCTCAAACTTAGGGCTTTTAGCATGTTATATTCATAGACCCACGAGTGAGCCATCCACATTCCACCTCCTTCTCCCAAAATTCTCGTTCCTGACTAGAGCTCGGAGGTACCCTTCATCTCCTTTGTTCAGAGAGTTCGACGAAAAAGTGGAAACATGGATGTTAGTGGGAAGAAGACACATAGGAGAGCCATGGGTGATGCCATGGGTGATGCATGGGCAACACCATGGGTGGCGCCATGGCCAGCGGAGAGGGCGACAAGGACAAAAGGGGCATTGGGCTTGGCAACGCCAGAGGCATGGCAGCGCTGGAGCTAGCGCATGCGCTGCCGCTTACGATGGTAGAGAGCTGCAGGACAACTTCGAGGAGCTGGGTTCTAGTGTGTAGTTGTCTGGCATCGGTCTGGGTTTTGCTAGGGAGGAAGAGTGTGATGCCTTTCAACTAGGTAAGGCGATTCTGCTCGCCCCTTAATCCTTTCGTTATTTTGGCACCTTTTTGAGATTCGCTCTAATTTTTACAGCAGCCCAATCTGATAAGGGTACGATGAAAAACTCTGCACAAGCTTCTCAACGAGGCATGGGAGTTATTGACAGTGATGGTTCGAAGGTAACTTTGATTTTCAACCCCATAGATTGTGACAATGACATTGCTAGTATTATTTCTTCCTTCCATATCCCTCCTGTGGTTCTTTGTCGCCGGGTCGAGAAGGATGAGCCAACATGTTATGATTCCTCTAGGGAGATTGTTTTCTATGAGGATGTCTTGGAGGTAGGGGTGAGGTTTCCTATTCCTAGACCTATTTATCGGGTTTTGGGTCACCTGTCGCTTATCTCGAGGAGGTTGACTTCGAATGACTGGAGGGTGCTTTTGGCGTTCTTTTCATTATGACAACTGGTTCATGGTGAGGATATTCCTCCCCTTTTTGAGGAGTTCCTGGCGTCACATGTACTTTTGGAGAATTGCGTTCCCCATCAAGGATGGTACCGTTTTGCTCCGAGGTTGAGGAAGCTAATCACTGGATTGCCCTCCAGTTGTCATAATAGGAAGTCTAGCTTTTTCTTCGTAGGAGGAGAGTGGGCTGCCAAGTAGGACCGTGACTTAGTGCCCTTGAGATGGGATACTCCTCTGAAGACCAAGTTAGGCATGAGTTTTTCCCTTGCTTTTATGCCAAACTGTCATATCTTTATTGTATTTATTGCATGTTCGGCCTCTTTGTAGCTTCGCCTGCACTATCGGCAGAGTAGGAGAATAGGATCCAGGTTGTGAGGGATCATCCTACCAAACACTTTGTAGCCCTTATGTCTGAGTCGGGTCACTTTAGAGCCTCCCCTAGATAGAAGAAGAAAGGTATTTGGTTCTATGGATAAATTTGATGATGCTTGTGAATTCTCTCTCTTATCCAAGTTTTACACATGTTGTTTTTGATAGAGCAATGGTGGAAGCTCTCTATGCTTCTAGGGTGGCGTCTTCCCCTTTTCCCAAGAGGGTGAATCCTAATGCCCCCAGTGCTTCTCAGCCAATGTCTGATGGCTATGCTATTTCTCGGAGGGTGAGGTCTAGTGGTGGCCCAGTTCCTCTCAGCACATGTCCCCTTCGAGTGCTAGGGTTAGCCCTAGGGCTACTTTAGGGGCTAAGACTCTCGTATGGGCTTCTGCTGAGACCGGAGCTCCTCATAGCTGTCCTGCTTCCAATAGTGGCTCGTTGTCCATGCTACAGGACGTGAACCTGGACAAGGACCGACTTTAGAATTTCGTGACTGCTGTAGATATTAGAGAGGTCAGCTCACGGGGTCCAGAAGGTATCATTGATACCGCAATGGAAGGATTCGCTATGGCGCTCTTCCTTTCTGTTCAACCTTGATTTTTGCACTTTTTTTTTAATGTTTTGCCTCTTGGATATTCGTTGGTGGCAGCTTCTTTTCGATGCCTTTTTTCGAGGACATTCAAGTTTGGAGAGGTGTCGAGGGGCTCTGACAGAAGAAAGACAGGCGCGCGAGGTTACTGAGGAGTAGTTGAAGTTGGTTTATGAAAGAGAAGCACCTCTTGAGGTCGGTGCCTAGTGAGATGGCCCTAAGTTGGAGGCTGATAGGGAGATTGCCTGCACGAGAGCAAATAAAGAGCTACAAATGGCCCGCAAGAGGGTCACAAGAGCTGAGGCAGAGCTACAGATAGCTCGGGAGAGGGTTGACGTGGCTAAGGTAGATCTGCGAGTAGCTCGTGAGATTGCAGAGAGGGTAGTTCATGATCTGAAATGCAGCATTACTGGGGCTTTTATTAATGGTTATGAGGAGTTTAAGGGTAAGACCTCAGCTAATTTTCCTAATATTGACTTCTCTGGTTTCGTCCCATATGAGGTGCTAGGGACAGGTGGTGATGGAGAGAGTTTTGATGAGAGTGGATCGGAAAACAGTGAGCGATTGTCGGGTGTATGACGATTTATATCTTTACTTGTCTATCTTTTTTTTGTCAGATCATGTTCTGAATTTTGTAAGTTATTTACAAACTTCTATGGAATGAAAGAAAGACAATTCTAGACAAAACATTATTTACAAAGTTTTATTTCATAACTAAAGTAATAAATAACAAAGTAAATAAAAAGCAATGAGAGTCACTGATTTTTCCTTGTTATTGATAATACATCTTCAGGTGTTTGGCGTTCCATGGATGGGCCAAGACTTTCCCTTTAGAGTTCTAAATTCTATAGGTGCCCGATCTTTCAGCTTTTGTCACGATGTAGGGTTCTTCCCTATTAGGCCCTAGTTTCCCTTCTTGAGAGTCCTTGGTAGATAGGATTACTTTCTTGAGGACTAGGTCCCCAGACAAGAAGGAGTGACGCTTCACCCTCAAGTTGTAATATTTGGTCATGTGGTGCTTGTACTTTGCATTCCTGACCATAGCCATTTTTCTTTCCTCCTCTACCAAGTCGAGGTTGATGCGGAGGCCTTCTTCAATGGTGGTTGGGTCATAGTGTTGGACCCTCAGGGAGTGTACCCTGATCTCGACTAGTATGACCACCTCTGTTCCATAGGCTGAGGAAAAAGGGGTCTCACCTATGGGGTTGCTTGGCGTTGTCTGGTAGACCCATAGTACTCCAGAAAGTTCATCCACCCACCGCCCTTTGGCGCTTTCCAACCTAGTCTTCATGATGTGCAAGATTGTTCTAATAGTGACCTATGCCTACCTGTTTGCCTGGGGATGGGCTGGACTGGAGTGGAGTTGCTTGATCTGTAAGTCCGCACATAAGCCATTGAGGAGTTTGTTATCAAATTGTTTAGCATTGTCACTTACTATAGCATAAGGTACTCAAAAACGGCACACTATGTTCTTCCAGATGAAGTCCTTCGATTTCTGATCTATTATTCTGACTAAGGACTCAGCTTCTACCCACTTTGTAAAGTATTCAATGGCTACTAACACAAATTTGAATTGGCTACGACTCATTGGTAGGGAGCCTAGGATGTCAATCACCCACTTAGAGAAAGGCCAAGTGCTCATGATGGTGGTCAACTCTTCCAGCGATTAGCTTGGCGTCTCTAATCAGTTAGGCCAGCAGTAGCCTTGCCTTACTGCCTTGTGATCTAGTGCTTGCCCTCTATAATGGTTTCCACATATTTCATCGTGGATTTCTCTTATAGCATAATTGGATTCTTTCGGGGAGAGGCAGCGGAGTAGCGACATTGAGTAACCCCTTCTATAAAGGGTGTCACGTAAGATGACATATCTGGATGCCCTTAGTGTTAGTTTCTTGGCTTCGACCTGGTTTTCTGGGAGAGTACCTTCTTCTAGATATTCCAGCATGGGTGTCATCTAGTTGGCATCGGAGGATGCATAGTTGACGTTGTCTTCATCTGCTTTGAGTTTACTTGGCTCAAATTGGTGACCCATGAGTGCAGAACCTGTTGGGATATTTGCGGATGCGAACTTGGTGAACGCATCTTTCATGGCGTTATTCTCTCTGGGCACATGTTGAATCTAGAAGTGGTTTAACAAAGTTCGTACCACTGATAGATATTCTTGAATCATTTCTTCCTTTGTCTCAAAGTCTCCCTTTACCTAATTAACTATCAGCTAAGAATCGCTATAGACCGTGAGACAGAGGGCCTCCATTTCAATTGCGAGCTTCAGTCCTGAGATGAGGGCTTCGTACTCTGCTTGATTGTTGGATGCCGCAAAATGAAGAGATACAACGTATTTAAGCAGAGTGCTATGGGGACTGATAAGTACCAGCCCTACTTCACTGCCCTCGCTAGTACAAGATCCATCAACGTATAGCTTCCAACATGCTACTGAATCGGTGGGTGTATAAGCTTTGATAGTTGTAGAAGCCCACTCAAGCGTGGGAGTACAGTCAGGTAGGAGGGCCACAGGCTGAGGTACAATAGACGAGGGTGTCGGGGCCTTTGGTGCTGATGATATTAGAAGACTAGGGGCCAGGGACATAGGTGCCTTAGGCCAGGGAGCCTGGGTGCCAAGGGTCTGAGGTGCTGGTTCCAAGGTGCCAGGTTTTCTGGTGGTGGTGCCTAGCCTTGCCGCGTAGGGAGTCCAGGCACTGTGTATTGAGCAGGTGAGCGTAGGGGCGTATAACACTTCTTTTTGGGAGCTTCCTTCCTCTATTGGTGTCGATTCAGCCACAAAATCTGCAATTACTTGCGCCTTTATGGCTGCCCTCGGCTGATACTGCACATTAAACTCGCTTAACTCAACGGCCCATTTGAGGAGTCGTCCAAACACATCTGGCATTCCCAGGATTCCTCTGAGTGTTTGATCTATGATAACCACGATGGTGTGGCTATGAAAATAGTGTCGTAGGCACCTTGCTGCAATGACTAGCACGAGGGCTAACTTCTCCAACATAGAGTACCTTACCTCTAGTCCTCGGTAGGCCCTATTCACATAATAAATAGGCCTTTGAACTCCTCTCCCCTCCTTAACAAGGAAAGAACTCATAGTGGAGGGCGCGACGGTTAGGTAAAGGTACAAGGTCTCTCCAGGTATGGCATGAGAGAGTCAGGGGGTGCAATGAGACAGACCTTCAGCATTTGGAAGGCCATTTTTGCATCCGGCCCCCATTGAAAAGATTTTCAAAGAATTTTAAAGAAAGGTAAACACTTATCTGCTGATTCGAAAACAAACCTGCTAAGGGCTGCTATCCTTCTACTAAAGCGCTGGACCTCCTTCACGGAGGCTAGGGATTTCATGTCCAGGATAGCTTTGATCTTGTCTGGATTAGCCTCAATGCCCCTCTTATTGACCATGAAGCCAAGGAACTTTCCTGAGCTTACGTCGAAGACGCACTTTTCAGGATTTAGTTTTATCCGGTAAGCTTTAAGAATGTCAAAGGTCTCCTGTAAGTGTGCTACATGGTCCGTCGTAGCCAAAATTTTTACTAGCATATCGTCCACATAGACCTCCATTATCTTCCCGATCTGTGCCTTGAACATTTTATTCACAAGGCACTGGTACGTGGCTCCGACGTTTTTGAGTCTGAAAGGCATGCCCCTATAACAGTAGGTTCCTTTTGGGGTGATAAAAGATCTTTTATCTCGATCTAGAGAAAACATGCTAATTTGGTTATAGACAGAAGGACAATCAAACACTATGAAATTCACCATGATAGGTGGACGACACTGTCTTTAAGGTGTTGAGTGCAGGGCGTCCAAGGATGTTGTTATAGGCAGAAGGACAATCTAACACTATGAAGTTCACCATGATAGTAGAGCTTCTTGGTGTTGTTCCTACTATGAATGATAGGGTAATGGAACCCAAAGGATACGTCTTTTCTCCCGAAAATCCAATTAGGGGCATCCTGATGGGTTGCACTCTCTCCCTGCCAATATAGAGGCTATCATAGGCAGGTGCAAATAAGATATCGGCAGAGTTGCCGTTATCTACCAAGATTCTCTTAACTTGTTAGTTGGCAACCATAATGGTCAATACTAAAAGATTGTCGTGGGGGTGTTGGATCCCCTCGAGATCTCTGTTTGAGAACGAGATGACCTTTCATTTCCCCTGCATGTGCATCTTTGTTAGGCGAGAGTTGTTAGACTCCACATGTCTGGCTCTCCTAGCATGTGCCTTTCTGGCTGAGTTGGAGTCACCTCCCCCTCCTAACCCTCTGGAGATCATCTGGATTTCTCCGAGGGGCTGTTGGTGCTCTTTATCATCCTGGTTCCAGCTAGGTGGTGGGGATTGTCCTCTGCCAGCTACATATTGCCGCAACTGGCCACGTTGTATGAGATCCTCAATCTGCCTTTTGAGTTCAAAGTAGTCTTCGGTGTCGTGGCTATGATCACGCTGAAATTGGTAGTACTTGTTCGGGTTCCTACGATTTGGGGCTGACTGCATTTTTCCCGACCAGCCTATCGTAGGATTATCCTCGATTTGGAGCCAGATATGCTCGACTGAAGTATTGAGTGGTGTAAAGGCCTACCGCTCTCTCATAGGTGCAGGACTGAGGCGGTCCTTGACAGACACCCTTTCTGTCCTCTTTTTTCTTATTTTCTGCTTTTCTCTTGTCTTCGCTGATGTCCTTTCTCTTCTCTCCTCTACGAGAGGACTCACCTCGCCTAGCCTTGGTGACGTCCTCAGTATTCATATATTTATGTGTCATGGATAACAGCTCGGGCATGCTTACTGGTGGTTTTTTCAAAACTAAAAACATAAAGTTGATATGCATAGACTTGCGATAAAGGCAACCATGGTGACCTTATCATCTGGATCTTCGATATGGATGGCCTCCTCGTTAAATTTAGTGAGGTAGCTCCTTAAATTTTCATTCCGATTCTGCTTGATAGTGAGTAGGTGGGTGACTAACTTCTAATGTCAGCGTCCCCCTATGAAGTGAGAGACGAAAGATTTGCTTAATTCATTAAAAGAATTGATAAAAGATGGTTTGAGTTTGACAAACCACTGGCATGCAGATTCCTTGAAGGTGGTAGGGAAGACTCTGCACCATATTTCGTCTGGTACATTATTGTGTTACATAAGGGATATGTACTTGTCAAGGTGGTCGAGTGGATCTTTTGAACTGTCAAAAGTTTCTACAGTAGACATTTTGAACGTCGAGGGTAAGGGGTAGTTGACCACATCGGCCATGAATGGAGTGTCAGTGTGCCTTACTAGATAGTCCACTCTTTCTGGTGCACATGCCTTGATGGCGTTGAAGACGTCGCCTAGCTGGTTTTGTACCTCCTTAATTTTGTCGTCTCATTGGTTGGAGACGCCCTCTGTCGGATCATTATAAATAACTTTCGTGGCCCACGTACTGATTTTTTCCCTCATCCTCTAGCACAGGAGGGTCACCAGCATGTGATGACGGAGCCGGGGCCTGAGGAAAGGGAGCTGGGTTGTCTGGGTGAGGGACTCCCTGGCACTGCAAAGAGGGGCCTTGATGCCATGGGTGGACGGGCTGTGGCGCTTCCCCTCCTGCGGGCTAGGGCACGACTCCTTCTGCGGTGAGCATTAACTAGAGAATCTGCTGGTTTTGGTTCACCAAAAGTTGCATTGTCTCCAGTAGTTGTTGTCCAACCACAAGATTTGCCGCAACGATGGGTTCTAAAGGCGGAGGAACGACCTCCTCCTGACGCGCTGAGTTATCCTCCACTTGTTGATTCATTGACCTAGTTGTAATAGCCAATGGAGAAAGTAGGGACAAATAGATGATAGTAGAAAACTTATTCGTTTCCCACACACGACGCCAAACTGATGATGCACAAAGTTGACTATGCACATTCAAATCAGTCAAGTGTGTGGTGTTAAGCAATTAATGAATCAATCAATAATAAGAGACAAAGATTGAGTGGTTGAGTCTGGGTGACCTAACCACTGAAGGCGGCAACGGTGGCCGAAAAACTTTATTAATGAGGAAGCACAAGGTAGTAGGAGAGAGAAAGAGTGCAAGGGTATGCTCAAGGTATAGTGTGTTCCTTGTGCAAGAGATTTACAATTTATAGGCACAGAGTCCTAGCTGTAGCGGTGTCGTGAAGGTCAAGCTACTAATCTTCCGGGGAGGATAGCTACAATTGGGGATATGCACTATCTTAGAGTCATGGCTATCCCGATGATCGCTCTCCCACTTGCGTTGGCCCTTCCTAGACTCTTGAGTCATGGACTGAACTGAGGCCACGAGCTAAGCTTGGATGATTTGGGCTTAGCCCATGGACTGGGCCTAAGGCCAATTGGATCTGGACTCGTCAGTTTTCATAGTCTAAGTCCCCCCCACTCCCAGGGCCATAGGCAGACACAAATGATTTTGTAGCGTAATTAGTCATTTTGTATCTTGAAAAAACTGATCTGTCTTGAATTTTTTTAGGGTAAAAGAAGTTAGCTCTCATGTTCCAAAACCATAAGTGGACATTCAAGTATTTCATATGTTCCAAAAACTTGACAAAGTTATTTATTCAAAAGTGGGATACTCTACTTGAGCTCTATATTGGCAGTTCGTGCACCTATGAATTTTTTTTGATCCTCAGAACAATAACATTCATCTGGTAATGCTTTAGTCACACCGTTTATTCGTACAACTATATATTATATTATATAGCCATGAGAATGATTTTGTTGTAATTTTACGGGTATGGTGCGCATGTGGGCATTTTTTTAAACCATATTAACCATTTGAAATTTAATTTGTAATTTTTGAATTAGATAACGTTTCATTAATTTTTAATTTTTGAATTAAATTTAACACTGCATAAAAGATAAGACTTTCATTAATGTGGACCATATTCATAGCAACATAGCAGTTCATCATGTACACATAAACTAGCAAGAAGATATTTTTCAAAGTCATCATCAGTGGAATCAATAAAGTCAGATAATATCCATTAGGAACTCATACTTGAACCTGTGTTGAAATTGCACCACACACGCCTAAGGCAGAACTGGTGATAACCGTGTGATTCCATCCACTCGGAATCAACTACATTCACCACTGCAATTATACCTTTTTGCCGATATGATACTAAATGTAAATCTAGTCTATTCGAAACAACATAATATCAAAGATAATATAGGAACCAACCCCAAATGTCATGGTTTTCCCCATCTACGATTGAAAATGCAAAAGGATAAGGGATGCAAGTGAAAACTATTAATTGCCATGGTGGGGCAAAGAAGATGCCCTATTACGAATATAACAAATAGGCGCCTAAACTCATCCGAATCCTGTTTAAATGCTTTTAGTTGTCCCACCAAACTATTGAAAGGAAGCTCCCTCTTTCCGTTAAAAATTAGATTTTTAAGTTCCTTAGTTTGTTATGAAGAACTAGTGGCCTCCAATGCAACCCCTTGTATTTGTTAAGCCCATGATGTAATAAACATCTTTCGGGGAGAATCTAATTGATTTACCATGTACATTTAGCAGAGTTGTGTTGGGATCAAATTATTCACCAATCACTCACATAAGCTCCTCTTCATCACACTGAGTGAACGAGAAAACCAAGAGGCTTAACAAGGGTAGGCTATCATGCAACCTTTCGCTTAAAGTATGACAAGAAATCAGAACTATGGGTTTTAAATGACTTCATTAGGGAACATAACCATCTTTTGGTTCCAAACATGTGGCGTGCCATTCCTACGATCACATAGGCAAGTGGAGAACCTTGACAGAGCACAAACAGATGCTTTGCGTAATATTGACATACATACAAGTCAAATAAGGGATTTGTTGGTGCAACAAGCGGGAAGTTACCTTAATGTTGGGTTCACCATGAAGGATTTGTACAATGATGCTGCTGTTGAATGTCGAGCGAAGATAAATGATGGTGATGCAGAGGGGGCTTTGGCATACTTGAGCGCCAAATTGGAGTCAAACCCCTTTTTTCTTTTTAACTACAATTTGTTTGAGGATAATTCACTTAACAATTTGTTTTGGGCAGACTCATCATCTCTGATTGACTATGCATATTTCAGTGATGTTTTGGTGTTTGATACAACGTATCGAATTAATCCCTACAAAAAACCAATTGTCATCCTTGTAGGTGTCAGTAATCTCAACCCAATAATAATTTTTGGTTGTGCGTTGCTCTCAGACAAGACTGTTAAAACATATGTCTGGTATTGGAAACATTTCTTCATGCCATGGGTAGCAAAAAACGTATATCAATTGTCACCGACGAGAACAAGGACAAGGCCAAGGCCGGAGCAATAGAAATAGTTTTCCAGAGGCAACATAGAGACTATATAGCTGGCATTTGACAAGAAATGCGCCGACAAATATAAATTTTGAGAATTTTGTCCAACCATTTAAGAATTACATGTGTGCCCGATGTAGTCCAGAAGAATTTGAGGATCAATGGAAATCAACGGTGGATTCATTCGGATTGGAGAATAATAATTGGATAACATAAGCATATCCATAAGATCGAAATTGTTAGAAGCGAGCTTGAGAGGAAAAATTTTTGCCGGGATAAAAAGCACACAACATTGTCAGGGTATGAAGGCCTACCTCAATCATTTTTTAAAGACCCGCCTATGATTTTTTGAATTTTTTTAGGTAATATGATAGGGTTGGGGCAAGGATTAGAGACACAGAAGCACATGATGACCATGGTACAGAACACGTATCCCCGATGATAACCACCCAACTGCGATGTCTTGAGGAGTATGCGGCATCCATATATAAATGAACAATTTTTTTTGCAGTTTGTAACAAGTTGAAGTCCGATATTTTTTTTTTTTTTTTTGGAGTGAAAAAAATTGACCATGATAATCATTGGAGTTACTACTTGTCCCATTACACACATACAAAATCAACATGAAATGTCTTATGTTTTTCTCACGACTATAGCATGAAGTGAAATTGCATGAAACTCGAATTTGTTGGTATTACATGCCCCCATTAGATAACCGTCTTGAAATATGAGCACACTAAAAAAGTTCCCTCCAAGTATCGTGATGAAGCGGTGGACTATTTCTGTGAAATGAGGTTTGCAAAATAAAGATGTGTTGCGTACATCAAACACTCAGACAATTTCAACTTGATATGCTGTACTAATGGTCATGTGTAACCGAATGTGTTACTATGCTACGCATGGTTCATACGCTCAAGGAGATGATACATCAACACGACACCACCCAAATACATATGTGCCCACAAAGAAGTTCGGCGTGGCTGACCCCAATATTGTGACAACAAAGGAACTTCCAGGCCGTGCATGGGAAAACATTCCAATCACGTTGCGAAGATGTATCACGTGCAGGGCTACCAGACATACTATTCATAAATATCCTTTGTTGATTTGCCACTGACGAAATCACCAAATGGACAAAATAAACCCCATTTCTATATATTGCATGCAGAGGTGATTACGAAATTGTGTGACATCCACTAACTCACTTGTTACATTTTTTATTGAATGGTAAAATTACATGGTGGTGATTACATGATGTCACTGTTATATTGAATATTTTCTTCTATTAATTGGGTTCTAGATTCTTAAATCATAATCCCTATGGTTTAATCGAAAATGATAGTTTGAATTAATTAACATAAATTATCCTTCAAGTATGATAACGTGAGATATATTTGACCACATCATTAATCACTTTAAACCGTTATTTTTTATTGGACCAAAATAGTAAAAATTGAAAATTTCAAGGACTGAAGTCACACAATTGATTTTTCTTTTGTTTTGATGGACATAGTATTTTTTACACTACACATGTTTTACACGATTAATGAGTTGTCGTGTGTCTTGTAAATTTATAGGTAGTACGTGTTGAAAGTCAAAAATCACCGAATATCATTTCTAAATTCCATCTCTCGGTTGATTAGAAACTTCCAAAAGCAAAGCCGATGACTCTAATATGCACTCCAAAAATTCAGAAAAGCAAAAGAGTTGACAGTTGATAACTAGAATCAGACATCAAGAGTAGAGTTAATGATAGGTAAGAGGGTAAGACAGTTGGTATTGTGTCAAACTTTGCAACTACTTGGAGTTAGGTTATGAGAGATTTATGCCTCATAAATATCTTAATTTCGACGTGGATAACGTGTCTTTGATTAGATCAGAGAGGGGAGTAATTGAGGTGCGCATAAACTGATCCGGACACACCTGACCGTTGAACAAAAAAAAAAAATCACAATGTCCCTCTCTCTGTCTTGTCCCATTTGATGGTAGGATTGGGTCTCTTCTAATTATTTCTTAATTACCTTTCTTTTACTCTTTTTTTCTAATAGCATAAATTAGACGTGTTTAGTAGACAGTAGACAAGTATTTAGTTTGCTAAACAAAACTTTATTCAAAATCCAACCATAACTTTACTGTATTCTGGTTAAAGTCATGTTTGCTAAGCAGTAAGCACAACTTCCGTATGAAGACGAGATTTGCAACCACAACTTCGCTGAAGCTGCGTTTAGCAAACACGATTTATTCGGATTTGAAAATTAAAATTAAATACCCTCTGATTTTTTAATGAAGTCTTAAAAAAATTATTAGGTCAACAACTCTCGGTTGTTGGCCTGCAAATCCAAAAAAAAAAAAAAAAAAAACTACATTACAAACTCACAAATTTAATAAATTTTTTTACATGCTAATCTGGTACTTGGATTTTTACTTGCCACATCGCGTCTCATTGGTCCATTTCTTAAAATCCAAATAAGATAATTAAAAAAAAAATCAAATTGATGAGACGAAATTCACATGTGGCAAAGAGAGAGAGAAAAGAGAATATGGTACTTTTTTTTTTTTTTGATATGGTACTTTAAACATGATTGTTTGTCAATATCTAAGGTGCTGTTTGGTAACCTACAATTTTTGTTTTTTTTTTTCAATTTTTGGGACAAAAGAAAATAAAAATATGTTTGGCTAATATTGTCGTTTTTTTTTTTTTTATGACCAAAAATAGGCAAAAGGAAGGAGACCATTTAATGAGGTCTGGACTTCGAACCTTATTACCAACAAAAAATCTATCTTTTTCCCTCACCATATAAAATACCAACTCTCTCTCTCTACCTCTCTCACGAAGCCTACGAAGGGGCTAAGATTTAAACCGATTTTCGGTGGTGGGGGTGGGTTTCTATGGTGGGGTTGGGGGTGAGTTTTGGGGGTTGGGTGGTGGGTGGTGGGTTTCGGTGGTGATTTTGGGTGGTCAGTGAGGTTGGATGGTGGGTTTTGGGTGGTGAATTTTTGGTATAATACCAACAAGGTTTTTTATTTTTGTTTTCACAATTTTTTAAATATAAATGACTACCAAACATGTTTTATATTTTTTATTTTTATCATAGAAAAAACATAAAAACGAAAACGTTATCTAATGCACCATAAGTTACGAATATAACAAAGCATATTAATACTTAGTATCTTTAGGGAAAAATAAATAAATAAAGAGCAGCCCAATACATAGGGTTTGGAGAGAATCAGATGTATCCAACTTTATCTCAGTATTGGAAGAAACTATTTTTGTGACTCGAACTTTTAATACACAACCTTATAAAAAGGCAGTTTAGTGCACAAGACTCTTGCGAGGTTTAGGAAAAATAAGATATACACAACTCTTAAATGTGCAAGTAGAGATGTAGTTTTTGCGATTTACACCCTTGACGCCCATGTTACAATAGAACAATCTTACCATTATGCAACATCTTAGAGTTAAAAATAGCATTGAGAGTTGTATATTTATATATAACATTACTCGAATTTAATTGTTTGACAATACTAAAAATTATATTGTCATCGAGAATCTATTGGTAAACAATATGGAATTCGTATACTTGTGGACTATTACTCTAATCACAACGAGATTCACATGAGATAATCATATATATAGTTATAATTCATTATTTACTTTGACAACCAATCAATGGACCCACCATTTGTATGGAACTGTTTGTCTTAAACTAACCAAAACCAAACATAAGTTAGTATATGGAGTCTTAATTATTTTACCTTATATTAGCTTTTAATATCTTACTTATGGTACCGAAAACTTGTACCTGCTGTTTTTCTGCCGTGACAACTTAATATGTGTAAAAATTACTTATTTTATTATGTCAACCTAGTTTATTAATTTTGTTGGACTAAAATAGTTTTTAGATATAAAAATTTAATTTTTGGTCAATTTTGAGCTTAAATTAAAATGAAACCCACTTATCATTTTGAGCAAATTTTCGTGAGTTGGTGTTCTACTCTGTGGGAAGAATAACTTAGTAAATTTTCTTGTTCAAATCGAATAAAATGTGAAAGAAAAATAGGTTTCAAAGTGAGCCACTTGAAATGTGGAAATAGAGGTTGGAACATGTGAGATTTTGTCCAGATAAATGTCCAAATTACACAATTTTGAGAATGTTTGGTCAAGAGCTACCTAGGATTCTTCTCTCTCTCTCTCTAGTTATTTGATAAGTGGGCTTAATTCATATTTGACGAAAATAATTGTACTATATCTGTTGAGATGAAAATTTTGGTAGGTTGGGTCTGTTCTAATTATTTGTTAATTACCTTTCTTTTAATATGTTCTCTAATAACTCGAATTAGACATGTTTAGTAGACACGTCTTTAGTTTGCGAAACAAAACTTTATTAAAAACCAACCAAAACTTTATAGTTTTCCGGTCAAAGTCATGTTTGCTAAGCACAACTTTCTTATAGCAACCACGATTTTATTGAGGTTGTATTTACCAAACACTATTTATTTGGATTTTAAAATTAAAATTAAATACCATCTAATTTGACTTAAAAAATTATTAGATCAACAATCGCGCCTCTTTGGTCCATTTATTAAAATTCAAATAAGACTATTAGTTAATTTTTTTTTAAAAAATTTACTTTTTTTAAACGGTTGGGTCTTTGCCCTTTCATTGATAATCATACAAAAAACAATCTAACCAACAACATAATTTTCAACTCATCAGGATGATTGTAAATCCAATTACAAGAGTGTAAACGTCTATTTGTTGATCTAGCCATCCAGTTTCGGTGAGACAAATTCACATGCGGCAAAGAAAGAGAAAAGAGAATATGGGACTTTAAACCTTATTGTTTGACAATATTTAAGTTACGAATACAACAAATCATAAGGTGTAGAAAATTTAAGGATGGTTCAGTGGTTGAGTTTGGTCTCTAGTAACTCAGAAGTTTCAGATTCAATACTTTTCATATTCTCTAAGGGTCAGCCACATTTGTTCCTTAGAAAACATGTTTTAAACACACTCGACCTATGATGACCAGTATCCCAGTTCGAGGGAGTAGTCGGCGCAAGTTAAATATCCTGTAGGAAAAAAATAAAAATAAATATTGACCCAGTATTGTAGGATCTAAAGAAGGTCAAATGTATGCAACCTTATCTCAGTATTCGGAGAAACTATTGTCACGACTCAAATCCTTCACACACAAACTTAGAAAAAGACAGTCCAATACACGAGACTCTTATTGTTGCAGTAGATATACACAACTTTTATCTTTGCATGCAGAGACGTAGTTTTCGCGATTTTCACCCTTAACGCCCATATTACAACAGAACAATCTTACTATTATGCAACATCTAGGGATGGAACTATGAGGAGGCCATGCTCCCCCCCCACAAATTTTAAATTTTTTCATTATTCTTCCTATATTTTTTTAAATTTAAATATCTCACCCTAGTGTATTCATAAAGATCAATAACTTAATATTTAGTAACCATTTAGGATGTAATCACATGGATGAGTTCGTTTGTGCTGACAAATATACTTGTTGAATTATTTTGATGATGTAGAGAAAAAATAAGTGGCTTTTTTTTTTTATAAAAAAAAGTAGGAAAATAAATATGGTTTATATCAAAATCAGTTGGTTGACTTATAGTTCATTTTTATTATGATATCATATAAAACTATTATTTGCGACCTTGATTTATAAGAAAAAAAGTGGAGATTATCCCAACTGAAAAATGATGGCATGAACCACTTTTGAGTTTTGTGCTCAAAACAAATATTTTCAATGCCATTGAAAAAATTAAATTTAATAATTTTTTTATAAATAAAAATTTATCATTGACAATGACAGTTGAATAAAACTATTGAATTAAAATTTTGTCTATGTTATTGTTGGTCCCCTCAAGATAAAATTCTGATTCCGTCCTAACAATATTATTGTATAGTTAAAAACAGCATTGAGAGTGGTATCTTCCTATATAGCATTATGCTAAACAAGGATATGAAACTCATATATTCTAAACTGAGGAAAGATTGTACAATACATTAAATATAATTACTTTACGGTAAAACAAATCGTGTACTTGTACACTATTACTCTAATCACAACGAGATTCACATGAGATATTTAGGTGGTTTTTGCCTACTTTGACAACCAATCAGTTGACACACCATTTGTCTGGAACAGAGAGATGTTGATGGTAGTTGAATGAGTCTATTTCAGATTGTCGGATGAGTTTATTAAAGTCTGCTCTATTTTTATATTATAGACTACTACACGAAGTGCATTGCATGTGAATATATTTAAATAATAAATTTTTACAAAAAAGTTAAATTAAATTGATAATTTATTTAAATAATAAATTGTATGTCAAATAATTAAATCTTATATTAATTATTACTAAATATAATTATTGATCAACTCTGCTCTTGTTTGAGCACTTAATTTGTCATTTTTAGGTATCTTCCCAACTTTTTTAAACATTTTCTCTTTTGGTTATAGTGAAGTTTTATTGTAAAATTATCATTCTTAAGTATTTGTACATTTAAATATATTATTATATTTTATTTTATATCTAAAAGATTGATAAAATTATAAACTATTATTTGCATCATAATATTATGATATTGTTGCATATAAAAAAAATTAAATGTGACATATAATTGACAGTAAAATTTAATTTTTCAACAACATATATAATAATAATATAGATTATATATATATATATATATATTCTATGTAATTTTACTACCAATAAATGAGTCCAAAAGAATTTAGAAGTCAAATATTACTATTAAAAGAACTTATAAGTTTAATAGCTAGAGAGAATATTAAAATTGGATGAAAGCAAATATGTGTGTATAATTGACTTTATAATAATAATTAAGGATAAAATATAAAATTAAAAAATTTTCACAGATGCTGACATTTATAAGTAGTATAAATTAATATCTAACTATGGTATTGAAAACTTCCTCCTATTTTTCTCCCACTAAAACTTGATATGTGTAAAAATTGCTTATTTTATTATGTCACTTTATTTTATTAATTTTTTGGAACAAAATAGTTTGTAGGTATAAAAAATTTATTTTTGTTTTATTGAACCTAAATTAAAGCGAGGCTCACTCATCATTTTGAGTAAATTTTTTTGGGTTTGTATTCTATGTCGTGAGGAAAATAACAGAGGATATCCCAAGTTTGTTCTAAGGATTGAGCTCCAAAGGGCACCACATTTTTGTGGACGGGAAATGACCTAGATAGACTTGGGTTTGATAACATGCGCGGTGCTGCCTGCTTCGCCCGACCTTGGTGTGGGTGTGGATTGGGTTAGATCCAATCTTATATTTTTGGATAAAATTATTTTGCTAAATAGGTCCTTAATTTCTTATCAGAATTTAATTTTTGTTGTCCGTTGGAATTCAAATTCGCACTGGTTCGAATTTGAATTATTTCGTGGCTGTTCATTAATAGGCATCTCTGGTGCTTTTCCTGGATTGCATCTGATCAGTGGTGGTTATTGTGAATAATCATCTTTGCATCTATAAATATGTCCATATTAATTCAACATTAATAACTTGAACATTTTGTAATAAATAAAGTCATTACATTCCAATTCTTCATCATTCAAAATGTCCATTTATGAGAGTACGAAATATAATTCTGGTTCTGTGTGCAAACAAATTGTAGTACTTCTTCTTATTGTGTGATCATTATATCATGGGAAACATACACTCAAGAATTCATAAACATCGAAGTGGAGACAAAATTTGTCCTAAATATAAAGTATCAAACACTAGTCTTGATCATATTTTATTCTTAATTGCATGATTCATATAAAAAATTCAATAAGTATTAAGCATATATGATATCAACCTCTCAATTTCCGTAAACGGTCACAGCTACAACAAAAGAAAATATATGGCTCAAAATTATATATATATATGGTGCTGTGTATATTGGTCTTCACCTATTGCCGTGTCTGCGTTTTTAAAAGTAATGTTATTTAGACTTTAAAAATTGACACGTCAACGATCACAACTATTGAAATCCAAGTAACATTACTCGTGTTTTTTTGTAAGGATGTGTCTATTTCTTTGGCCAAACACGCTTTGAAAGACTTACTATTATAAGTACAACAATATATTTTAAGATTCCCAATGTGGTCCATGTGACACATGAGAATACGAGAATATTAGTGATTGCGCGTTGAAAATCCAAACCTAGTTTGCCTATTGGTCCGAAGCCTAAAAATAAAGAAAAGAAAAGTTGATGACTACAAGAAGACTTGACGAAGAGTTGATGATGATAGAAATACGAAATTATTCTTCTCCTCAAACAAAACTACGCAAATGCCACTGCTAACTTGGGGAGATTATAAGGTAGGTTTTTTTTTTTTTTTGGTTTCTTGGTGAAAAGTTGTTTCATTGGTAAAATCCATTGGATAGTCGAATAAAAAAAAAGTCAATTGATACATTGAATAATTGACTAAGAGTTGACGGTAAAGTTATTTTATTGTGAAATGAATGTCAATATTTTGGGTCGTAGAAATAATTTCTCTGTGTGCAAGGACAAGATTACGTACATTTGACTCTGTCCAAATTCCAAATAATGATCGAACCCTGGTCCATTGGGCCGAATTTTTATAAATATATTTATACAAATTATGAATGCAACTGAGCATAAAAGACATGAGTAAAGTGAGTCATTATAAGATATACTTACATCTAATACTTAAAATGACTAATATTTTTTAGATCTATTATGGAAGGGAGTATTACACACTAGGTTTTTTGTAATGACAAATTTTATCTTACATATTCCATGATAATTGAACTTGACCAATATTATAGGGACTTAATTTGAAACTTAATGATGTGATTTTAATGTAATTATTTATTACCGAGTTGAGAACAAGCTGACTTCAGAAAAGATGGTCTTGACTTTCAGACATACACAGTGGCAGTTTGGAAAATTTTGAAAGAATCCTGACCTTTTTACATCTTTCAGCCAACCTCGATGTTTCCTTCTCCGCCAGGCTATGGGACAAAACTCTCTACTTTTCAAACTGTACATAACCTTATAAATATACTCTCAATCTCAACACTCACCCACCAAACTCTCTCCCTCCTCATCCACCGAACTCTCTCTCTCTCTCTCTCTCCCTCCCTCCTCAGCTACCAAGATCCGAAGCATCCCTTTCCTACTGAACTCTCAGAATCTTCTCTCTCAACCTCAACTTTCTCAGCTACCAAAATCTCCCAAGCCTCTCTCCTAGTGAACTGCTTGGGACTCAAATGGCCACCATGAAAGCAATCCAACCTCACCTCCCATCCACCATCGCATACACCAATGGGCTTCAGAAAATCAATGCCAATCAAGAAACTGCAACTAATTTTCGCCCACATCAAAAAACTTCAAGCCGGTCCAATCGCCTAGCTGAATCACTCTCTCACCTCCTACATCTACACGTTGAGTCACCAGCCCAAAAAAGCCTCCACTATACTCATGAGAATTTCAAAATTGAGGACAAGCACAGCACTCCAGTTATGTCTCCTAAGGAAGACATATCGGAAAAATGGCGTGAAATTCAAGGTGGTTATGAGTGGGACAATCTTCTTGATCCTCTTCACCCGTGTCTTCGACGAGAGATTGTGAAATATGGAGAGTTTGCGCAAGCAACGTATGATGCCTTCGATTTTGATTCATTCTCGGAGTATTGTGGGAGTTGTAGATATAACGAAAATAGGCTTTTTGATAAATTAGGCCTTAATAAGCATGGCTATAAGGTGACTAAGTACATTTATGCTATGTCACATATAGATTTGCCTCGGTGGCTCGAGAGGTCTCACTTGGTGGACAAATGGAGCAAAGACTCAAATTGGATGGGATTCATAGGAATCAGTGATGATGATGAGTCAAGACGAATCGGGCGAAGAGATATAGTCGTGGCATGGCGTGGCACGGTGTCACCATCAGAGTGGTACGAGGATTTTCAAAGGAAGTTAGACCCAATTGGGCATGGGGAAGCAAAAGTGGAACATGGGTTTCTTAGCATTTACAAATCTAAAAGTGAATCAACTAGGTACAACAAGTCTAGTGCCTCGGAACAAGTTATGAAAGAAGTGAAGAGGCTAGTGCAATTCTACAATGCAAGAGGTGAAGAAGTGAGCCTTACAATCACTGGACATAGCCTAGGAGGTGCATTGGCTCTCCTCACTGCTTATGAAGCTGCTTCCTCTCTCCCTGGCCTTCATGTTAACGTTGTATCATTCGGTGCGCCTAGGGTTGGGAACATAGCTTTTCGAGATGAGTTGCACCAAATGGGAGTAAAAACACTGCGTGTTGTAGCTAAGCAAGATTTAGTCCCTCGCATGCCCGGGCTTGTTTTCAATGAAAGCCTACAGAAGTTTGATGACATAACCGGAACACTAGATTGGGTTTACACACATGTTGGAGCTGAATTGAAGCTTGATGTATGGTCTTCTCCTTATCTCAAACGCGGATTTAACGTCTCAGGGTTCCATATGCTGGAGACTTACCTTCATCTAGTAGATGGGTTCCACAGTAAAACCTCAACATTTAGGACTGACGCTAGAAGGGACGTTGCTTTGGTGAACAAGACCTGTGACATGCTTGTGGATGAACTGAGGATTCCTCATTTTTGGTACCAACAGGCCAACAAGGGACTAGAATGCAATGAACATGGCAGGTGGGTTAAACCCAAAAGAGACCCAGAAGACATACCTTTGCCTACTAGTGAAACACACACCCACGTATGTGAGATGCAGGAGAATTATGGACTTATACCATTGTTCAGTTTATAGACACAGAACTATGTTATTCAAATTCTGGGCAGTGTAATTTTTTTTAAAAATATATAAATTTCCTATGAAAAGTTTTCATATCCAACGTTGGCCAAATAGCTAGCACCCATCAAGGATGCACAAAAAAAAAAAAAAAAAGGAAAGAAAAGAAAAGAAAAGCCAATTTGGTAGGAGTACTGATTCCTTGGTCAGTACTTCAACAGATTGAGTTCATACATCATTATTTATTAATTTTGTTGGACCAAAATAGTTTTTAGGTATAAAATTAAATTTTTGGTCAATTTTAAGTCTAAATTAAAGTGAGACCCACTCATCATTTTGAGCAAATTTTCGTGAGTTTGTGTTCTACTCCGTGAGAAGAATAACTTAGTAAATTTTCTTGTTCAAATCAAATAAAATGTGAAAAAAAAAATACAAAGTGATCCACTAGAAATATGGAAATAGAGGTTGGAACATTGGAGATTTTACATTAATCTTACATTGGTTGGGCCAAGAAATTTTAGTGAACATATATATCCCAAGTTTGTTCTAAGTTCGCACTGGTTCAGATTTGAATTTTCTGCCAGTTCTGAATTTGAATTATTTCATGACTGTTCATCAATAGGCATTTTTTGTTCTTTTCCTAGGTTGCATCAAATCAGTGGTGACTATTCCCAACAGTTACATCTACGTATATAAATATGTCCAGATTTATTCTACATTAATAACTTGAACATTTTGTAATAATCAGAGTCCTTATATTCATAATTTTCATCATTAACAGTATCCATTTCAGAAAGTACAAAATAAAATTTTTTTTCGGTATCATACTGCGATGTATATTGGTTTTCACCTATTATTGTGTCTGTGTTTTTTAAGGAAAAGTCTATTTCATGAAACACGGTTTGAAAAGCTTACGATTGTAAGTGTAAGAATATATTTGAAGATTCTAAATGTGGCCCATGTGACACATGCGAACGCGAAAAATATTAGTGATTGCGTGTGGAAACTCTAAACCTAATTTTTCTATTGTCCCAAGCCAGAAAAACGTAAAATGACTACAAGAAGACTTAGACTAAGAGTTGATGAAGATAGAAATACGAAATTATCCTTATTCTCAAGCAAAACTACAAATCATGTTTGGTAAGCACAACTTTCGTATGAAGACAGGATTAGCAACCACGATTTTACGGAAGTTGTATTTACTAAACACTATTTATTTGGATTTTAAAATTAAAATTAAATACCCTCTGATTTTACTTAAAAAAATCATTAGATCAACAATCGTGTCTCTTTCGTCCATTTATAAAAATCCAAATAAGATTATTTGTTTATTTTTTTTTAAAAAAATCAATTTTTTTTTAAACAGTTGGGTCTTTGCCCTTTCATTAATAATCATACCAAAAACAATCTACCAACAACATAATTTTCAACTCATCAGGGGGATTGTAAATCCAATTACAAGAGTGTAAACGTCTATTTGTTGATCTAGCCATCCAGTTTCGGTGAGACAAATTCACATGCGGCAAAGAAAGAGAAAAGAGAATATGGGACTTTAAACCTTATTGTTTGACAATATTTAAGTTACGAATACAACAAATCATAAGGTGTAGAAAATTTAAGGATTGTTCAGTGGTTGAGTTTGGTCTCTAGTAATTCAGAAGTTTCAGATTCAATACTTTTCATATTTTCTAAGGGTCAGCCACTTTTGTTTCTTAGGAAACATGTTTTAAACACACTCGACCTATGTTGACCAGTATCCCAGTTCGAGGGAGTAGTCGGCGCAAGTTAAATATCCTGTAGCAAAAAAATAAAAATAAATATTGACCCAGTATTGTAGGATCTAAAGAAAATCAGATGTATGCAACCTTATCTCAGTATTCAGAGAAATTGTTGTCGCGACTCAAATCCTTCACACACAAACTTAGAAAAAGACAGTCCAATACACGAGACTCTTGTTGTTGCAGTAGATATACACAACATTTATCTCTGCATGCCGAGAAGTAGTTTTCGCGATTTTCACCCTTAACGCCCATATTACAACATAACAATCTTACTATTATGCAACATCTACGGAACTATGAGGATGCCATGCCCCCCCCCCCCCCCCTCCCCCCCAAAATTTTAAAATTTTTCATTATTCCTCCTATATTTTTTAAAAGTTTTATTATAACCTCTAACTTTTCAAAATACCAAATGTGTAAATATCTCACCCTAGTGTATTTAAAAAGATCAATAACTTAATATTTAGTAACAATTTAGGATGTAATCACATGGATGAGTGTCGTTTGTACTGACGAAGATATTTGTTGAATTATTTTGATGAAGAGAAAAAATAAGTGACTTTTTTTATAAAAAAAAAGTATGGAAATAAATATGGTTTATATCAAAATCAATTGGTTGACTTATAATTCATTTTTATTATAATATCATATGAAACTATTATTTGCGACCTTGATTTTATAAGAAAAAAGAGAAGAGATTATCCCAAATGAATTTTTATGATGACGTGAACCACTTTTGAGTTTTGTGTTCAAAAATAAATTTTTCAATGCCATTGCATAAAAATTAAATTTCATAAATTTTTTGTAAGTAAAAATTTATCATTGACAATGACAGTGGAATAAACCTATTGAATTAAATTTTTGTCTATGTTATTGTTGGTCCCCTCAAGATAAAATTTTGATTCCGTTCCTGACAATATTATTGTATGGTTAAAATCAACATTGAGAGTGGTATCTTCGTATATAGCATTATTCTAATCAAGGATATGAAACTCATATATTCTAAACTGAGGAAAGATAGTAGGATACATTAAGTATAATTACTGTACGGTAAAACAAATCGTATACTTGTACACTATTACTCTAATCACAACGAGATTCACATGTGATATTTAGGTGTGGTTGTTGCCTACTTTGACAACCAATCAGTTGACCCACCATTTGCCTGGAACTGTTTGAGAGGGATGTTGGATGAGTTTATTGAAGTCTGTTCTGTTTTATATTATAGACTAGCACACGAAGTGCATTGCATGTGAAGTTTTATTGTAAAATTATCATTCTTTACTATTTTTACATTTAAATATATTATTATATTTTTTTTATATCTAAAAGATTGATAAAATTATAAACTATTATTTGTATCATAATATTATGATATTGTTGCATATAAAAAAAATTAAATGTGACGTATAATTGACAGTAAAATTTAATTTTTCAACAACATATAATAATATAATATAGATTATATATATATATAAATTATGTGTAAATATACTACCAATAAATGAGTCGAAAATAATTTAAAAGTCAAATATTAATATTAAAAGAGTCTAAAAGAACTTATAAGTTTAATAGCTAGAGAAAATATTAAAATTGGATGAAAGCAAATATGTGTGTATAATTGACTTTATCCTTAATTATTATTATAAAGTATTTATTTGACAAGCATGAACTAATATTTGACTTTTAATATTAATATTGTGACTTATTGTGAACAATCACCTTTGCACTGGATTGCATCTGATCAGTGGTGCTTATTGTGAACAATCCCTTTGCATCTATAAATATGTCCATATTAATTCAACATTAATAACTTGAACATTCTGTAATAAATAAAGTCATTACATTCCAATTCTTCATCATTCAAAATGTCCATTTCTGAGAGCACGAAATATAATTCTGGTTCGGTGTGCAAACAAATTGTAGTACTTCTTCTTATTGTGTGATCATTATATCATGGGAAACATACGCGCAAGAATTCATAAACATCGGAGTGGAGACAAAATTTGTCCTAAAGATAAAGTATCAAACACTAGTCTTGATCATATTTTTTATCTGTTCATGCTTGTCAATTGTATCAATTTTTTTTTGTTATTAATATTTTATTCTTAATTGCATGATTCATGTAAAAAATTCAATAAGTATTAAGCATATATGATATCAACCTCTCAATTTCCATAAACGGTCACAGCCACAACAAAAGAAAATATAAGGCTCAAAATTATAAATATATATCTATATAATAAAGTAGCTTACAATTCAAATTTTAAAAGATAAACAAAATGACTTTTGCTATTCGCGGTTGAGATCGCTTTAAATTTTACTTTAAAGTTAGCCTAAATTTAATAGGAAAAATAGGGCCCTAAGGGTGTGTTTGGAGTGATTTTTTAAAAGTACTTCTAGAAATTATTTCTCATAAATACTTTAAAAAAAATAATAGTGTTTGAAACCGGCCAACTACTACTTCTACCCCCACTACCATCATTGCCGCCGCCACCACCGTCGCCACCACCGCCACCCCCCACCACCACCATTGCCACCACCACCACCACCGCCACCGCCACCACCATCGCCGCCACCACAGTTATTGCCACTCACCACAACCATCACCGTCTCTTACTACCACCATTGTTGTCCACCACCTCTCACCCCCACTACAAACCGATGTTTAAATTCTTTTATATTTTCTCTATGTTTGTGATTTGATTTTGGATATGAATATAAATATATTTTTTATTTTTTATTTTTTATTATTATGTGCCTTCAGGCACAGGCAATAACTAGTATATAATAAAGTAGCTTATAATTCAAATCTCAAAAAGATAAACAAAATGACTTTTGCTATTCGCGGTTGAGATCGTTTTAAATTTTATTTTAAAATTAATCTAACGGCTAATATTAACACCCTAAATTTAATAGAAAAAATAGGCCCTTAAGAGTGCGTTTGGAGTGATTTTTTAAAAGTACTTATAGAAATTATTTCTCATAAGTACTTTAAAAAAAACAATAGTGTTTGAAACCGCCCCACCACTACCTCTACCACTACTCCCACCACCACCACCGCCGTCATTGTAGCCGTTGCCGCCACCACCACCGCTGTCACCACCACCACCACCGCCACCATCACCATCACCATCACCACCGCCGTCATCACTGCCACCACCACCATCGCTGCCACCCTCGCCGCCATTACCGCCACCACGGTCATTGCCACCCACCATAACCATCACCGTCTCCTACCACAACCACTGCCGCCCACCACCTCTCACCCCTACTACAAACCGATGTTTAAATTCTTTTATCTCTTCTCTATGTTTGTGATTTAATTTTGGATATGAATACAAATATGTTTATTGTTTACCATTTTTTATTACACTGTGCCTTCTGGCACAGACAATAACTAGTATATATATATACCATAGTGCTGTGTATATTGGTCTTCACCTATTGTCGTGTCTGCGTTTTTAAAAGCAATGTTATTTAGACTCCAAAAATTGACACGTCAACGATCACAACTATTGAAATCCAAATAACAGTACTCGTGTTTTTTTGTAAGGATGTGTCTGTTTCATTTGCCAAACACGCTTTGAAAGACTTAAACAATATATTTTAAGATTCCCAATGTGGTCCATGTGACACATGAGAATACGAGAATTTTAAGTTGCGTTTGGTAACCGCAAGTTTTTGTTTTTTTTTTTTTTTTGTTTTCAATTTTTGGGACAAATGAAAATAAAAATATGTTTGGTAAATATTTTTGTTTTTTTTTTTGTTGATCCATTTTAAAAACAATGCCAGTTTTTAAAAACATCTAAAATGATGCTTTTGAAAACACAAAAAAAAAAAACACGCGGAAGAGAGAGTCTCATTTAATGAGGTCTCGACTTCAAACCTTATTAACAACAAAAAAATCTCCTTTTTTTCCTCACCATATAAAAAGCCAAAATGAAGGAGCTCTCCTCCATCTTCTCTCTTCTCTGCAAATTCCAACCGAAGGCACTGCCCAACCGAAGGACCCCTGCGCCTTCGTCAACCAAAGGCTCTGCCTCTTCGTCAAAGAACATTCCGGCAGGCTATCTAACTTTAGGGGTGGTGGGTTTCGAGGATGGGGGATGGTGGGTTTCACGGTGGGTTTTTGGGGGTGGGGGTTGGGTGGTTTCAGGGTGGGTTTTTGGGGGTGGTGGGTTTGAGGGTGGGTTTTCTGTGCTGATAGTCAACCTGAGGAGAGACCTACCATACTTGAGGTGGTTGAGATTCAGAAGGGAGATTTGAAAGAGAAGTTTGCTACTCTGGAAAATGATGAATTGTTCAAGAGTCCTCAAACTGCAGATTATGATGATGGGATATCCATTGCAAAAGACAGTTCAGACATCATCTCAGAGGAAAAGGAATCAAAACAAGAAATTGAAAAAGTTGCACTCTAGCCCCCAAATAACTACATCGTGATGGTGGGTGGCTAGATTGGCATGGTTATGAGGGTTATGTAAATAGATTTTTGATTTGGATTGTTTTCAATTGATTGGCAGAGTGACTATTTTTAAAGGATTGCTGGGGGTGGTGGGTATCAGGTGGATTGGGGGTGGGTGGTGGTGGATTTCATTGGTTAGATGTGGGGCTGGGTGGATGGTAGTGGTGGGTTATGGTTGCGTTGGGTGTTGGATTTTTGGTATAATATCAAACATATTTTTTATTTTTATTTTTATAATTTTTTAAATATAAATAACTACCAAACATATTTTTTATTTTTAATTTTTATCACAGAAAAAACAAAAAATTTGTTTTATTTTAAAAAATAAAAAAAAATAAAAACAAAAACGTTACCAAACGAACCTCAGTGATTGCGTGTTGAAAATCCAAACCTAGTTTGCCTATTGGTCCGAAGCCTAAAAATAAAGAAAAGAAAAGTTGACGACTACAAGAAGACTTGACGAATAGTTGATGATGATAGAAATACGAAATTATTCTTCTCCTCAAACAAAACTACGCAAATGCCACTGCTAACTTGGTGAGATTATAATGCATGTTTTTTTTTTTTTTTTTTTAAGTTTCTTGGTGAAAAGTTGTTTCATTGGTAAAATCCATTGGATAGTCGAATAAAAAAAAAAGTCAATTGATACATTGAATAATTGACTAAGAGTTGACCTAGATGTGACGGTAAATTTATTTTATTGTGAAATGAATGTCAATATTCCGGGTCGTAGAAACAATTTCTTTGTGTGTAAGGACAAGATTACGTACATTTGACAGTGCTCAAAATCCAAATAATGACTGAATCCTAGTCCATTGGGCCGAATTTTTTTAAAATATATTTATACAAACTATGAATGCAACTGAGCATAGAAGAAATGAGTAAAGTGAGTCACTATAAGATATACTTATATCTAATACTTAAAATGACTAATATTTTTTAGATCTATTATGGAAGGGAGTATTATACACTAGGTTTTTTGTTATGACAAATTCTATCTTACATATTCCATGATAATTGAAGTTGACCAATATTATAGGGACTTAATTTAGGACCTTTTTACAGAGTTGATAACAAGCTGACTTCAGAAAAGATGGTCTTGACTTTCAGACATACACAGTGGCAGTTTGGAAAATTTTGGAATAATCCTGACCTTTTTACATCTTTGAGCCAACCTCAATGTTTCCTTCTCCGCCAGGCTATGGGACAAAACTCTCTACTTTTCAAACTGTACATAACCTTATAAGTGTACTCTCAATCTCAACACTCACCCACCAAACTCTCTCCCTCCGCATCCACCAAACTCTCTCTCTCTCTCCCTCCCTCCCTTCTCAGCTACCAAGATCCGAAGCATCCCTCTCCTACTGAACTCTCAGAATCTTCTCTCTCAACCTCAACTTTCTCAGCTACCAAAATCTCCCAAGCCTCTCTCCTAGTGAACTGCTTGGGACTCAAAATGGCCACCATGAAAGCAATCCAACCTCACCTCCCATCCACCATCGCCAACATCAATGGGCTTCGGAAAATCCATGCCAATCAAGAAACTGCAACCGATTTTCGCCCACATCAAAAAACTTCAAGCCGGTCCAATCGCCTAGCCGAATCACTCTCTCACCTCCTACATCTACATGTTGAGTCACCAGCCCATACTCATGAGAATTTCAAAATTGAGGACAAGCACAGCACTCCAGTTATGTCTCCTAAGGAAGACATATCGGAAAAATGGCGCGAAATTCAAGGTGGTTATGAGTGGGACAATCTTCTTGATCCTCTTCACCCGTGACTTCGACGAGAGATTGTGAAATATGGAGAGTTTGCGCAAGCAACGTATGATGCATTCGATTTTGATTCATTCTCGGAGTATTGTGGGAGTTGTAGATATAACGAAAATAGGCTTTTTGATAAATTAGGCCTTAATAAGCATGGCTATAAGGTGACTAAGTACATTTATGCTATGTCACATATAGATTTGCCTCGGTGGCTCGAGAGGTCTCACTTGGTGGACAAATGGAGCAAAGACTCAAATTGGATGGGATTCATAGGAGTCAGTGATGATGATGAGTCAAGACGAATCGGACGAAGAGATATAGTCGTGGCATGGCGTGGCACGGTGTCACCATCAGAGTGGTACGATGATTTTCAAAGGAAGTTAGACCCAATTGGGCATGGGGAAGCAAAAGTGGAACATGGGTTTCTTAGCATTTACAAATCTAAAAGTGAATCAAGTAGGTACAACAAATCTAGTGCCTCGGCACAAGTTATGAAAGAAGTGAAGAGGCTAGTGCAATTCTACAATGCAAGAGGTGAAGAAGTGAGCCTTACAATCACTGGACATAGCCTAGGAGGTGCATTGGCTCTCCTCACTGCTTATGAAGCTGCTACCTCTCTCCATGGTCTTCATGTTAACGTTATATCATTCGGTGCGCCTAGGGTTGGGAACATAGCTTTTCGAGATGAGTTGCACTAAATGGGAGTAAAAACACTGCGTGTTGTAGCTAAGCAAGATTTAGTCCCTCGCATGCCCGGGCTTGTTTTCAATGAAAGCCTACAGAAGTTTGATGACATAACCGGAACACTAGACTGGGTTTACACACATGTTGGAGCTGAATTGAAGCTTGATGTGTGGTCTTCTCCATATCTCAAACGTGGATTTAACGTCTCAGGGTTCCATATGCTGAAGACTTACCTTCATCTAGTAGATGGGTTCCACAGTAAAACCTCAACATTTCGGTCTGATGCTAGAAGGGACTTTGCTTTGGTGAAGAAAACCTGTGACATGCTTGTGGATGAACTGAGAATTCCTCATTTTTGGTACCAACAGGCCAACAAGGGACTAGAATGCAATGAACATGACAGGTGGGTTAAACCCAAAAGAGACCCAGAAGACATACCTTTGCCTAGTAGTGAAACACACACCCACGTATTTGAGATGCAGGAGAATTATGGACTTATACCATTGTTCAGTTTATAGACACAGAACTTTGTTATTCAAATTCTGGGAAGTGTAATTTTTTTTTGTAAATAGATAAAATATAAAAATTTCCTATGCAAAATTTTCATGCCAACATTGGTCAAACAGCCAGCACCAATCAAGGATGCACAAATAGAAAAGAAAAAAAAACCCAATTTGGTAGGAGTACTGATTCGTTGGTAAGTACTCCAACATATTGAGTTCACACATCATTCCAACCACAAAAACAAATAGGGAGAATTACACTAAGCCCCCCCTGAGATTTGTCACTTAATCATTCAGACCCTTGATATTTGAAATATTACACACAGACCCCTAAAGTTTGTACACGCGTAACACTTAGACTCCTGCTGTCAATATCCGTTAGTATATTCATTAGTAAATTACAACCAGACCCCCTGAAATTTGTAGATGTGTAATAGTTAGACCCCTCAAATTTAAAATGTTATAATTAGACCAAAAATACTTCAATCAAAGTTATAATATCAAATATTTTAAATTTTGCAACCAAAATTTTTGTTCTATTATGACATTTATTGAAATAAAATTAAAAATAAAAATATAAGTTTTTCTTAAAAAATCATAATTACTATATAATTATACTATCTATTAGAATTTAATTTGATCGTTTAAACAACCAAATTAAACTACTAGATTACCAAAATTAAAGTTAGAATATATTGTTTTCATTACAGTTTGATCTCTTGTTTGATTTTTTAGTTTTATTCCAATAGATAGTATAATTGTACACTAAATACGATTTTTTAAGAAAAAAATAAATTTTTATTTTTGATTTTAATTCAATAAATGACATAATAGAACATGAATTTTGGTTGTAAAATTCATATTTTATTATAAATGACTTAGACCCCTTGTTTGATTTTTTAATTTTATTCCAATAGATAGTATAATTGTATACTAATTACGATTTTTTTTTTAAATAAATTTGACTTTTTATTTTTGATTTTATTTCAATAAATGATACAATAGAACATGAATTTTGGTTGTAAAATTTAACATAAATGATATTCTATCTTTAATTGGAGTATTTTTGATCTAAATATAACATTTTATACTCAAGGGATCTAAGTATTATACGCCTACAAACTTTAGGGGTCTGGGTCTAATTTACTAACGGGTATATTAACGCGCGTATAAACATCAGGGGTTTGTGTGTAATATTTTAAATATTAGAGAGTCTGAGTGATTAAGTGACAAACCTCAGGAGGTCTGTGTGTAATTCTCTATAACAAATAATGTCAGCTACATAAATTAGCAGGGGAGACATGCCACATTTGAAATATGACATTGCTGTGGGGAATGTTCTGGACCTTCAAGGTGATCATTCTGCTACGCAGGACCTCTGTAATGTAATTTTGGTAATGAATCGATAATTAAAAATTCTGGGTGATGCCAAATTCTTAGCGCAAAGAATGTTTGATATATATTTTTCAAACTAATCTACATATACATGTTATGATGACTTGTATTCCAAGTCCGTGAATCCAAATATATCTGATGGCATTAGTGTTTGTGTTAAAAGCCATCTTAGTAAGAGTTCAAGAAATTGTTGGACACTTTGGATAAGGATCAAGAGTCTACGTCTTTCAATATAAGTTTCTTTCATTATTTAATTGGGAAAAATTTTGGTTGGGTCAATACATGAAGACTTCCTTATTTATTAAGACTTTGACTATATGAAGTATTCTTTATATATAGAAGTCTTTTGATATCAATAATGCTACATCCATCAAATTATTTACCAACTTTTGAATCCCAAATCAATATAAACCATAGGATCAGTAGATTCCACAAACTCTCACTAACCATCCCATGGCTATCAATGAGACACATCATTTAAGATTTTAAATTTTGGTTTTAGTTTTGGTGGACACATCATTTACCTTTGGATTTTGGCGGTAGACATTCAGCTACACTGAAGAGCTCGACGACGACAATTTGGTGTGTGTGATAAATTGAGTCTGCTCTATTTGTTTTTGGGTCTTCTTCGAGAAAGCCAATATTTGTTAAAGAAGTTTTTTGGCACTATTAATCTTGTAATAGTGATATAGCAGATAGACGTTCTCTTGTTGCTTTTATTTCGAGAACGTTTTGTAATCTCCAACATTTAATAGCGAAATCTTATCGCTGTGTTTCGTTCGCGGACGTTGGCTTTCTTGTTGAGCCAAACCACATAAATCTTACGTGTTCTATTTTTCTATTTTGTTGGGTTATTATTTTGCTTGTGGCATTGTTTCATAACAAACTGACATTAGAGCTATTGGTTTCGGGATGGTTGCAACAAAATTAAAGATAAAAAAATTTGATAGTCAGAACAATTTTAGTTTATGGAAGATTAAAATGAAGGCATTCCTTCGTCAGCAGGATTTGGCAAAGGGCATTGATGGATCTTTATCCAAGGAGACCGATCAGACTAAAGTTGCTGATATTTAAGATAAAGTACACAATGCAATTCAATTGTCTCTTTTTGATGAAGTTCTTCGTGAGGTCGTCGATGAAGACAAAGCCGAAGGGCTATGAAAAAAGTTGGAGAGTTTGTATATGAAGAAGTGTCTCACCAACCATTTGAATCTGAAGTAACGGTTGTATTCACTCAAGATGAAAGAAAGTACGTCCATTAATGAACATCTTGACGAATTTAATAAAATTATTATGGACTTGAAAAATATTTATGTCTATACTGCTAATAAAAGTACCTTAACATGAAAAACTTTTGATTCACTATTTTACCCTCATAAAAAATTAAAAATACCACTCTATCATTCCACATTTAATATCTAAATTACCATAATATCTTTATGTATTTAAATCTCCAAATTATATCAAAGATCAATTTTCATTATACACTCACTATGTATCTATACTACTAATAAAAGTACCTTAACATGAAAAACTTTTGATTCACTATTTTACCCTCATAAATAATTAAAAAAACCACTTTATCCTTCCACATTTAATATCTAAATTACTACAATATCCTTATGTATTTAAATCTCCAAATTATATCTAAGATCAATTTTCATAATATATTCACTATGTATAAATGTCAATTTTTATCAAACTTTTTGATTGATTATATTACTCTTAAAAAAAATATGCGTCATTATAAGTTTTTAAAAAATATTCAAAAAAAACCTTCAAAAATTCCATCAATATAGTATTACTCACCTCATCTATAAAGATAATATATGATTACATATATATATATTTTATTTTTCATCAAAATATTTAACCCTTTCATTTTTAAGATAAAAAATAATGTATATATAGTTTTACATGATTTTTTAGTCACAGTAAAATTTTCAGATTGTGTTAAGATTTTATGTGAAAACTTAAATTTTTTTAAAATTTTAATATGCTTTATAATATATATTATAGAATTATATATTAATTTTTTTTTCAATTGAACTAGATAATCTTAAATATAGTAATGTTCCAAAATGATTGGTATATTGATAATCAATTTTATTTTATTCAATGATTTATAAGTGGAATTTTAATCAAATTAATTTTTTAATTATCTATTTCTATTTATAAATATAAATTTTTATGAAACTTTTTGATTGATTATATTACTCTTAAAAAATATATGCATTATTATTAGTTTTAACAAAATATTAAAAAAAACCTTCAAAAATTCCATTAATATAATATTACTCATCTCATTTATAAAGATAATATTATGACTACATATGTATATTTTATTTTTCATCAAAATGTTTAACCATTTCATTTTTAAGTTAAAAAATAATGTATATATAGTTTTACATGATGTTTTAGCCACGGTAAACTTTTGAAACTGAGTTAAGATTTTAAGTGAAATCTTGATTTTTTTTAAAAAAAATTCTATGCTTTATAATATATATTATAGCGTTATATATTAAATTTTATCCCAATTGACCTAACTAATCCTAAATACAGTAAGGTTCTAAAATGATTGGTATATTGATAGTTATTTTTATTTTATTCAATGATTTATAAGTGGAATCTTAATCAAATTAATTTTAAAAAATTTAATTTTCAAACATCACTAAAAAATCACTTTTAATTACAAAAATATAGAACTTTAATTATTTATTTTCTTTTTTTTTAAAATTTTTTATCATTTTTCTTAAAGTTAGAACAATAAATTTTGAAAGCATATAAAGTTTTAAAAAATTATATAGTGTAGCATGGGCGATGAAAAAATTACTTTGGTAAATTTGATATGATATTTAATTCAAGTACACATATATCAAATATTTATTTATTAATTTTTTTCTTAAAAAATTATTCACGTGGAACGCATGTGGTGCATTGCTAGTTAATATTAAAATTGGGGATGAAGATCTACCCTTATCGTGTTATGCTCACTGTTTGACTCGTTTGATAATTTTGTTAATTTGATGTTGTATAGGAGAGACTCGATCTCCTTAGAGTATGTGAAATCCTTTTTAAATTCTAAGGAGTTGCGTACTAAATTGAACGGTAAAGACAGTGATGCTCAGCCTAAGGGTTTGTTTGTGAAGGGTCATCATGATAGTTCCTCTAATAATAATAGAGTTTGATCCGTTGAGAGCAATTCAGATAAAGAAAAAGAAAAATCTGGATATCGATTATAGTCTAGGAAGAAACATAATAATGTTGAATGTTTCTATTGTCACAAAATTTGTAATTACAAGCATGATTATTTTAAGTTGAAAAATAAAGGGGGACATAAAAAATCAAATCCTTTCGATTCTTCTAGTATTGATGGTGTTGCAGAAGATACATCTGATAGTTCAGATAATGTCCTTACAGTTGTTATCTTTGATGTGCATTTTAATGATGAGTGAATTCTTAATTCGGGTTGTTCCTATCATATGTGTCCTAATAGGGATTGGTTTACCACCTATGAGTCAATCAATAGTGGTTCAATGTTGATGGGAAATAATATTGCTTGCAAGGTTGCTGGAGTAGGTACCATCCAAATTAAGATACATGATGGGGTTGTGAGGAATTTGACAGGTGTCCGACATATTTTAGAATTATAGAAGAATTTGATTTTTTTGGGTACTTTAGATTCCATTAGTTGTAGGTTTTCTGCTAAATGTGGATTGATGAAAGTTTGTAGGCGTTTCTTGGCTGTGATGAAAGGTAAAAAGATTAATGGCCTCTATGTTCTTCAGGGTGATATTGTGATTGGTGTAGCTATTGTGTTATCTTAAAAAATTCCAGATTCAGATACTACCTAGTATGGCATATGCGTTTGGGCCACATGATCGAGAGAGGCATGAAAGTCTTGTATAAATAGAATTTGCTTGGCAAATAGGAGATTGAGAAGCTTGATTTTTGTGAGCATTGTGTCTTCGAGAAATAGTGCAGAGTCAAGTTCAATACAGCTATTCACAGAATTAAAGGTACAGTTAATTATATTCATTTAAACCTATGGGGTCCTTCTCATGTTCCATCTAACGGTGGTGCTCGGTACTTTTTGACATTTATTGATGATTATTCAAGGAAGGGTTGGGTATATTTTTTGAAATGCAAGAGTGATATTTTTTGGACTTTCAATTAATGGAAGATTTTGATTGAGAAACAGACAGGCAAGAAAGTCAAGCATCTCAGAACAGATAATGGTTTAAAATTTTTTGGAGATGAGTTTAATGAGTTCTGTAAAGATGAAGGAAAATTCAGCCATTGCACTGTCCGGTCTACTCTATAGCAAAATGGGGTTGCAAAAAGGATGAACATGATTCTTCTGGAGAGAGCACGTTGTATGCTCTTTAATGCACGAATGTTTAAAGATTTTTGGGCTGAGGCTATCAGCCTTGCTTGCTATTTGGTTAATCGTTCTCCATCCACTACTATTGAGTTGAAGACTCTATATGAGGTATAGTCTAGTACTCTTGCTGATTTTTCTGATTTAAAAATATTTGGTTGCACTGCTTATTATCATATGAATGATGGTAAGCTTGAGCCTAGGGCTAAGAAGTGCATATTTATTGTTATTCTAATGGTGTGAAAGGATATAGATTGTGGTGTTATGATCTTAAATTGCCTAAGTTTATAATCTGTAGGGATGTTGTATTTGATGAATCTTCTATGTTTCATCCGAGAAAGGAGTTTGTAGTTTCTGTAGGGAAAGAACAGGGTTATACCAAGGAGGTGGAGCTACAGGTGGAAGCTTTATAGAAAGTACTCTAGTTTAACCTATTACAGATTTGCCTAGTTTTAGTTCTCGTGATGATCCACAGGTGGAGCAGCAGTATAATATTGCAACAGGTAGGGAGAGGAGGCAAGTGAGACCTCCTCAGAAATATGGGTATGCAGACTTGGTGGCTTATGCACTTACTATATTAGAGGAGTTCGGTGTTCAGGAGCCTTCCGCATATTCAGAAATTGTCACAGGTAGTGAGTCTGCACATTGGTCCGTTGCTATGACTAAAGAAATTGAATCTCTTCATAAAAACTAGACTTGAGAATTAATGAAGTTGCCTAAGGGCATGAAGACTGTTGGTTGCAAATGAGTCTTAAAGAAAAAAAAAGGAATTCTAGGGGTTGAATCTGCAAGGTACAAGACACGATTGGTTGCAAAGGGCTACAGTCAGAGAGAGGGTATGGACTTCAATAAAGTTTTTTCACTAGTTATGAAATGTAGCTCTATTCGTGTATTGCTTGCCATGCTTGCCTCACTCAATCTAGAGCTTGAGCAACTTGATGTAAATACAATTTATCTACAAGGCGAGCTTGAGGAAACTATCTACATGTATCAACTAGAGGGATTTATTGTTCAAGGTAGAAGAAGACCATGTTTGCTTGTTGAAGAAATTATTATATGGTTTGAAACAATCTCCAAGGCAGTGGTACAAATGTTTTGAAACTTTTATGGTAGATCATGGTTACTCTAGGAGTAATTATGATAGTTCTGTGTATCACTGACAGTTGTCAGATGGTTATTTTATAAATTTGTTGCTTTATGTGAATGACATACTTATTGCTGCAAAGAGCATGTTAGAGATTGACAAGTTAAAGAAAAAGTCGAGTTCAGAATTTGAGATGAAAGATTTGGGTGCTGCAAAGAAAATTTTGGTTTTGGAGATTCACTGGGATAGGAAAGCAGATATGTTGTATTTATCTCAAAAGAAATATATTGAGAAAGTTTTTGAGCGGTTTGGGATCAGAATTCGAAGCCCGTGAGTACTCCACTTGCCGCTTACTTCAGACTTTTAGTAGCTTTATCACCACCGAGTGAGAATGAGGAGCAATTTATGTTTCGTGTTCCTTATTCTAGTGCAATTGAGAGCATCATACATGCTATAGTTTGCACTCATCCAGATATTTCATAGGCAGTTAGTATGGTTAGCCGTTAGATGGCTAATCCTAGGAAGGTTCATTGGCAGGCTGTGAAATGGATACTTCGATATTTGAGAGGCACTACAGTTGTTGGCTTAGTATTTGGTAGAAGAGATGACATCGATTCAACAGTTGTTGGTAATGTTGATTCAGATTATGCGGGTGATCTAGATAAGATGAGATCTTTGACAGGTTATGTTTTTACTCTATTTGGGTGCACTGTAAGTTGGAGGACAATCATACAGTCTACTGTTGCTTTGTCTACCACAGAGGCAGAATACATGGCAATATCAGAGGCAATTAAAGAAGCAATTTGGTTGAGAGGTTTGTTCTGTCACTTGGGCTTGGAAGAGGAAGCAACTACAGTGTTTTGTGATAGTTAAAGTGCAATACGTTTGACTAACAATCGAATGTATCATGAAAGGACCAAGTATATTCACGTTAGATATCACTTCCTTTGTGAGGTTATGACTCAATGTATTATCACATTGAAAAAGGTTGCTACAGTAGAGACCCCAGTAGATATGTTTACTAAGTCGGTATTGGTGCTCAAGTTCAAGCATTGTTTGAACTTGATTAGTATTTGCACTGTTTGAATTGTACCCAGTAGGGTATTTGGCGAAACTAGTGGTCAAGTTCACTTTAGTTCGATGAATTGATCAAATAAAAGTCAAGGTGGAGATTTGTTACTATGACTTGTATTCCAAGTCCATGGATCCAAATAAACCTGAGGGCATTAGTGTTTGTGTTGAAACCCATCTCAGTAAGAGTTCAAGAAGTAGCTGGACAATTTGGATAAGGATCAAGAGTCTTTGTCTTTCAATAAGAGTTTGTTTCATTATTTAATTGGGGAAAATTTTGGTTGGGTCAACACATGAAGACATCCTTATTTCTAAAGACTTTGACTATATGAAGTATTCCTTACATATATAAGTCTTTTGGATATTGGCAGGAGGCGTTCAACTATATTGAAGAGCTCTACAACGAAAATTTGGTGTGTGTGATAAATTCGGTCTGCTCTCTTTGTTATTGGGTCTTCTTCGGGAAAGCCAATACTGGTTAAAGAAGATTTTTGACACTATTAATCTTGTAATAGTGATATAGCAGATAGACGTTCTCTTGTGTCTTTATTTAGAGAACATTTTGTAATCTCCAACCTTTAATAGTGAAATTTTGCCGTTGTATTTCGTTCGTGGATGTAGGCTTGCTTGTCGAGCCGAACTACGTAAATCTTGTGTTCTATTTTTCTATTTCATTGTGCTGTTATTTTACTTGTGGCATTGGTTCATAACAATACATATCTATTTTAAGTGTGTTTACTTAACTTAAAATTTGTAAACGCGGGCGTGTCAATGCTCTTGCAAGCTCATGATTTTCAAACATAACGAGCTTACTAATTTGTGAGATCCTAATCGAGACTGTTCATATTAATTTTTACTCTTAAATCCTTTTCTTTGCCTCGTAATCAAAGACTAAAACTTTTAATCAGTAAGAGTAATAACTAGTGATGAAGCAAATGTTGAGCTCAGGGCTCTTCATTGAAGTAATAGCTAGATTACTACTAAGAAAAAGAACAAAATCTCAATGACCGAAAGAAATCAATTGCAGTTATAAAGTAGAGTTGTGAAGCTTTTTGTGTGTGTTGATCAGGGATCCCTTCTGCTTTTGGAGGATTGCTCTATTTTTAGGACTCGCCTTCGACCGCCTTGGGCTAACTAGGGGTAGAGGGAAGGTGGAGGCAACTGCCCTCACTGAAATTTTAAAAACTTTTGGGGCTAGTTTAAAATTACAAGAAAATTAAAAATTTTCAATACTCACCCCTACTAAATTTTTTTAAAGTTCATGAGACTTAATGTCACAATTCTTTTTTTACTCTTTAGCTATTTCTCTTCTTTCTACAACGACACACTAAGTTACAAAACTCATCCTCCTCTAAATTCGATTTTCTAGATATGGATTGATATGCTTAATCGATTATCCAAGTTCGAATATGCTATTATATTTCAAGAATTTAGATTTGGATATACCGAAATTTGACCTGATTGTGAATCGGTTTGATTTATAAAAACACATGCACACACGTGTATATAAAGTTTTTGATCAAATTCTAATATTTAACGGATATGGATATGTAAAGACGAAATCCATTGAATAATCAAATCAGATTCAAAATAGAATTTTCAAATCGAACTTGGATTTGGATCACTCAAAATCTGATGGTTGACATGCCTGTTTATAGTTTTTTTTATAGAATGGTTTGTCAAAATAACATTCTCTATGAAATTATTCTAATACTAGCACTTTATATAAAATAACTTTCATATAAATTTTCTTAATTAGGTTCTATCTTTTTATGTATATTTTATGCGTGAAAAACTTTTAAAGCAGCAAAGCAAAAAAATACCATGAAGAATTACTTTATAAAGAGTGTAATTGACAAAAAACTCATGTTTGTAAGACACAATAAATTTTGATGATTGTTCTTCAATCGTTCTCTTCAATTTAATAGTTTCCCTCACTAGAAATGGACTCTGGCTCCAGCCCTGGCCTTGGCCATTTATGTCGGTCATGTCGTCCATTTGCAAGAGTGTCAATTACGACCTCAACGTCTCGATTAATATCTTTCTCTCCAAAACTGCCTAGAAATGATTCTATAAATATAATGTCACAGTTAACGATGCAATAGCTGAAGTCACCACAATTGAACCCATTAAAACTGAAAAAGAAGACATAGGTAAAGTTTTAGAGGAAGAGCTTATAGAGAGACAAGGATCTGGATGTCGTGATGATGACAGTTTCCACATCGAATTTATTTACTAGCATGCCAATTCAAAGGAGACAATAAGCATGCACTATGGCTTTGTCAATTCAGTTAAGCTTGGTTGCCAAGAAAAATTTGAAATTGATAATTTTGATGTTCTTTAGTTGGAAATAAATCAATGCAAAGTCTACACTAGGTGGACTTTGCAAGATGTGTGTGAAGAAATTCTTAAGCACATGTAAATAGGGAGAGCCTTTTCCACAGCTAGGTTAAACATCTTGTGAGATTTCTAAGAGAGAAAATCTTTTTTCTACATTGAGAGCTTCCACCACAACCTAAATCCCAAAATCTAAAGGCTACCACTAGAGATTCTATCCAGCCTTTGAACTTGGAGAAGAAGATCTTGTTGGTGATAAACCCATTGGTGTGTGCATACCAGGAATCCTTGGCGTGCCCATGATTGCTTGAGCCCTAGACGAACTGTGCGACGGGGAAGACTAAGTGAAACTACACTAGACGTTGAAGGAGGGACTTCGGCAGAAAGACAGCAAGGAAAGGAGCAGCTAATCATAGTATTGGTTGAAGTATAAGATTCGAGTACTTGTATATTGACTTAGCGCGTAGTGGATTAGGTTTTGGGGAATCGAGAAGGTTCCCTGTGATTTTTCCCGAGAAGGGGTTTTGCGTTAACAAATCACTTGTATTCTTTATTGTTTATTGTACACACTTATGATTTTTAGTAGACATGTGCACTATGTATTTGATGTTTTGATTGATTGATATCTATTCATCCATAGTGTGAAAATGGGTTTGAGTTTTTGGGATTGACACGATATTGATTATGAGCGAATTAATTAAAAATTAATTTTATCAATCAGTCATGTGCAAAGTAGAAAGTAGAGACTAAAGGGGTTCTCAAATTTATTGTTAAATATTTATGAGAAGAGGTAATTGTGGTAGTTTAGGTTTTAATAAGTAGTAAGCTTTTTTTTTTTTTTTTTTTGAGGAACAACGATAAAAATTTATTAATGAGGAATATCAGAAAAAAAGAGAGGCATAATAAATTCGGGTGCCTGCTCCAACCATACAGTGCTACTATTTAATGGTACTACAAAACGAGCTAACTCATGTACTACTTTATTCCCATTACGACGAACTTCGGACACTTCAAAATAGCGAAAGCTTCTCGCTAAACTTTTAATGTCTTGTAAGATGACTTCTAAAGGATCAAAATCTCCTTCACCACTTCTAATAGAATGCATGACCATTGTAGAATCCCCTTCCAATATAATTTCTACTAATCCTTGCTGCCTTACAAATTGGATCGCAATTTTTGCAACAATAGTTTCTACTTTACCGATATCACAACTCATAACAAGTCTTTTGGTCAAGGCCCCAATAAAATAACCTCGGTCATCTCGTATAACAACTCCCACCCCTAAGACGTTTTGCTCTGAAAAAACTGCAGCATCGAAGTTAACTTTGAGTGTACCTGCCCTTGGGGGACACCATCCAGCGTTGAGATTTTGCGAAGGGCTACTACCAGCCTGATCTACTGCCTCTCTATACTGCCTGTAATAATCAGCAACCTTTCTCTGCACTTCAACAAGATCTTGAACCATATTTTCAAATATCCGAAGATTCCTATTCCTCCAAATAAAACAAGACAGAATAAGGAACAAAGAAAATTCATCAGAAGTAAGAACCTGATGGACATCACGTAGCCACTGCCCTGGATCCAAAACCATAAACTGGATTGCTGCCTAAACAGAACTGACTCTCCATACTGCATTGGCCCAAGAACAATCCCTTAGGCAATGTACCAAAGACTCCCCACCTTCTTGACACACACTACAATTCCCGTCCACATTCACTCTCCTTCTTCGAAGGTTATCCCCTGTTGGAAGTGCATTGGAACAAACCTGCCAGGCAAAGATCTTAAATTTATTTGGGATTTTCTGATTCCAAATAAAGTTCCAACTTAGTTTTCCAGCACTTGAGGAAGGAGATGAGTTGCTTAACCCAACTTGCAATAGCTTTTGGTCAATAATGATGTGATATGCACTACGTACCGAGAATCTCCCATTTGAGTTATAATGCCAAATCAATCTATCCTCTAATGAATTCCTGCTCAGTGGAATACCTTTAATCACCAACGCCTCATGGGGCAAAAAAATATCATCCACCAACTGCTCATTCCAGGTCCACGATTGCTCATTAATAAGGTCCCCAACCGAAGTAAGTAGACCCCTTCTAGGAGAAACAATCTTGAGACTAACAAGGGTAGGAATCCACCTATCCATCCAAATATTGACTCTGGACCCGTCACCTATTCGCTATCTTGAACCCGCTTCCACCACTTTCCTTGTGTCCAAAATGCTTCTCCATGTGTATGATGGTCTATGCCCAATCTCAGCCTCCATGAAAGAAGTCGAAGGGAAATACCTAGCCTTAAGCACTTGATGAAGAAGAGAATTAACCTCTGTATTTAATCTCCATGCCTGTTTCGCAAGCATCGCCAAATTGAAGGCCTTCAGATCTCTGAAACCCATACCGCCCCTCTCTTTCCTTGTACACATCCTTCTCCAACTAACTCAATGTATTTTCCTCTCCCTTTGTCTTTGACCCCACCATAATCTGGCTGCTAGTCTCTCAATTTCTTCACAAAAATTATCCAGAAGTTTAAAACATAACATGGCATACGTAGGAATGGATTGCACCACTGCTTTAATTAAAATCTCCTTCCCTGCTCTCGATAAGAGTTGTTCACTCCACCCTTGCACTTTATTCCATATCCTTTCCTTTAAATTGCTGAAAACTTCTTTTTTAGATTTTCCCACCACAGTTGGAAGACCCAGGTATTTGTCATGTTGGTAAACCCGTTCTACCCCCAAAATATGTTGCACTATACTGGCCTGCACCTCCGAAGAATTGCTGCTAAAGACCACTGCAGACTTTTCCATGTTGGTTTTTTTCCCTGAAGTAGCTTCATAAATCCCTAATATTAACTTCACAGCTTCAGCCTCTTCTTTGGATGCATTAAAGAATAATAAATTGTTGTCAGCAAACAAAAGATGTGAAATACGTGGACCACCCCTTCCCAACGAAACTCCTGTAATCGCACCATGCAACTCTGTATTGCGTAAAAGTGCTGTTAAACCTTCTGCACATATCAAAAACAAATAAGGTGATAGGGGATCTCTTTGACGAAGACCCCTTTCAGGATAGAAAAAACCCATTTGATCATTGTTCAGCAAAATGGAATACGAGACAGTTGTAACAAAAGCATCACCAGAGTAACCCATTTACAATCAAAACCCAACTTAATCATCATCTTTTCCAAGAACACCCACTCCACCCTATCATAAGCTTTGCTCATATCCAGTTTTAATAAAACATGTCCCATTCTATCCCAATTCTTACACTTAAGAAAATGATTAATTTCAAAAGCAACCAATACATTGTCGATGATTAACCGCCCGGGAAGAAATGCACTTTGAGACTCATAAATAACCGATGGAAGTACATACTTTAGACGATTAGCTAAAATTTTTGAAATAATTTTATAAATAACATTGCATAAGCTAATAGGTCAAAACTCATGCATAGACTCTGCATTCTCACATTTAGGAATGAGGACAAAGTGAGTATAATTGAACTTAACTGGAAATTGACCACCATTTAGAAAGCTCAATACACAGTTTACGACATCCGGCCTGACAATATGCCAGTATTTCTGGAAAAAAATAGGAGGCATTCCATTGGGACTGGGGGATTTTGTAGGAAACATTTAGGAAATTGCAGTTGTTACCTCATCAATTCGAAACGTCTGCAAAAGTCTTGAATTCATTCCTTCCGACACCTTGCGGTCCACCTTGCTTAACACTTCCTCAAGTTCTTGGGTTTGTGGTCTACTAGAAGTAAACAGATTCTTGAAATACCCAACAACCACTTGTTCCATTTCATCCGAGTTTTCACACCAACCCTCATCTCCATTCTTAAGTTTATAATTGTGTTTCTTCTTCATCATTGAGATGCCCAGGCATGGAAAAAAGCTGTGTTCTTATCCCATTCCTTCATCCAATGAAATTTCGATCTTTGACGCCAATAAATCTCCTCCATATCAAGTAGATTATTCAATTCCGTCTCCACACTTTGAGCTTGTTGCCTAGAGCTCTCTGTTATGCCACTGTCCTTTATATTTGCCAGCTTGCCTTTCAAAACTTCAATCTTAACTGGAATCTAACCCAAATGTACCTGTTTTCAATTAAGTAACTCTACTCTACAACTTTGAATTTTCTTTGTGAACCCATGAGCCCCTGGACTATGTACATTAGAATTCTAGGCCTCCTGAATAATCTCCTCACAACCCTCTCTCTTCACCCATGCCGCTTCGAACCGGAACAATCTTTTCTTTGGACGCCACACTTGAGTCGTTAACCCCATGTTACTATCCAATAAAACTTTGTAGTGGTCGAACTCTTTCGAGAATTTTTGACAAACTCTCTAGTTAGGAAATTTCGTAATCCATGCCAGATTTGCACACACTCTGTCCAACCTTTCCCACACCGTATTTGGTTCCTTCCAATTGTTGCACCAAGTAAAAGGGAATCCCACATACCCCAAATCCATCAATGCACAATTGTCTAAAGCTTGACGGAAATCTATCATTTGCCATTCCGCTCTTCCTCCTTTCCCCTTCTTCTTAGCTTGTGAAATTATTTCATTGAAATCCCCTGCACAGACCCAAGGCATATTATTTCTACTTCTCAGATGGGTTAACAAATCCCAAGTATCTCTACGCTTTGAAATCTCTGATTCCCCATAAATCCCCGTGAACCTCCATGACCCGCTATCACCCCCCACATTAACCACAACATCAATGTGTCCACGGGAGAAACTCTGCAACACCACATTCAAGTCCTTCTGCCACAACAGCGCTAAACCCCCTGAGCTCCCTTGCGACTCTACTGCCACTCCCCACATGCCAAACATCACTTTCAAAAACTCAATTTTCCTAGTATTACACTTTGTCTCTGACAAGAAGACAAAATCGGGTCGCTCTTTCTTTACGAAATCGCGCAAGTCCTGAACTGTCCGAGGATGCCCCAGGCCCCGGCAGTTCCAACTAAGAAGTTTCATGATGATCGGTGGGTCTGGAGACCAGATCCCACTGTTTCCTCTTCCATTTCTACCAAAGATAAAACCATTGGTTCAGAACTTACCCTAACTTTTTTCTTAGCATTCCCTCCCAAACCTGAAGACCGAAACTCGTTGCCTTCACCCTGCTTTCGTTTGCCATTTGGATCCAACTGGAAACTTGTTCGAACTGGAGGAATAGTGCCCTTCTCCTTTCTTCTCCATTTCTTTGTGCCTAATGGTTTTCAAATGCAGGTAGATTCATCAATTCCTTCTGTTCCTCCCAGTTTAGATAGATGTTTGGGCTGGGCTAGATAGGAAATGGGCGAGTCCATAAAATCTTCAATAGCCCAATGCTCCGTCCTATCACTTTCTGAAGCCTGCTGTTTACTAGACACCTCTAAGGCCCCTGCCACTCCATTCTCTAAACTTGGGCCCTTATCAACGACCCAATTTCCTTTCAAACTATTACCCTTGTCCAAAGGAAAATCCCAGTCATTTGACCTGCCATTATTCACCGGGATTATGTAATTAATTTCCTGAAACCTTCCTTCCTCCAATATTTCATTTTCCTTTAACAAAGGAGTTGGTATGTTAATTGACACATCCCTTGGTTCCACTGATATTTCTCTTTCCATATTCTGCCTCCCACTAATATTCTTAGTAGTAGTAAATCCTCCATCTCCGCTAATGGATCCCTTCCTACCCATAATACACTCCTCATTCACCGCCTTTCTACTTTTGTGGGATTGTTCTAACGGTTCCGGTCCACTCTCCGGAGGAACACTGCTGGCCTTCTCCCCCCATGATTTTTCCACACCGGCCTTTTGGCCTGTTATGTTCTTCGAAACTCTTCCCACTGGAGCCCTCAACCATGCCCCAAACTGCAATGGTTTCGTTACTGGAATTGAAGAATCCAATTTTGACGAACATTCTCTTTCCCCATGGCCAAACCGTCCGCAATAGTAACAAAAATAAGGTAGCCTCTCATACGTAAAAAACACAGTAAAACTTGATCCCCCCACCCCTTTAATATTCATACCTCTAAGAAGAGGTTTATCAATATTAATAATTACCCAAACTCTCAACCGTCTTCCCCATCCTACAACATTTGTCAAATCCGTTTCAACATAACTTCCTATCATATTACCTATGATTTCTGCAGTTTCTTGATTCATTCTATTGAATGGTAAATTATAAATGTGAACCCAGAATGGACAGCCTTTGAATGATACTTTGGACGCCTGAACCGAACCATCAAAATCCTTCAACAAGACTAAATGATTATCAAAAGACCATGGCATACCTTCAAGAACTCTACTCTTGTCCAGCATATTACTGAACTGGATGAGAAAAAAATTATCACCAACTTCTATGAATTCCACTTTGATATTATTCCAAACCTTTTTCATCGTAGATTTGAAAGCCATCTTGTTATAAAGTTTATTCGACAATACTTTACCAAATATACATAACTTGCCTTTCTCCCCAAGTTTGCCATCTCCTTGATCTAGGAGATGAACTCCAAGGCTCTCCTCCTCACCAAGTGTAAAATTACTCCACAACTGTTGCATCTCCTCATCCATTATAGATTCTAGTAGACCACTCACTCCAAAGGAGGAAGCGTTTCAGCAAGCCAACCACCCTAAGCCGAACTGAATGATTCAAAACCTGCACATAGAAATAGACAAAGCAAACAAAGGAAAAGATAAACCGGATTGAATTCGTTATAAGAAACAACCTGTAATAACCTAATGGGCAATAAAGAATTGTGTTACTCTATCAGACTACCTAAATCGATGACCAGAAAAGAAACCTAAGAACAAAAACTTCCATTAGTTAGACCTAAGGAAGACAACTACTCTGTAAGACAGAGAGAAAAACTCTACCCCCTAGAGAGAGAGAGACTGATGGAGTAGTAAGCATTTTTGAAAGTACACTACACATTAATATTTGAAATACATAAGTGAAATATCAAGGAATTTGCCACATCAAAATCAAATCTCAAGGTAACCCTATAAAACATTTTTTATTAAAGCATAATGCAACACCATTGATTTTATAAAGTACGAAGTGAGAAATCTTTATACAAATATATGTATAATAAATCTAGTAAAGTAATCATTTCTTATTTTGAACACAATTTCATAAACTTGTTCTTTCTAGGGTATTTTTAAAAAATATTAACTCCACGTACTTTCGCCTCAACCTCACCTTACCTCACCCCACTCAAGAGATTTATTGGAATATTGGCTATTGGTTTTTTGGCACTCAAAATTCATGTATGCTACCCATATGGACATATATCATCAAAACAACACCGATTCACGAATGAACCATCACCGGGGAACCTTTTGGGTCTTGCACCCTAGGGTCTCATCGCCCTTATTGCTTTTTAGGGGGGATGTGTAGAGCACAACTTGTGATGCCACACAAGTTGTCACCGAAAACCACTATCATCACCAATCACCCCTAAAACTAGTAGTCGCCTTGGTAACCCCTCTCAAGGGCCCCAACCGTCTGCTAACCCTATTCCTGTCGGTACCGATCATACAAGTTCAAACCATAATTTCAAGATTACCTTCCATTCCCAACACCAACCACAACTTCGACACTTTTAAAAAAATACATAGTTTTACAAAATCTCACATTTTTGTTTCCAGCATAACACATTTTCAAAATAACTCACATGCACACCAAAAATACAATTTATTCCCTTTTATAGCAAATTTCGCAAATTAAATGATTGAGAAGTTATATAGATCAATACCACATTTTTCATATTTTAAAATAACTCAACAATACCCAAAATCATGGTAAAATATACTCAATCATATCATAAAAATCAATACCTCTTTCCACAATTTATCGTTTCAATACTTATAGTCACTTTAGTATTTTATCAAACACATGATAAACATAAAATATCCGAATACACATTTACAAATGAACATACTCATTCTTAAGATACAAATTAAATATATTATATACAAAATCACATATATTATAAAGAATCCAAAATCTTAAGTTCAATTAAACACCCATAACAAAAATCAAGTTAGGGTTTCAAACCCACAATACCCAAATTCATTTAATGCATGTAGGTTTACAAAGTTATAGTAAACTCATCATTTAATTAAGACCCATAGCATGTATTTAACTCATACTAAACAAATAGATATAGAACATACATGAGATGCATCAATGTATATGCAAGAGAAAGGAAAATCCTACCTCAAAACCCAAGAATCCAAGCTCCACATTCAAATCTTCAAGTGAATTCAAGAATCTCAAATAATGTTCCTAAGTTTTAAAGCAAAAGCCCATGCTCTAATGACCTTCTTTTCTCTTCCTCTCTATTTCTCTCTCTAATTCTAAGGTTTATGGAGTAGTATTGGGTGAGAGGTGTGAGAAAAATGAGAGAAGTGGAGGTGAAAATGGGGTTATAAGGGCTGAAATTCGCGCCGGGTACTGTTCACAGGACCCAAAAAAATGTATTTTCTCAAAAATTACGGTTTTGCCCCAAAACTTCTCAAATTTGATCCGTATGACTACCCTAAGGTTTTTTCGACGTTCCGAATCCATTTTTAATGTTATTTTAGGTTTAAAACTGATGGTGTAAACCTGCGCGAATGAGCTATGGGATTGGATTATGTGGTATGAACGATCTGTGTGGGGTTTGATGTGGCATCTGAGCTACAAGGCTCGTGTATCGATGGACGAATGCTCTAATTAACCGATGTGTAGTGCGTGTGAGACAGTAGAAGTATAGTGGTTCACCGGCTAACGAGCTCGGCTAGTCCACTCTCTAATGGAGGCTCTTGCTCCTTTCTCTTTTTGATGAATCGAACGTGTTACAGTAGAATACTCGGGGTATATCCCTTAATGGAGGTTGTCCCTCCCTTTTTATAGCCTCATGCTTACCTCTAATTCAGAATTATATCCTACATTGAAGGGATTGCTCCCTATCTTCATCTATAATCTCGGAGTTACCTAGACTTCCTATAGCTGGCTCCAAATGGCTTGGTTTTTGCCTTTTATCATGGGATCCTCTCCTTGATTGTAGGAGAGGATCCTTGCTGGTAATGTGTTACGCGCCTTGGATTAGCTGAATTCCCATTATGAATATATCTGCTGTCGACTTGCTGTCCTCTTAACATTTATCGCCTTATGTCTTCAGCTGGGAGTACAAGTGTTGACTGGTCGAGCTCAGATCGTGGCTGGGTGAGCTCGGTTTATTTTCCCTGTCCTCCAGAGCTGAGCTCTTTTCCTGAGCTCGTGTCTGGGGTTTATTTTAAGTATCATCAGTTGCCCCCCAACCCTTGCCTTAGGATCTTAGGCAGGGGCTGACCTGTATTCCAGTCAGAGTTAAATATGCACGTGGCTAGCACGTGACTTGAAGATTTTTGACGGTTAGTAGAAATCATGACTCTCCTCGATTCCCGCGCATGTCTCAGCCCACGTTCCCCAAGCTTTAAATGCCCCAAAACGGCTACCTGAACCATTTCTGCGCACTATTCATCTTCTTCTCCACTCTTCGTCTCTATTCCCCTTGCGATTTCAGACGATCTTACCCGAACTTTCCTGATTTCTTGCTTGACAACGAATTCCCAACCTTCGTCTTGAAGACTCGCATCGTCTCCTTCCCCCGATTTTGCTCCAAGTTCCTGTTTGCCGCTGTTCCTGAGTTAGGTACGTTCTTCGCCCCTTTCACCTCCTCCTCTGCTCTGGATCCCTCGGATTCGAGGTGGTTGCTACATTTTTGGGCCTTTCGGTTCTTTTACTTTTGGAATCGTGACCATTACCTAGCCCCACTTCCTCATTTTGTAGATTGGAGCTCTATAGTCCACATTCTTGCCGTCGGGAGTTACTGCGCTGACCCAAGGGTCATTGGAGAGTGCTTGATCAGTGCCTTTCCCTCTACCGCTCTTTTAGTCTTCCTTTTTCTCTTCCCACTATGTCGGCTTCTTCTGGAGCCACTCGCTCCTCTGTTTCGCTACTAGGGGGTCGATCTGAAGACACCGATTTGGGGGATATTGGCGATGAAATTGACAACTTTCCCGGTGTGGGGGCTGGAGAGGCCGAGGTCGGCACCGAGGAACCCCCCTCCTCCTCTTCTCCTATGCCCCCCAGACCTGATAAAGGCAAAGTTAAGGTGAGTGGAGTCGGGGTTGAAGAAAAGATTTCGTATTTGGGGTCTGCCTTCAGGCATTCCGAGTCTGTGGGCTACAGTAGAGAAGCCCCTGAGCTAATGAAAGTTTATAAGGTTCGGTATGGTTTTCCTCCTGGGGTCGAGCCCTGGTGCCCAGATAAATCCGTCTACTATGTAGAACAAGTACGCAATAGGGTCTGCTTCTTTCTTGCCGCCTTTGATAATGGTCTTCGCTTTCCTCTACACCCCTTCATCAAGGCTATTCTGCAACATTTTCATGTGTGTCCTTCCCAGATTTCCCCCAACTTCTATGGTGTCATGGTTGGTTTTCTAGTCATCTTCAGGAAGCATAAACTTGGGGTTCCTAGCGTTTCTCTATTTCTAGAGTTCTTTAACGTTAAGCCGACCTCTGAAGGCTTCTTGTATGCCTCTAAGCGTGCCAACGTTAGGCAGCTTATTTCTAACATTCCATCCTCTCATAAGCACTGGAAGGAGCATTTCTTTTTTATCGGGGGCACCAATTGGGAGTATAATCCTGCTGATAAGACAGACACTCTCGGTATCCCTACGGCTTGGGCTGAACCAGACAACTTGCGTGAGTCTTTTCTTGAGTCGACTGAGCTCTGGTCTGGAATTTATAGGCCTCTTGCCTTTTTCTTACTTGCACACTTTCTTCTTTTCAGGTGAACGTTTTGAGCTCAGCCCTGAAGATAAGAAGGTGCTAGCGAAGTTGGCGAAGATCAAGCCGGAGAAGTACGTCGACCTGATTGAGTCAAGAAATTTGGTGCAGCTAGGTCTGAGCCTTCCTGTGGTGACTTTAGCGATTCCATTATCTGTTTTAGGGGCTGACGAAGGTAATTTCATCGTCACTTGCTTTCCTCTCTTCATCATCTTTCCTTCTCTTCCTTTTTTTTTTTACATTTCCCTACTTTTTCCAGACCTCCCAGGTCCTTCTACCATGAAGGCTACTCCAGAAGAGCTTCAGGCCAAAATTGCAGAGCTGATGGAGGGTGGCAGGTCTGGGAAGCGCAAGGCTCGGGTCGGCTCTGGGAGTGGTCCAAACACTCGAGCTAAAATCCCCAGATTGGAAGTGCCTTCTCCCCCTTCTGCTACTACAGAATTGGTTCCCATCAAGGCACCGCCCTCCTCATCCGGCACCCCTCAACATGCAGTCATCTCTCCTCCTCCAGTGGCCCATCCTGGGTCAGGGCCTGCTCAAAAGGGAGATCAGGCTTCCCCTTCCTCCTCTGAGGTTAAGGAAGCTTTGGGAGTGATCCCTGACCTCCAACCCGGAAAGTTCTCATACACTGCTTCTGGGAAGACCGAGAGAAAATCTGAAGGAGATGAGGATTCCTTTTTTGACAACATGGATCTTGCTGCAGGGGCTCTCTCTTCTATTTTCTCTGAGTCTGATGTTCTGAAGGCTGCTTCTATGCCTCTTAAGAAGTCTATTTCTTCAGCTCTTCAGGGAGCAGCTGCTGTAAGCACTACCACTTCTCCTTCTTCACTTATTTTTGTTTTGTGGACTCATGCGTTCTTTCGCATTTTCAGGCTGTCCTTCATGTGAATGGTCTACTGCATCGGGTTCGGTCCCAAGAGAGCTCTTTTCAGGTCTTGAAGAAGTATAAGACCAAGGTTTTTGAATTGTCTCTTGAGAACGAAGATCTCAGAGCTCGGGTGGAGAGCCTCAAAGAGCAGATGGAGACCCTCAACGAGCAGACGGTGAAGCAAGCCTCCGACCTCAAACACACACTGACAGTCAAGGTCAGAGCTGAGGAGGGGGAAAAGAAAGCTCGAGATGAGCTGAAGTTGGTTAAGGAAGACCTGCAGCTTAAGGTCGAGGCGTGGTCCAAGACTAACCAGGAGGCCTTTGATGCCAAGAAAGAGCTCATCCAGGCCAATCAAGATTATCTTACTCTCAGTGAGGCTAACGGCAAACTCTGTGAGGAGCTCGAGGAGCAGAAAGGTTTGGTCCAACAGAGGGACAAAGAGATCGCTGAGCTGAGAGATGAGGCCACCACCTTGTGGGCTACTGGATGGCTTGCCTTTAGGCGCAAGGCTATCAAAGCTTTTCCAGACCTTGACTTCAATTTCTCTATCCCCACCGAAGAAGAAATGGAAGAGTCTAGCTCTGACAATGAGGAGGGTGCCTCGGTTCCTTCAGCTGCAGCCTTGAGTCAAGACATACCTGCCCCTGGGACCTCTGGAGCTCTTATCGTACTTTCTGAGCCTCCGACGGTGATTCTTGAGCTCCTAGCTGCAGATCCTGCTGTTCCTGTTTCCCTTGCTTCTGTTGCTGAGGGCTCATCTGCTGAGCTGCGAGATCCTTCAATTACTCCCCATCCAGAAACTTAGCTCTTTTTAATTGTAATTTTTTTTGTAAGGAATTTTTTGAGATGTAACTTTGACTTTGGCTAGGACCTTGTGCTACTTTGTGGTCTTCATCTTGTTTCTCCATTGCTGTTTTACCATATTCATATATACCTCTGACTTTCGCTCGCACACTTACTTGTTTTGCTTTGTTTTTGTGCTTTGTTTTGCTTTATGCTTTATACACATATCCTCCTTCCCCCTTTACTTTGAGGGGTGCTGTGTACTTCTTGAGGCAAAATTACTAGATTTGAAGAGTACAGGAGACTTGGTGCTATGTTCAACGGCTTCTCCTGAGCTTTTGAGCTCGGTAGTTGGTCTCTTAGGGATCCAGTCCCTATTCTTCTTTATTCTGAGCCTCTCAGCTTGGTATTCTGAACTGGTGTGCTCCTTCTGAGCTACATAGCTTCGAGTTTGCGAGCCTATGAGCTCTCGCTGAGCTATACAGTTCGTCTTTTGAACCTAAAAGCTCTGACTGAGGTTTTTGGCTCTTTTGTCTGAACTTTAAAGGTTCTTTCTGAGCTTCATGGCTCTCTTGTCTGAAATAGATAATAAATTTCAATGCTCCATATTTCTGAGAATAAAAGATTTTCTTCTACGTTTCACATTTCTCTTCCCCCCACCTTGCTTTGAGGAGTGCTTTAGGCCTTCTTTAAACAAGGCTATGAACTTTTACACGCTGTTAAGTTTCTTTGAGGAATCGAGGAATCCAGCAGGAACTCTTCCTCTCCAACGTGAGTAGGGCCCTTAGAATTGCAGGCCCTCAAGACTTGTTACACAAGTGCTCTTGTTTTTGACTGGGCTGAGCTCAAATATGGAGGACATGTTGCTTGGTGGGGTCAGAATTCTTGTAGGTTGTTTTGAGTGCAAATAGGGAGTGATCTTGTACCAATTTCTTTTCCCGCGTTTTTCTCCCAATCGTTTTCCATAACCGCGACCACTTTCCATAACCGCATCCACTTTCCATAACCGCAACTACCTTTATTAATTAGGAAACTAAACAGGCAACTGCTTCCCCCTTTCTTGACTCTTGGTTTCCTGAAAAGCTCCCAACTTTTCCTAAGCTTCTTACCATCTGTTAAATTCCTCTTTCCTTTTCTTGCATGAAATATTCTTGCCTTTCTTCTTGATTTCTTGCGTCTTTTTCCTTACCAGCACTTCCGATGGCTGCTTCTGCTTCTTCTCTGTTCCAGGAACGCACCTCCTTTGGAATCGAATGGAAGTGGCACTGTCGCTACCTGTCTCCTTCAATACTTGGATCTACTGATTTGGTGGATATCAAGAACCGGTTTTTTCCTGATCTTGACTTGCCTTTGCGAGTCCCTACCCCCGACGAGCCCTGCAACTACCTCCCTCGAGGGGAAGTCTGCTTCTTTGAAGGTGCTCTGGACATGGGACTTCGCCTTCCCATTCATCCGGCCGTTGGGCGAGTTCTTGCCTACTATGGCCTGTGTCCTTCTCGCCTTTCTCCACGAGGATGGGCTGCTATGGTAAGCTTTTTCTTGTTCTGCCGCCTGCACGCCCTTGGCAGGTTCCCCTTCGTCTCTGAGTTTCTATACTTCTTCGAGATTGAAGAAGATGATGCCCCCAGCTTCAGTTTCTTCCGTTGGAGGAATTTCAGTTTACGCCATTTGGTTTTAGATCTTCCCTCCAATCCTGAAGGGTGGTCTAAGCGTTTTTTCTTCGCCTCTGGAGAGTCCTGGAGGTCTCCTGAGGATTGCTGCCGTAAAGCTAGGATCCCTCGGTCCTGGAAGAGCTTCTCTCGCATTGGTAAGCTCAAGCCGAGCTCTTTTGAACACTTCCTTTTGAAGGTATGCTCTTACCATGTTTTCGTTGCGCAGGTCCACCTGATCTGGACGTGCCAGGGATGGTGAATATCAACGAGCTGCTGCTTGCTGAGTCCAAGACTTATTCTGAGCTGATGACGAGCGCAAACCTCTATCTTCTTGGGGCTGAGGCTACTGAATTTGAGTTTTCTTCTGTCCCCTATTCTTCCTGGATTTCTTTCTCTAACTCTGATGGGGAAGGGGATTCTGACGAGGACGGGGATGCTGGAGCTAGCTCAAAGAGGCGCATGAGGGATGGCTCTTTTTCCCCTGATTCTCTATCCACTATCTTCCTCACCCCAGCAGGTCAAAAGCTCCTTGATTCGCTCCATAAGGCCGAGCAAGAGAGAGATGAGCTGAAGGAAGAGAATGCTCGCCTGAAGGAGGAAATGGCCGAGTTGAAGTCTCAGCTTAAGAAGAACTAAGATCTTTGTTTCCTTGTATCTTTCTTTCTTTTCTTGAATGATACCAGACTATGACTCTTTTTGTATTTTTTCGAACGTTTGGTTACTTTGAATTCTAGGTTTCTCACTCTTGAGTATGCATGTCCCTATATGGGCTCTTGGTGTTTGAAACAGAAGATCATGTTTGCACTGACCTTAGTCCCTCACTAGTTCCAAAGATCTGACGGCGAACATTGATGGAAAACAGAAGATCATGTTTGCACTGACCTTAATCCCCAGCTGACTTCGTAGGCGTTCTCTGCTGTTCTAGACCTTTTGAGGTCTTTGAGTATGTAGGTAGTGCGCAAGGATCACTAGTCGTGGGGGAAAGACCGTTGGTGTCTCCAAGAAGAGCTCAGCCTTGAATTTAACTGTTGGTGTCTCCAAGAAGAGCTCAGTCTTAAACTTTTTCAGCCTCTAGGCTTACACGAGCTGAGGGGCTGTAGGACTCATCTTGCTTTTTACAAGCTTGGAAGCTTATTATTTGTTTATGAGCTGAAGAGCTCATCTTGCATGTATAAGCTTTGAAGCTCATCCTTGTTTATGAGCTGAAGAGCTCATCTACGTTTATAAGCTTGGAAGCTTATCATTTGTTTATGGGCTGAAGAGCTCATCTCTCATTTATAAGCTTTGAAGCTTATCGAGTATTTATGAGCTGAAGAGCTCATCTTTCATTTATAAGCTTTGAAGCTTATCGAGTATTTATGAGCTGAAGAGCTCATCTTTCATTTATAAGCTTTGAAGCTTATCGAGTATTTATGAGCTGAAGAGCTCATGCCTTTACTTTGGAAGCCATTGAAGGATGAATAAAAGACTTACTCATTCTTATTTAAAAATAGCTCTATTACAAATAACACTTACTGAAAAAACTTCTTAAGGTGCTCGGCATTCCACAAGTGAGGTAGGATCTTTCCCTCCTCTGTTTGCAATTCGTAATTCCCTGGTCGGATTACCCTTGACACGATATAGGGCCCTTCCCAGTTGGGCCCCAATTTTCCGTGCGTGGGATCCTTCCTTGCAAACAGAAGTCTCCTAAGTACCAAGTCTCCAGCCTTGAAGCTTCGGTGCCTTACCTTCCTGTCGTAATACCTTGCAGTTTTCCTTTGGTAAATGCGGACACGATGCAGAGCTCTGTCCCTTTTTTCATCCAAGAGATCGAGGTTTAATAGGAGAGATTTCATCATTGTGCTCGGCATCTGCAAATTCCACCCTTGGTGATTGGAGCCCTATCTCCACAGGGGCTACTGCTTCGGTTCCAAAGGCCAGAGCGAAGGGGGTTTCCTGAGTTGCAGATCTGACGGTGGTCCGGTAGGCCCACAATACCTCAGGAACGTATTCCACCCACTTGCCTTTCAAGTTTTCTAGTTTGGTCTTCAAGGCTGACTTTATGGTTCTGATTGTGACCTCTGCCTGCCCATTGGATTGGGGATGCGCTGGAGCTGAGAAATAGTTCTTGATCCCAAGCTCTGCACAAAAGCTTTTGAATTTCGTATTATCGAACTGCTTTCCGTTGTCAGACACGAACGCTCTGGGAACCCCAAACCTGCAAACTATCGACTTCCAAACGAAGTTTTGAACTTTTTGCTCAGTGATTGTTGCCAAAGGTTCGACCTCTGCCCATTTGGTGAAGTAATCCACTCCTATGATGGCAAACTTGCACTGTCCCACACCGGTGGGGAGGGGTCCCAGAATGTCCAAACCCCACTGCTGGAAAGGCCATGGGCTTACCACCGAGGTTAGGAGCTCGGGAGGACAGTGGGACGCATTGGCATGCTCCTGGCAAGTCTTGCATTTTCTTACTAAGTCAGTGGCACTTTTGAGCATGGTGGGCCAAAAATACTCTTGCCTTAGTACTTTTCCTGCCAAGGCCCGAGCCCCTATGTGATTGCCGCATATACCTTCGTGCACCTCTCTGAGTATATAATTGGCATCCTCATCTCCCACACATTTAAGGAGAGGCGTTGAGAATCCACGCTTGTACAGACCTCCTTGCAGCAAGGAAAATCTGGCTGACCTGGCCCTTAGCTTGGATGCCTCCTTAGCATCGCTTGGCAAAATCCCATTCTGCAGGTACCCTATGATGGGGTCCATCCAGCTCGGCTGAGCCTCGACTGATAGCATGTCCTCTTCTTCGATACTTATTGAAGGCTCTGGGAGGTGCTCCACTGGTATTAGTCTATCCAAGTCTTCTTGCGAGGCAGTTGCTAACCTTGCCAACGCATCTGCTCGTGAATTTTCTGCTCTGGGCACATGTCTGACCTTAACCTGCACAAATTTTTTCATTATTTCTCGTACCTTTTTGAGGTAAAGGACCATCTTTTCGCCTCTCGCTTCGTAGGCCTCTTCTATCTGTTTTACCACTAGTTGAGAGTCGCTGCAGATCTCCAGCTGCTCTGCTTCCATAGAACAAGCAAGATTAAGCCCAGCGATGACAGCTTCATATTCTGCCTCATTATTTGAAGCTTTGAACCCAAATCTGAGGGCATATTCGACGTCTATTCCTTCTGGGGAGGTTAGGATCATTCCTGCACCGCTTCCCTGAGCATTGGCGGCTCCACCTACTGAAAGCTTCCATATAAAGAGGTCTGGTATTAAATCCGTGGTTTCCATAGGCGCTGCTGCTGTGAACTCTACGATAGAATCTGCCAAAATTTGCCCTTTGATGGCAGTTCTTGGCTTATATCTAATATCAAACTCACTGAGCTCTATGGCCCATTTAACCAACCTCCCTGAAGACTCTGGCTTATGTAATACTTGTTTCAACGGCTGATCTGTTGGGACCTCGATAGTATGAGCCTGGAAATAAGGTCTGAGTCTTCTAGCTGTTGTAACCAGGGCTAGAACAAGTTTTTCCATTTTTGGATATCTCTCCTCTGCCCCCCTCAAAGCTCTGCTACAGTAGTAGACTGGTTGTTGAGCTCTGTCTCGCTCCCGGACCAGCGCCGCGCTTGTCGAAAAATCTGAAACCGCCAGGTATAGAGTAAGGACCTCCCCTTCTAAAGGGCTCACCAGAACAGGAGGAGAACTCATATAATCTTTCAGGGCTTTAAATGCTTCTTCACACTTGGCATCCCACTGGAATGCCTTTTTTAATGTCTGAAAGAAAGGTTGGCATTTATCACTTTATCTAGACACAAAACGGCTCAAGGCGGCTATCCTGCCAGTCAAGCGTTGCACCTCCCTCGTATTGGATGGTGATTGCATCTCCACCATTGCCCTAACCTTCTCTGGGTTAGCTTCAATTCCTCTGCTGCTAACTATAAAACCCAGGAATTTCCCTGCCGAGACCCCAAATGCGCATTTCACAGGGTTGAGCTTCATTCTGTACTCCTTTAAGATTCGGAACGACTCTGCTAAGTGCTCGATGTGGAGCTCTGCTTTTAATGACTTTACTAGCATATCATCGATGTAAACTTCCATGGACGCTCCTATCTGTTTTTGGAACATCCTATTTACCAACCTCTGGTAAGTAGCTCCAGCGTTCTTCAACCCGAAGGGCATGACCTGGTAACAGTATGTTCCCTGTTCAGTTACGAAGGAGGTCTTCTCCTGATCGCTGGGATCCATCCTGATCTAGTTGTATCCTGAGAAGGCATCCATGAAGCTAAGGAGCTCATGCCCGGCTGTGGCGTCCACTATTAGGTCAATCCGAGGTAACGAAAAGCTATCCTTGGGGCATGCTCGGTTGAGATCAGTAAAGTCAATGCACAATCGCCATTTGCCATTAGTTTTCTTAACGAGAACCACATTCGCCAACCAGGTAGGGTAGTCAACTTCCCTGATGGCCTTGGCATGGAGGAGTTTGCTGACCTCCTCATTAATTGCCTTTTGTCTTTCTGAGGCAAAACTCCTCCTCTTTTGTTTGACTGGTTTGCAAGCTGGATTCACGCTTAGCTTATGGGTAATAACCGAAGGATCAATTCCCTCCATGTCTTCCTGCTTCCAAGCAAACACTCCTACATTCTCTTTTAGGAACTGGATGAGGAGACATTTGAGCTCTGCGTTTAGTCTGGAACCCACATAAACAAGGTGTTCTGGCTTTTCATCAAGCTGAACTGGTTCCAGCTCTTCCGATGGCATTGGTCTTGTCTCCATTTCATCTCTCATGTCGAGTTCATCCAGTTGGATGTTCTCAACCTCCTTCTTTTTCACAGACGCCATATAGCATTCCCTTGCTACCCGCTGGTCTCCTTGGACTACTCCGATTCCATTATCTGTAGGGAATTTCACGACTAAATGGTAGGCAGACGGGATTGCCTTCATGGAGTTAAGGGATGGCCTCCCAAGTAAGATGTTGTATGCAGAGGGTGCATCGACCACTAGGAACTTTACGGTGGTAGTGGCCTGGCAAGGTGGGTCCCCTAAGGTGAGCACGAGCTGGATCGAGCCTAGGGGGAGCACCCTTTCTCCGGAGAATCCCAGCAAGTGAGTGCTTACTGGCTCAAGTCTTTCCCTTCCTATATCCATCTTGTCAAACGCAGGTGCGAAAATGATATCTGCCGAGCTCCCATTATCGATTAGAACACGATGAACAGTTCTATTAGCCACCACTGCTCGCACCACCAATGGGTCATCATGAGGGTACTGGCATCCCTCCAAATCAGCATCTGAAAAAGTGATAGCCGTATCTACGCGTGGTGCTTTGGATACAGCGTGCACTTCGAGAGTTTCTTCGGCTCTGATCCGGCGGAGGTGTGCTTTCCTGGCCGAGCTAGATTCTCCGCCTCCTGCGAACCCTCCTGATATTACTCTGATCTCCCCTAGAGGCTGCTGGTGCGGTGTCGGTGCCTGCTGTCGGGGTGGTGGAGGTGGAAGAGCTCGGTTCTGGTTGTCATTGGCTACAAAACGACGTAACTGACCTCGTTGGATCAAAAACTCGATCTCCTTCTTTAATTGAATGCAGTCATCAGTGTGGTGACCATGGTCTCTATGGTAATCGCAGTACTTGGTGGGATCTCTTTTGGCTGGATCTGCCTTCATCCGAGGTGGCCATCTTAAGAACTTCTCGTTTTGGACCTCGTACAGAACTTGCGACACAGCGGCGGTGAGTGGGGTGAATCGCTGGGGTCCATATCTGGGCTGCAACTCAGGCTGCATGGGGCCCAGGCGGTCTCTGACATTTCCTCTTCTCTTTGGCGAGCGGTCCCTATCTCTTCTGGGAGACCTCTCTCGCCCTTTTTCCTTCCTGGGACTCCTGTCTCTTCTCTTCTCTTCTTTTTCCTTCTCCTTTCGTGAGGATGTTCCTCCTACTTTAGAAAGGAGTGCCTCTTCGCCATTTATATACTTCTCTGCCTTGGCTAACACCTCAGTCATGCTTGCCTGAGGGTTCTTTGATATAGAGAACATCAAGTCCTTTGACTGCACTCCCAGTCCTGCAATGAAAGCAGTTATGGCGAATTTTTCGTCTGGGACGTCTACCTTCAATGTCTCCGAGTTAAACCTTTGGACATAAGACCTCAGGTTCTCTTGGGGACCCTGCTTCACGTTCAGCAGGTGGTAGCTTGACTTTCTGTATATCCGGGCTCCTATAAAGTGGGATACGAAAGCTATGGAGAGCTCTTTAAAGGATGAGATCGAGGCTGGTGGGAGCCTGTGAAACCAGGCTAAGGCAGAGCCTTTTAATGTGATGGCAAAAGCTCTGCAACGCACGGGATCCTGGTATCCATGTAACTCCATCTGGTTTTTGTAAGTGTTGAGGTGATCTACGGGATCTTTCGTCCCATCAAAGACCTCTACTTGTGGCATCCTGAATTTTGGTGGAAGGGGAAAGTGTAGCACTCCAGTGGTAAATGGGGATTCGGTTTGCTGCACTAGGACGTCCATTGTAACCGGAGCCTTGTTCCTTACAGCCTCCTTCATGTGGCTGAGCTCTTCCTGGATGTCTTTGAAGCGTTGCTCCCAGTGTTGTTCTCTCCTGTGTTGCGGGTGAGGGAGGATATCGTCCCTCTCACCCCCATCGTTCTGACTTTGCACCTCGTCGTTTTGGCCATTCCTAGGGGATATATAGGGAATATGTCCCCTGGTCCGGCTGGCTTCTCCTCCTTCACTGACCTCTCTAAGGGGGTCCCAGTGTCGTTGTTCCCTATGAGGGGGATCATTCTGGCCTTCTTGGGCCGGTCGTACCTCCTGTGGGCGCTGTATGAGCCTTGATAGCTCTTCATTCTCCCTTAGTAAACGTTGGTTGACGAGGCGAAGGGCCTCCAACTCGTTATTAATGGGGGAATGCGCCTCCTGGATGTTTCCGGGTTGTCTGCCATTGGTGGCTTCCTGTTGATCTTGCATTCGTGGTAAGTTGGTTTGACTTCTGCTCATATTTCGAGTTGTTACCATCAGTCACTGAGAAACCAGCTTATTTGTAACAGGAACAGTCGTTCCCACAGACGGCGCCAAACTGATGGTGTAAACCTGCGCGAATGAGCTATGAGATTGGATTATGTGGTATGAACGATCTGTGTGGGGTTTGATGTGGCATTTGAGCTACAAGGCTCGTGTATCGATGGACGAATGCTCTAATTAACCGATGTGTAGTGCGTGTGAGACAGTAGAAGTATAGTGGTTCACCGGCTAACGAGCTCGGCTAGTCCACTCTCTAATGGAGGCTCTTGCTCCTTTCTCTTTTTTGATGAATCGAACGTGTTACAGTAGAATACTCGGGGTATATCCCTTAATGGAGGTTGTCCCTCCCTTTTTATAGCCTCATGCTTACCTCTAATTCGGAATTATATCCTACATTGAAGGGATTGCTCCCTATCTTCATCTATAATCTCGGAGTTACCTAGACTTCCTATAGCTGGCTCCAAATGGCTTGGTTTTTGCCTTTTATCATGGGATCCTCTCCTTGATTGTAGGAGAGGATCCTTGCTGGTAATGTGTTACGCGCCTTGGATTAGCTGAATTCCCATTATGAATATATCTGCTGTCGACTTGCTGTCCTCTTAACATTTATCGCCTTATGTCTTCAGCTGGGAGTACAAGTGTTGACTGGTTAAGCTCAGATCGTGGCTGGGTGAGCTCGGTTTATTTTCCCTGTCCTCCAGAGCTGAGCTCTTTTCTTGAGCTCGTGTCTGGGGTTTATTTTAAGTATCATCAAAAACATTTATTTTTATGAGTTCTATACAAATCCAAGTCAAATTATACCCAAAATGCCAAATTCATAATTTTTACCCCTTTGAACCACTATATAAGCTAAACGTTTATTCCAAGGTTTTCGGACATCCCAGATTCAATGGTAATGTTATTTTGATACAAAAAACTTAATAAATTTACTTAATTACCCTTATCAACCTTAAACAGTTCAAAAATTAAATTTGACCCAAAAGTCAATACGCATGTAGCTCAAACTTATGCGACTGTTCATTTAATAACGATTCGAAATTTCTTTCATCATTTTAAAAATAATATCAAGTTAATATCATTTATATTTATATGAAATACGGGATCTCACAAATCAGGTGCAAGAATTCCATGACACATTCAAATAACAATTCATAAAAAATGAAAAAAAATTTTGTTCACCAAAACACCGCACAATCAATGTTCGAGATCACCAATTGCAAAATAGTCCAAAACAGTTACATATAAACCCATGTACATACGATTGGATCCATGAAAAATAAATTTTCATGCAAACCCATCACTTATTACTTATTTGCATACTCTTTAAATACGTTTTAAAAACCATTAATCTTATTCTTTAACTATTTGAAAGATCCCTTCGTGTATTCTTCAAAGGCCTTAAACTATGAGGTCATATTCTTTTGCTGAATCAATATTTGTTCAAGCTTTTCTCCAAGGATATTCATGTTGAATGGAGAATTACTTGGACCCTTCCCATCTGTCTTAGGAGCAGTTTGAGATTGGGATTGGGACAACAACTATTGGCATGGTGTGTAAGCCTAGCATGCCGCACACTTTTTTTTTTTTAATGTGACCTTGTTTATCATACTCATGGCAGCACTATACAAATCACCAGGTTAAATCGCAACTCCATACAACTTCACAATCTTTGAAATCAAAATCGGAAAGGGAAGACTTCGCCTGTTATCCTACAACTCATGCATTAAAAATAAGCTTGAGTACGTAACGGGGAAGGCCAATATATACCCCATTCCCAAATGCATATAAGAGTTGAGCTCTGTCATATCCAATTTCTGTTGTATTTTGGGGTCAATGTTACAAGGAACTATTTTGTTTAACATCCTATAAGTTAGACAAAGGTCTTTTAAAGCTATTTTGCTATTGTCATCCACCCACTCAACAAGCACATTACAAATGTTCTCAAGAACCACTTTCATACTATGGACTTCCTCCTTATTCTTATAAGGAAATACAATGGTATTATCAGTAATGACGGGCCGAGGAACTTTTAAAATTTTTGAAATTAAACTAGGGGAAATAACTGTCTTTACCCCTAACTACAGACTTAAAAGTGTGACAAGCGTTATCAAAGTCATGTAAATTTGCATAAAATAACCTCACTAAGTTATCATATGCTTTCTCATCCTTCTTAACATCAAAGTTGCTATCCCAATTTCTACAACGAAAAACATAGGACAATCCGTATTACCTAACTCACCCAGTGAAACGCTTTGTTCCAATAACAAAAGGGCAATGACAAAAGCAAGTTTCATACAACTTTTTTTGCATCTTTGTTGTGGAAACTTCTTTCACATTTTGAACTCTTACCTGTTTCAATTGCTTTCTTCTTCTTGGTATTAACAACTTTCTTATTGCGGGTATTCATAGCCTTCTTCTTTTTACTTGGTCCCATTGTTCCTGCCGCCATCAACATGGTTAAAATAACATAGGAAGACAAAAAATCCATTGATAACAAGATGGATCTCGAGGATATTGATGGGAGAAAGGGGTTAGAGATTTTTTGATTGGATGTAGAAGGAATGATATGCAAATCAGTAAGAATTCCAACTTATTCTCGGACAATCACGATGGTTGATAGCTTCAATACAACGGCTCCCGATGTTGGAATGGGTGTTGTACAATTGCTGCGATCTATCATTGAGAACTTGCTCGATCAATGGGGTTAGGGTTTGAGATTTAACAGGGGCAAAGTTGTGGAATAGATATTAATGCATAGGTGAGTAAATAAATGAACTAGTTAAGTCCAACATGACAAAAAAAAAAAAAAAAAACCGAAATATATGGCCTTCTGGCCATCGACCACTGGAGGGCTTTATTGTAATTTAAGCATTTTTATTGGAATAAAAGTTTGATCGTATAATGAATTAATTGATCGCAACTCAGTTTACAAAAATTTGAATTCAGGTTAAAACAAAAATTATATTATGTTACTACAGAAATTAAAGCAAAAGAGAATCAAGATCGATCCTTGAAAACCATGATCCCTTATAAACTTTCTGGAATAGATTCGTCCATTGAATATTTTCTTCTATTAATTGAGTTCTAGATTCTTAAATCATAATCCCTATGGTTTAATTGAAAATGATAGTTTGAATTGATTAACATAAATTATCCTTCAAGTATGATGATGTGAGATATATGTGACCACATCATTAATCACTTTAAACCGTTATTTTTTATTGGACCAAAATAGTAAAAATTGAAAATTTCAAGGATTGAAGTCACACAATTGATTTTTCTTTTGTTTTGATGGACATAGTATTTTTCACACTGCACATATTTTACACGATTAATGAGTTGTCGCGTGTCATGTAAATTTATAGGTAGTATGCGTTGAAAGTCAAAAATCACCGAATCTCATTTCTAAATTCCATCGGGAAATGCTATTTGAACCTAATTTGGAGACCTAATCTAGGGACCTAATGATGTACAACCATTGAATTGGTTGTGGGCTCCATGTACAACCATTGGATTGGTTGTGGGCTCCATCTAACATTGGAACTCACAACTAATCCAATGGTTGAATTGAAGCCACATCATTAGGTCCCCATATTAGGTCCCCAAATAAAGTCCTTATAGCATTGCTCAATTCCATCACTCGGTTGCTTAGAAACTTCCAAAAGCAAAGCCGACGACTCGAATATGCACTCCAAAAATTCAGAAAAGCAAAAGAGTTGACTGTTGATAACTAGAATCAGACATCAAGAGTAGAGTTAATGATAGGTAAGAGGGTCAGACAGTTGGTATTGTGTCAAACTTTGGAACCATTTGGAGTCATCTCATCATAAATTTATTTCTCATGAATACCCTACTCTCAGTGTGGATGATGTGTCTTTGATTAGAGCAGGGACGGGAGTAATTGAAGTGCGCATAAACTGGTTCAAACACACCTGACTGTTGAAAAAAAAAAAAAAAAATGTCCCTCTCTCTGTCTTGTCCCATTTGATGGTACGCTTGGGTCTCTTCTAATTTTTTCTTAATTACCTTTCTTTTACCCTTTTTTCTAACAACATAAATTAGATGTGTTTAATAGAAAGTAGACAAGTCTTTAGTTTGCTAAACAAAACTTTATTCAAAATTCAACCATAACTTTAAAGTATTCCGGTTAAAGTCATGTTCACTAAACGCAGCCTCAGCGAAGTTGTGGTTGCTAATCCCGTCTTCATACGGAAGTTGTGTAAATACCCCGACTTTTTTAATGAAGCCTTAAAAAAATTATTAGGTCAACAACTCTCGGTTGTAGGCCTGCCAATCAAAGAAAAAAACTACATTACAAACTCACAAATTTAATAAATTTTTTTAATGCTAAATGACTAATAAACATATTTTATATTTTTCATTTTTATCACAGAAAAAATAAAAACTAGTTATGTTTTAAAAAAAATAAAAACAAAAATAAAAACGTTACCAAATGCACTCTAAGTTATGAATATAACAAATCATATTAATACTTAATATGTTTAGAAAAAAAAAATGAGCGGCCCAATTTGCAGGGTTTGGAAAGGATCAGATGTATCCAGCTTTATCTCTGTATTGAGAGAATCGTGACTCGAACTTTTATCTCACAACCTTAAAAAAAAGCAATTTAGTGCACGAGACTCTCGCGAGGTTTAGGAAAAATTAGATATACACAACTCTTAAATGTGCATGCAGAGATGTAGTTTTCGCGATTTACGCCCTTGATGCCTATCTTACAATAGAATAACCTTACAATTATGCAACATCTTTGGGTTAAAAAAAGCATTTAGAGCTGTATATTTGTCTATAACATTACTCTAATCAAGGATATGAAACTCATATTCTAAACAGGGGAAAGATAAAATGATACATTAAATATAATTGTTTTACAATACGACAAATTATATTGGCATCGAGAATCTATTGGTAAACAATATGGAATTCGTATACTTGTGCACTATTACTCTAATCACAACGAGATTCACATGAGATAATCATATATATAGTTATAATTCATTATTTACTTTGACAACCAATCAATGGACCCACCATTTGTATGGAACTGTTTGTCTTAAACTAACCAAAACCAAACATAAGTTAGTACATAGAGCCATCATTATTTTACCTTATATTAGCTTTTAATATCTAACTATGGTACCGAAAACTTGTACCTGCTGTTTTTCTCCCGTGACAACTTGATATGTGTAAAAATTACTTATTTTATTATGTCACCCTAGTTTATTAATTTTGTTGGACTAAAATAGTTTTTAGGTATAAAAATTAAATTTTTGGTCAAATTTGAGCTTACCCACTCGTCATTTTGAACAAATTTTCGTGGATTTATGTTCTACTCCGAATAAGTTACTAAATTTTCTTGTTCAAATCGAATAAAATGTGAAAGAAAAAATAGGTTTCACAGTGAGCCACTTGAAATGTGGAAATAGAGGTTGGAACATGTGAGATTTTACATTAATCTTTGATTGGTTGGACCAAGAAATTTTGATAAACATATATATCCCAAGTTTACTCTAAGTTCACACTCGTTCGGATTTGAATTTTTCACCAGTTGTGAATTTGAATTATTTCATGACTGTTCATCAATAGACATTTTTGGTGCTTTTCCTAGGTTGCATCAAATCAATGGTGGCTATTGTGAACAGTTACATCTACATATATAAATATATCCAGATTCATTCTACATTAATAACTTGAACATTCTATAATAATCAGAGTCCTTATATTCATAATTTTCATCATTAACAGTGTATATTGGTTTTCACCTATTATTGTGTCTTTGTTTTTTTTAAGGAAATGTCTATTTCATGTGCCAAACACGCTTTGAAAAGCTTACGATTATAAGTGTAAGAATATATTTGAAGATTCTAAATGTGGCCCATGTGACACATGCGAACGCGAAAATATTAGTGCTTGCGTGTTGAAACTCTAAACCTAAATTTTCTATTGTTCCATGCCAGAAAAACGTGAAATGACTACAAGAAGACTTAGACGAAGAGTTGAAGATGACAGAAATACGAAATTATCTTTTTTCTGACGCAAAACTACATAAATGCCACTGATAACTTGGGTTAGATTATGGGGTAGGATTTTTATTTTTCTGGTTTATCGGTGAAAATATTGGATAGTTGAATTAAAAAAATGTCAATTGATACATAGAACAAATCAATTAAATGAATAACTCCCTGCAACCTAGTTTTTTTATGAAGTAATTCTATTAACAAAAAAGTAAAATTATATTAAATTATTAATATATAATTATGAGTTGATATAGTCACAACGTTAAAGTTATTCTATTGTGACATAAATGATAATATTCTGAGTCGTAAAAACAACTTCTTTACGTGCAAGGACGAGACTGCGTACATCTAACCCTGTTCAAATCTTATAGTTACTGGAGCCTAGTGCACTAGGCCCACATTTTTTTAAATATATTTATACAAACTATGCATGTAACCGAGCATAGAAGAAGTGAGCAATATAAGATATACTCATATCTACTACTAATATTTTTTAGATCTGTTATGGAAAGGTGTATTAAACACTATGTACATCTTTTCTTTTCTTTTTTGTTGAATAATTGTAAATTGTGTCAATTGGAAAAAAATAATTGTAAATTGAACTTTATTACCACAGGAAGGTTAGAACAAGCTGATTTCATGAAAGAGAGGCTTGACTTTCAGACACACACGGTGGCAGTTTGGAAAATTCTGAAAGAATCATGACCTTTTTACAACTTTCAGCCAACCTCGATGTTTCCTTCTCCGCCAGCCTATGGGACAGAACTTTCAACTTTCTAAACTGCTCATAACCTTATAAATACTCTCTCAATCTCAAGATTCTCAACACTCGCCCACCAAACTCTCTCTCTCTCTCTCTCCCTCCCTCCCTCCTCAGCTACCAAAATCCGAAGCCTCCCTCTCCTACTGAACTCTCAGAATCTTCTCTCTCAACCTCAACTTTCTCAGCTACTAAAATCTCCCAAGCCTCTCTCCTAGTGAACTGCTTGGGACTCAAAATGGCCACCATGAAAGCAATCCAACCTCACCTCCCATCCACCATCGCCAACACCAATGGGCTTCGGAAAATCCATGCCAATCAAGAAACTGCAACCGACTTTCGCCCACTTCAGAAAACTTCTAGCCGGTCCAATCGCCTAGCCGAATCACTCTCTCACCTCCTACATCTACATGTTGAGTCACCAGCCCAAAAAAGCCTCCACTATACTCATGAGAATTTCAAAATTGAGGACAAGCACAGCACTCCAGTTATGTCTCCTAAGGAAGACATATCGGAAAAATGGCGTGAAATTCAAGGTGGTTATGAGTGGGACAATCTTCTTGATCCCCTTCACCCGTGGCTTCGACGAGAGATTGTGAAATATGGAGAGTTCGCTCAAGCAACCTATGATGCATTTGATTTTGATTCATTCTCGGAGTATTGTGGGAGTTGTAGATATAATGACAATCGGCTTTTTGATAAATTAGGCCTTAATAAGCATGGCTATAAGGTGACTCAGTACATTTATGCTATGTCACATATAGATTTGCCGCGGTGGCTCGAGAGGTCTCACTTGGTGGACAAATGGAGCAAAGACTCAAATTGGATGGGATTCATAGGAGTCAGTGATGATGATGAGTCAAGACGAATCGGGCGAAGAGATATAGTCGTGGCATGGCGTGGCACGGTGTCACCATCAGAGTGGTACGAGGATTTTCAAAGGAAGTTAGACCCAATTGGGCATGGGGAAGCAAAAGTGGAACATGGGTTTCTTAGCATTTACAAATCTAAAAGTGAATCAACTAGGTACAACAAGTCTAGTGCCTCAGAACAAGTTATGAAAGAAGTGAAGAGGCTAATGCAATTCTACAATTCAAGAGGTGAAGAAGTGAGCCTTACAATCACTGGACATAGCCTAGGAGGTGCATTGGCTCTCCTCACTGCTTATGAAGCTGCTTCCTCTCTCCCTGGCCTTCATGTTAACGTTATATCATTCGGTGCACCTAGGGTTGGGAACATAGCTTTTCGAGATGAGTTGCACCAAATGGGAGTAAAAACACTGCGCATTGTAGCTAAGCAATATTTAGTCCCTCGCATGCCCGGGCTTGTTTTCAATGAAAGCCTACAGAGGTTTGATGACATAACCGGAACACTAGACTGGGTTTACACACATGTTGGAGTTGAATTGAAGCTTGATGTATTGTCTTCTCCTTATCTGAAACGTGGATTTAACGTATCAGGCTTCCATATGCTGGAGACTTACCTTCATCTAGTAGATGGGTTCCATAGTAAAACCTCAACATTTAGGTCTGATGCTAGAAGGGACTTTGCTTTGGTGAACAAGACCTGTGACATGCTTCTGGATGAACTGAGGATTCCTCATTTTTGGTACCAACAGGCCAACAAGGGACTAGAATGCAATGAACATGGCAGGTGGGTTAAACCCAAAAGAGACCCTGAAGACATACCTTTGCCTACTAGTGAAACACACACCCACGTATTTGAGATGCAGGAGAATTATGGACTTATACCATTGTTTAGTTTATAGACACAGAGCTTTGTTATTCAAATTCTGGGTAGTGTAATTTTTTTTAGTAAATAGATAAAATATATAAATTTCCTATGAAAAATTTTCATAGCCAACATTGGCCAAACATCTAGCACCCATCAAGGATGCACAAAAAAAAAAAAAGAAAAAAAAAAGCCAATATGGCAGGAGTACTGATTCCTTGGTCAGTACTTCAACAAATTGAGTTCACACATCATTCTAACCAGAAAAACAAATAATGTTAGCTAGATAAATTAGCAGGGGAGACATGCCACATCTGAAATATGACATTATTTTGGGGAATGTTCTAGACCTTCAAGGTGATTATTCTGCTACGTAGCACTTCTGTATTGTAATTTTGGTAATGAATCGATAATTAAAAATGCTGGATGATGTCAAATTCTTAGCGCAAAGAATGTTTGATATATATTTTTCAAAATAATCTAGATATACATGTTATGATGACTTGTATTCCAAGTCCGTGGATCCAAATAAATCTAATGGCATTAGTGTTTATGTTAAAAGCCATCTTAGTAAGGGTTCAAGAAGTAGTTGGACACTTAGGATAAGGATCAAGAGTATGTATTTCAATACAAGTTTGTTTCATTATTTTATTGGGAAAAATTTTGGTTGGGTCAATACATGAAGACTTCCTTATTTACTAAGACTTTGACTATATGAAGTATTCTTTACATATAGAAGTCTTTTGGATATCAACAATGGTACATCCACCAAATTATTTATCAACTTTTGAATAACAAATCAATATAAACCATAGGATCAGTAGATTCCAAACTCTCACTAACCATCTAATGGCTATAAGTGAGACACATCATTTGGGATTCAAAAATTTGGTAAAATTTTTGGTGGACACATCATTTTCCTTTGGATATTGGCAGTAGGCGTTCAGCTATATTGAAGAGCTCGATGACGACAATTTGGTGTGTGTGATAAATTGGGTCTTCTTCGAGAAAGCCAATATTGGTTAAAGAAGATTTTTGGCACTATTAATCTTGTAATAGTGATATAGCATATAGACGTTCTCTTGTTTCCTTTATTTCGGGAACGTTTTGCAATTTCCAACCTTTAATAGTGAAATCTTACCGTTGTGTTTTGTTCATGGACGTAGATTTTCTTGTTGAGCCGAATCACGTAAATCTTGTGTGTTATAGTTTTCTATTTCGTTGCGTTATTATTTTGCTTGTGGCATTGGTTCCTAACAAACTGTTATTAGAGTTATTGGGTTCAGGATGGTTGTAGCAAAATTAAAGATAGAAAAATTTGATGGTTAGAACAATTTTATTTTAGGGATGATTAAAATGAAGGCATTGCTTCATCAGCAGGATTTGAAAAAGGGCAATGATGGATCTCTATCCAAGGAGACAGATCAGACTAAAGTTATTGATATTTAAGGTAAAGCACACAATGCAATTCAATTGCCTCTTTCTGATGAAGTTCTTATTGAGGTCGTCGATGAAGACAAAGATGAAGGGCTATGAAAAAAGTTGGAGAGTTTGTATATGAAGAAGTCTCTCGCCAATCGTTTGTATCTGAAGTAACGGTTGTATACATTCAAGATGAAAGAAGATACGCTCATTAATGAACATCTTAACGAATTTAACAAAATTATTATGGACTTGAAAAATATTAATATTAAAATTAGGGATGACTATCAAGCTCTAATCATGTAATGTTCACTGTTTGATTCGTTTGATAATTTTGTTAATTTAATATTGTATAGGAGAGACTCAATCTTCTTAGTTGATGTGAAATCCTCTTTAAATTCTAAGGACTTGCGTACTAAATTGAGCGGTAAAGGTAGTGATGCTCAGACTAAGGGTTTGTTTGAGAAGGGTAATCATTATAGTTCCTCTAATAATAATAGAGGTCTATCTGTTGAGAGCAATTCATATAAAGGAAAAAGAAAATCTGGATATCAATCACAGTCTATGAAGAAACAGAATAATGTTGAATGTTTCTATTGTCACAAAATTAGTACTTACAAGCGTGATTGTTTTAAGTTGAAAAATAAAAGGAGACATAAAAAAATCAAATCCTTCCGATCCTTCTAATGTTGCTGGTGTTGCAGAGGATACATTTGATGGTTTAGATAATGCCCTTACAGTTGTTAGTTTTGATGGGCATTTTAATGATGAGTGGATTCTTAATTCAGGTTCTTTGCATCATATGTGACCTAATAGGAATTGGTTTACCACCTATGAGTCAATCAATGGTGGTTCAATCTTGATGGGAAATAATATTACTTGCAAGGTTGCTGGAGTAGGTACTATCCGAATTAAGACACATGATGGGGTAGTGAGGACTTTGACATATGTATGACATATTCTAGAATTAAAGAAGAATTTGATTTCTTTGGGTACTTTAGATTCCATTGGTTGCAGGTTTTCTGTTGAATGTGGAGTTATGAAAGTTTGTAAGGGTTTCTTGGTTGTGATCAAAGTAAAAAACCTTAATGGCCTCTATGTTCTTCAGGGTGATACTGTGATTGGTGTAGTTAGTGTGTCATCTTCAAAAATTTTGGATTCAGATACTACCCAGTTATGACATATGCATTTGGGCCACATGACCGAGAGGGGCATGAAAGTCTTGTTTGGCAAATAGGAAATTGAGAAGCTTGATTTTTGTTAGTATTGTGTCTTCGAGAAATAGTGCAGAGTCAAGTTCAATACAGCTATTCACATGAATAAAGGTATAGTTGATTATATTCATTTAAACCTTTGAGGTCTTTCTCAGGTTCCATCTAACGGTGGTGCTCGATATTTTTTGACCTTTATTGATGATTATTCAAGGAAGGTTTGGGTGTATTTTCTGAAATGCAAGAGTGAGATTTTTTGGACTTTCAAGCAATGGAAGATTTTGATTGAGAAATAGACAGGCAAGAAAGTCAAGCATCTTAGAACAGATAATAGTTTGAATTTTTTTGGAGGTGAGTCTAATGAGTTCTGTAAAGATAAAGGCATTGTCAGGTATCGCACTGTCTGGTCTACTCCATAGCAAAATGGGGTTGTAAAGAGGATGAACTTGACTCTTTTGGAGAGAGCACGTTGTATGCTTTCTAATGGAGGGTTGTTTAAGGATTTTTGGGCTAAGGCTGTTAGCTCTACTTGCTATTTGGTTCATCGTTCTCCGTCCACTACTGTTGAGTTGAAGACTCCATATAAGGTATAGTCTGGTACTCTTGCTGATTATTCTGGTTTAAAAATATTTGGTTACATTGCTTATTATCATGTGAATGATGGTAAGCTTGAGCCTAGAACTAAGAAGTGTATATTTATTGTTATTCTAATGGTGTGAAAGGATATAGATTGTGGTGTTATGATCCTAAATTGTCTGAGTTTATAGTCAGTAGAGATGTTGTATTTGATGAATATTCTATGTTTCATCCGAGAAAGGAGTTTGTAGTTTCTGCAAGAAAAGAACATAGTTATAGCAAGGAGGTGGAGCAACAGGTGGAAGCTTTATAGAAAGTACTCTAGTTCAACCTATTACAGATTTGCCTAGTTCTAGTTCTGGTGGAGCAGCAGTATAGTATTGCAACAAGTAGGGAGATGAAGCAAGTGAGACCTCCTCATAAATATGGGTATGCAGACTTGATGGCTTATGCACTTACTATATCAGAGGAGTTTGGTGTTCAGGAAACTTCCACATATTCAGAAGTTGTTACAGGTAGTGAGTCTGCACATTGGTCCATTGCTATGACTAAAGAAATTGAAACTCTTCATAAAAACTAGACTTGAGAATTAACGAAGTTGCCTAAAGGCATGAAGACTGTTGGTTGCAAATGGGTCTTCAAGAAAAAAAGGGAATTTTAGGGGTTGAATATGCAAGGTACAAGACACGATTGGTTGCAAAGGGCTACAATTAGAAAGAGGGTATGGATTTCAATGAAGTTTTTTCACTAGTTATGAAACATAGCTCTATTCGGATATTGCTTACCATGGTTCCTTCACTCAATCTAGAGGTTGACCAACTTGATGTAAATAAAATTTTTCTACACGGTGAGCTTGATGAAACTATTTATATGCATCAACCAGAGGGATTTATTGTTCAAGGTAAAAGAAGACCATGTTTGCTTGTACAAGAAATCATTATATGATTTGAAACAATCTCCAAGGCAGTGGTACAAATGTTTTGACACCTTTTATGGTAGATCATGGTTACTCTATGAGTAATTATGATAGTTTTGTATATCGTAAAAAGTTGTCAGATGGTTCTTTTATATATTTGTTGTTTTATGTGGTTGACATGCTTATTACTACTAAGAGCATGTTAGAGCTTGACAAGTTAAAGAAACAGTGGAGTTCAGAATTTGAGATGAAAGATTTGGGTGCTGCAAAGAAAATTTTGGGTATGGAGATTCACTGGGATAGGAAAGTAGGTATGTTATATTTATCTCAAAAGAAATATATTAAGAAAGTTATTGAGCGGTTTGGGATGCAGAATTCGAAGTGCGTGAGAACTCCACTTGCCACTTACTTCAGAATTTTAGTAGCTTTATCACCATAGAGTGAGAATGAGGAGAAATTTATGTTTCGTGTTCCTTATTCTAGTGCAATTGAGAGCATCATACATGCTATAGTTTGCACTCATCCAGATATTTCACAAGTCGTTAGTACGGTTGGCTGTAACATGGCTAATCCTAGGAAGGTTCATCAGTAGGTTGTGAAATGGATACTTCGATATTTGAGAGGCACTACAGTTGCTGGCTTAGTATTTCGTAAAAGCGATGACATCGATTCTATAGTTGTTGGTAATGTTGATTCAGATTATGCGGGTGATCTATATAAGAGGAGATCTCTGACAGGTTATATTTTTACTTTATTTAGGTGCATTGTAGTATCAGAGGCAGTTAAAGAAGCAATTTGGTTGAGAGATTTTATCTATCACTTGGGCGTGGAAGAGGTAGTAAGTACAGTGTTTTGTGATAGTCAAAGTGCAATACATTTGACTAACAATCGAATGTATCATGGAATGACCAAGCACATTGACATTAGATATCACTTTCTTTGTGAGGTTATGGCTCAAGGTATTATCACAATGAAAAATGTTGCTACAGTAGAGACCCCAGCAGAAATGTTTACTAAGCTAGTATTGGTGCTTAAGTTCAAGTATTGTTTGGATTTGATTGATATTTGCACTATTTGAGTTGTACCTTGCAGGGTATTTGGCGAAACTAGCGGTCAAGTTCACTTTAGTTGGATGACTTGATGGAATACAAGCCAAGGTAGAGATTTGTTACTATGACTTGTATTCCAAGTCCGTGGATTGAAATAAACCTGATGGCATTAGTGTTTGTATTGAAAGCCATCTCAGTAAGAGTTCAAGAAGTAGCTAGACACTTAGGATAAGGATCAAGAGTCTTTGTCTTTCAATAAGAGTTTGTTGCATTATTTAGTTAGGGAAAATTTTTGTTGGGTTAAAATAGATATGTATTGTTATGAACCAATGCCACAAGTAAAATAATAATGCAATGAAATAGAAAAATAGAACACAAGATTTACGTGGTTCGCCTCGACAAGCAAGCCTACATCCACGAACGAAATACAGAGACAAAATTTCACTATTAAAAGTTGGAGATTGCAAAATGTTCTCGAAATAAAGACAACAAGAGAATGTCTATCTGCTATATCACTATTACAAGATTAATAGTGAAAGAAATTAATTGCAGTTATAAAGTAGAGTTGTGAAGCTTTTTGTGTGTGTTGATCAGGCTTTTGGAGGACTGCTACTGCTCTATTTTTAGGACTCGCCTTCAATCGCCTTAGGCCGACCAAGAGTGGAGGGCGGGTAGGGGCAACTGACCTCACTGAAATTTTGAAAACTTTTGGGCTAGTTTAAAATTACAAGAAAATTAAAAATTTTCAATACTTACCCCCACTGAATTTTTTTGAAGTTCATGAGACTTAATCTCACAATTCTTTCTTTACGCTCTAGCTATTTCTCATCTTTCTACAACGACACACTAAGTTACCAAACTCATCCTCCGCTAAATTCGATTTTCTAGATATTGCTTAATCGATTATCCAAGTTTGAATATGCTATTATATTTCAAGAATTTAGATTTGGATATACCAAAATTTGACCTGATTGTGAATCGGTTTGATTTATAAAAACACATGCACACACGTGTATATAAAGTTTTTGATCAAATTTCTAATATTTAATGGATATGGATCTGAAAAGAAAAAATCCATTGAATAATCAGATCAGATTCAAAATAGAATTTTCAAATCGAACTTGGATTTGGATTACTCAAAATCTGATGGTTAACATGCCTATTTATAGTTGTTTATAAAATGGTTTGTCAAAATAGCATTGTCTATGAAATTATTCTAATACTAGTACTTTCTATAAAATAACTTTCATATAACTTTTTTTAATTAGGTTCTATCTTTTTACGTATAATTTATGCGTGAAAAAATTTTAAAGCATCAAAGCAAAAAAAACCATGAAAAATTTCTTTATAAAGAGTGTAATTGACAAAACACTCATGTATGTAAGACACAATAAATTTTGATGATTGTTCTTCAGTAGTTCTCTTCAATTTCATGGTTTCCCACATTAGAAATGGACTCTAGCTCCGACCCTAGCCTTGGCCATTAATGTCGGTCATGTCGTCCATCTGCAAGAGTGTCAATTACGCCCTCAACGTCTCAATTAATAGCTTTCTCTCCAAAACTGCCTAGAACCGATTCAATAAATATAATGTCATAGTTAATGATGCAATAGCTGAAATCACCACAGTTGAACCTATTAAAACCGAAAAAGAAGACGTAGGTAAAATTGTAGAGGAAGAGCTTATAGAGAGACAAGGATCTGGATGTCATGATGATGACAGTTTCCACATTGAATTTATTTACTAGCATGACAATTCAAAGGAGACAATAAGAATGCACTATGGCTTTGTCAATGGAGTCAAGCTTGGTTTCCAAATAAAATTTGAAATTGATAATTTTGATGTTCTTTAGTTGGAAATAAATCAAAGCAAAGTTGACACTAGGTTGACTTTGCAAGATGTGTTTGAAGAAATTCATAAGAACATGTAAATAGGGAGAGCCTTTTCCACAGTTAGGTTAAGCATCTTGTGAGATTTCTAAGGGAGAAAATCTTTTTTCTATCTTAAGAGCGTCCACCACAACCTAGATTCCAAAATCTAAAGGCTACCACTAGAAATTCTATCCAACCTTAGAACTTGGAGAAGAAGATCTTGTTGATGATAAACTCATTGGTGTGTGCATACCGAGAATCGTTGGCGTGCCCATGATTGCTTGAGGCCTCGATGAACTGTGCAACGGGAAGTCTAAGTGAAGCTACACTAGATGTTGAAGGAGGGCCTTCGACAGAAAGACAACAAGGAAAGAAGCATCTAACTATGGTATTGGTTGAAGTATAAACTCGAGTACTTGTATATTGACTTAGCGTATAATGGATTAGATTTTAGTGAACCGAGAAGGTTCCCTGCGATTTTTCCAGAGAAGGGGCGTCAACAAATCACTTGTATTTCTTATCGTTTATTGTACACACTTATAATTGTTAGTAGACATGTGAACTATGTATTTGATGTTTTGATTAATGATATCTATTCTTCCATAGTGTGAAATTGGGTTTGAGTTTTTGGGATTGACATGAGATTGATTACAAGCGAATTAATTGAAAATTAATTTTATCAATCAGTTATGTGCAAAGTAGATAGTGGTGACTAAAGGGGTTCTCAAATTTATTATTAAATCTTTATGAGAAGAGGTAATTGTGGTGGTTTAGGTTTTAATTAGTAATCAATTAGGTTAAAATTGAAAACCTATTCACTCCCCTTCTAGGTAAAGTGTCTATTGCTTCATGTGTATAATCGTGAGGGAAGATCCACATCGGGTTCTCCCTACTGGAACAATAAAAATAATTTTTTTGGCCTTTTAGAATACTTATGTTGTTGCAATTTTTTTTTTTGTTTTTTGTTTTACTTATTGTTTTAAATATAACAATATTGAAACCAAGGTGTAAACCCATTGTGAGTATTTATTTTAGTTCACAAGTATATTTTATAAGGGCAGTGAGTTGGCGTGTCTCATGCAAATTTATACAGTGCGTTTTTTTTTTTGATAGGAAACGATGATACAATTTTATTGATTGGAATTTGGTACATCAACTTGGAGGGAATGTAACAAAAATGGCGGGCATTCCTGCCTCCGTAAACAAAAATTAATACAGTTTAGCACAGTGGCATATTTAGTATGGGGGCAGTGGGGGCGGCTGCCCCCACTGAAATTTTAAAAAGTTTTGGGATCTAGGTGTAAATTTAAAAATTTCAAGAATTTCTTAAACTTGTCCCCACTGAAATTTTCTTAAAGTATAGGGTATATTTATATAATTTTCAACTCTTAAAAGCTAACTTTTGGAAGCTCCTCCTCATTTTTCAACCCTAGCAACTGTCCTCACTGAAATTTTAAAAAAAATTTGGGACCTAGGTGTAATTTTAAAAATTTCAAGAATTTCTTAAACTTGCCCCACTCCAATTTTCTTAAAGTATAGGGTATATTAATATAATTTTTAACCCCTTAAAAGCTAACTTTTGGCAGCTCCTTTCCACGCCAGCTTTTTTTTCTTTCCTGCAAGCCTTCGTCCAGACCTAAGTATTTTGAAAATTTCTTAAAGTATAGGGTATTTTGGGATCTAAGTATATACATGAGTTGCGCCTCTAAATAGCATTCTTTTGATGTAATTATACTTATAAACAGTTTATCAATAATACATATTTTGATGAAAATAATGTTACAATTATACTTTAAAATTTAAAAATTTAGGTTGCCCCCACTGAGGCAAAATCCTGACTCCGCCACTGGTTTAGCGCATATGTTGCTGACTCATGGGCTACTTCATTTGCACTCCTTCGAATCCATGAGACGGAAAACTCATCAAAACTTCCACAACAACCTTTTATTTGATCCACGTATTTACCAACTTCATATAAGTCTCATAACTCAGTCCTTAAGCCATCAATAACTCCCTTAGAATCTCCTTCTAGCACAACCTTAGCATAGCCAGCTTCACCAGCTACCCTAATTTTCAGAGAAGCAGTCATAGCCTCAATATGATCAGCTTTTAGTACTCTAGGAAGTATGCAGTTTAAATCCAATACAAACCTCCCATAACAGCCCCTAATAGCAATACCAATCCCAGAACAACCTCTTTCATTGGAAATAGCTCCATCAAAATTAATTTTAAAGAAACCATTTTTTTTTGGGGGGGGGGGGGGGGAGGGGGGGCAACCTTTTCTCCATTCTAGACGATGATGCCCCTTGTTGCACCTGCGGATTATTTTCCAAGCTCAAACAGTATTGATGTAGATATGATTGAGCAAACTCAATCACTTGGCTAGGAGAAATAATAGCTTCACCCATCCATAATTTGTTCATGTTATACCACACTACCCATAACAAAAAAATACTCAAACACAGTTCCATCAACATGAACGTTCTCTGATATACTCAGAAACCAATCCTTAAAAGAAGCATTCACTAATTTGGGAATCTATATCCTTGAACTTTGCCAAACAGCTATAGCGAAGGGGCATTGGAACAATACATGCACATCATTTTCATTTGGGTCAACACACAACAAACAATCAGTCTCCACCTGTATCCTCCTTCTTCGTAAATTGTATTGGGTTGGTAAAATATCTTTAAAGGCCCTCCATGAAAAATGCTTAATTTTATTGGGAATTCTTAGAGACCAAATAAATTCTCCAGGCCATTTGCCAGTGCTACTGCCCGGACCTTCACCACCCTTATATCCATCAATTATGCCTTGATCCTTAATCAAGTGATATGTATTGGAAGTGATTCTCCTAGTGACACGGCAGAACCGAAACAAGAAGGAGCAAACAATGGCAAGCTGCCTTTTGAATGCAATATAATTCCAAAACAGATGCCTTCTAATATGGACAGATTAAAGACTTCCTTAAAATGCCCCTAACTTCTTGAATCACTCCCCAACGGCTAGTGATCCATAAAGCAGCCTGTAATATGTCTTTCCTATTTTCTTTTTATTACACCTTGTAATTGACAACAATAATATATATATGAGACAAGTCATTACTCTCAAGTTAAGCAGAGTATTGCACAAAAAAAAAACCTTAGGTTCTTTCCTTTCTTCATGGTATCAGAGCCTCAAGGCTAACCCCTCCATATTTCGATCCTTCCCTTGAAAAAAAAATGCTACTACCTCTATGAATGTAGGGAATTTTGTCACTCTTCGATTGAAGCAGGACAATTATCCTTTATGGCGTGAGCAAGTGCTTAGATTGGCCGAGAGCCAAAACCTTTTAGTGCTCCTAGCTAGTGAAGCCCCTATGCTAGCTCCGCTTGTATCTAGTTCTGAAGCTTCTAGTGATGGAACCAAAGAGACAAATCCAGACTATTTGAAATGGAAAAAATTAGACTACCTCTTGCGCGGTTGGATAATCGGGGCTCTAAGATAGTTTTGAAAATCGGCCGTTACGGTGCGGAACGGCCGTTACGTAACGGTATCGGCGGCCTCCGATTCCGTTACATGCCGATTTAACGGATTGAAAAAAATTCACACCCGTAACGCCCGTTACAGCTTCATAACGGCCTGTAACGGACGTTACACTCCGTTGTAGCGCCGTAACGGCTGTTACGGCATCATAATGGCCTAAAATCTTTAATTTGGCAGCAAAAGAGAAAGATCGATGAATAACAAATATGATACTCTTTTCAGATTTAAACGAGTGGAAGAAGAGATCTAAACTTCATACAATACATACTTGTTGAGTTTCTTCTTCTTGTGGAATTTTAAGCCTGATGTATATAATTTTATATACAAGTTGCAGAGATGAACAAGTCTTGAAAGTGAAGAAGATGAAGTGGGAATAATTGGGTACAATGCACTCAAAAAGAAGTTTGGAGTGTGAATCATTATGATTGATCCGTTTTCATCAGAGGTCCTCGTGATCCATCTTGGCTGGTCACGTGGGGGTGTTAAAATGGAGAAAACAACACTCCACAAACACACAGAATAAGAAAAGCTTTTTGCCTTTGAAGACCACATGTCCAAAACTATGTTTTAAATAGACACGTGTATTAAATTAGACTAATTCTTTTTTAAAATTAAGCCAATATTACAAAAAATTATTAAATATAATAAAAGAAAATTGAGTTTATTAAAATTAATTCTATATTTCGTTTTTAGGGGAGATATGAATTATAAAAGAAATTCACGTTACCGATTTTCGTTATCATTAATGTTTATTCAATGTTACTCATATTTTTAATATCTCATTAACATGTTTATGTACAATAAAATACACTAAAAATCACTAAACACTCATATTTGCATTATTTTATAGTTGAAACATGTAAATATTTATTTTTTACAAGCATTGTGAGTTGAAAAAAAAAATTCACGTCTCCGGTTTCCATTACTGTTACGTAACGTCCGTTTCACCCCGCGTCCGTTACACCGTTACCGTTACGACAGACGTTACCGTTATTCAGAACCATGGCTCTAACAGAGAAGGCCTTTGGCTTGGTAATTGGTCTAGGGATCTCTGCAAAAGTGTGGACAGCTCTCAAAGAAGCATATGCACAGGCTTCACAAGAGCGGGAATTTCAACTTCAACAACTCACTTATATGCAAAAGGATTCTTCCAATTCTCTCAATGATTATCGAAGACAATTTTAAAGTGTTTGTGACAATTTGGCTGCAATTGTTAGCTCAGTGAATGACAGAACCAAGGTATTTTCTCTACTTACTAGTCTCGGTGCTAAGTTTGAGTCTTTTATGACTGCCATGCTCAAACCGCCTATGCCTTCATATTGTGAGATCATCCCTCTCCTCCAAAGTGACGAGACTTATATTAACCTTCACGCCACAGATTCTAGCAATTATTCTGCATTTTTTGGGCACAAAACTAAGGTTTCCAATCAAAACATCCAGCGAGGCGGAGGACGTTCCAATCACAACGACATTTCCTCTAAAGGTAAGGGATTCCATCCTACGAACCAAAATAGTCGCGTTATGCCTCCAGCAAATTAGTCCGCTTTTCCTCCTTAAACTCAAAATAAAGAACACAATCGAGATTTAAACTGCCAAATTTGTGGCAACGTGAGCATAAGGCATTAAAATGCTAGTACAAGTTCAAAAATGCCTATCAGCCCAATGATGTGCCTCAGACCCTTGTTGCGTTAACAATTAATAGAGTGGGGTGGAAGATCAGGAGTGGACAATAGATATGGGAGCTTTGGCACGCATAACATCCAATCCAGGTATTCTAAAAAATTCACGCCCTTATACCGGCTTGGATGGTAATGGTCATCTTTTTATGATTACACATGTTGGTGAAACAATGATAGGAACCCACTCACACACTCTTAAACTTAATAATTTTTTATTAGTACCAAATCTTGAAAAAAACCTGCTATCAGTTGGTCAATTAACTACTGATTACCCACTTAATTGTGAGTTTTTTGGTGTTGGTTTCACTATAAAGGACAGGGCCACCAACCAAATATTACTGAGAGGACACAAGCGGGATAACCTTTACTTCATCCCTACTTTGCCTGAGGCCCACTTCTCGGTGCAATTTCAAGCTATGAGCAATGATGTTTGGCATCAGAGGCTAGGCAATCCACAAGCACCTGCTATTTCCAATCTACAATCCCGCGGATTACTTAAAGTTCTTGGCAAAAATAAAACCACACCCATATCAGAAAGTTGTCAAATGGGTAAATTCAGTCGACTTCCTTTTCTTATCTCTTCAAAAAAAATTACGGTTTACTTGAAAAGTTCCATTGTGACCTTTGGGGGCCTGCTCCTGTTAATTCTGTTGACAAGTTCTCCTATTATGCTATTTTAGTCGATGAATTTAGTCAATATATGTGGTTTATACCATTGAGACATAAATCTGAATTCTTTACACCTTTTTCCTCATTTGTTACATTCTTTGACCGTCAATTTTCAATAAAAATCAAGGTTTTCCATGGCGGAGGAGAATTTAGTAGTTTTTTTGCTAGAATTTGGATTATTTTGTAGCATGTCTGACCCATCCTTTTTTATATGTCATTTGACTCGTTGAACCTTAATTTTATTACTCTATGTTGACGATATAATTTAACAGGATCTAATTTCTGCTTACTCAATGAATTTATTCATGCACTCCATCTTGAATTTGCTATGACGGATCTAGGTCCCTTAAATTATTTTCTTGGTATTCAAGTGACTCCTACTACTAATGGGTTATTGTTATCTCAGTGCAAATATGCTCTAGACATTATTGAACATGCACAGATGAAAGATTGCAAGCTAATTGCAATGCCAATAACTCCCAAAATGAAGACCTCTGTTAGTGATGTTCCTTTCTCTGACCTTACTTATTATCATAGTATCGTGGGTGCCCTTCAGTACCTCACATTGACCAGGCCAGATTTATCATTCAATGTCAACTTTGTATCCCAATTCATGCATAGCCCCACAGAGGATCACTGTCGGATGGTCAAGCACATTATTTGTTAAGTTCAGGGAACAATTGATCTAGGCATCTATCTCTGATCCAACTCCGCACTTGATTTATGTGCATTCACGGATGCTGACTGGGTTGGATGTCCAAAGACCAGAAGATCCACAACTGGCTTTTGCACTTTTTTGGGTAGTAATTGTATCTCTTGGTGTGCAACAAAACAAAATACAGTCTATCGCTCAAGCAGTGAAGCAAATTATTGTTCAATGGCTCACACCACAACAGAATTAACATGGCTTTCCTCCCTCCTTTGCGATCTTGGTGTTCGGCTAGACAAAACTCCTATTCTCTTTTGTGATAACTTAAGTGCTCTGCATATGACTGTCAATCCGGTGTTCCATGCCCACAACAAGCATATTGAGATCGACTACCATTACATCTGAGAACGTGTTGCTCTTGGCCTTCTTCAGACTCAGCATGTTTCGTCTTCTTACCAACTACCAGACATTTTCACCAAGCCTCTTTCCCGATTTGATCTTCAACGACTTCGTGCCAAACTGAACCACAACATTCAGCTCAGTTTGCGGGGGCATATTGGAAGTGATTCTCCCAGTGACATGGCAGAACTGAAACAAGAACGAGCAAACAATGCCAAGGTGCCTTTTGAATGTAATATAATTCCAAAACAAATGCCTTCTAATATGGACAGATTAAAAACTTTCTTAAAATGCTCCTAACTCCTTGAATCACTCCCCAACGACTAGTGATCCATAAAACAACCTATAATATTTCTTTCCTGTTTTCTTGTTATTACACCTTGTAATTGGCAACAATACTATATATATGAGATAAGTCACTACTGTAAAGTTAAGGAGAGTATTGCACAAAAAAGACCTCCTGTTCTTTTTTCTTTCTTCAATATACACTTCTTATTGTAAAAAGACCAAAATGAGTATAGTGCCATACCATTCGATTGGGTGTGAATTGATCACAGATAGGCATGGAGGCAATTAGATCTGCTTCAAAGGGTAGAAACATCTGATGGAGTCTCCTTTCCACGTTCCTTGTGTGTGATTAATAAATAAACTTATAGTAGTATTACCTTCCAATTTCGGTAAGGGGCTTTGAAACTAGATGGTCTGGGACTCCACTTCTCTTCTTTAACCCGAACACTCTCTCCATCTCCTATTCTTCGTCGGATCCCAGCTGCAATAACTCTTCTGGAGTCCAAAATGTTGCGCTAAGTTTGAGATGGATTGGTCCCTAGTTAAGCTTCCATCAGAGGTATGGATGGAAAAGATTTGATGTATAACACACTGAATAGCAAGGACTTAGGATTTTGGAGCAATTGCTAGAATTGTTTTGCTAACAAAGCAATATTGAAGGCGCCCAGATCTCAGAATCCTAATTCTCCCTTCGATTTTGCCACACAACTTATTCCAAGAAATCCAATGAATCTTTCTATCATTTTTTGATGACTCTACCAAAACTTAGCTAACATGCTTTTTAAATCCTTGCATAATAAATTAGGAAGTTTAAAGCATGACATCGAATACGATGGTATAGCTTGCACCACTACTTTAATAAGAATTTTTTTCCTTGCTTTTGACAGTAATTTCTCCTTCCACCCTCGGATTTTTTTGCAAAACACTCTTGTCTGATGGATTGAAAAATCTCCCTCTTGGATTTTTTGACAATGGAAGGGAGCCCCAAATACTTCTTGTGTGACTCTACCAATTGAATTCCCAAAATCCCCGCTATTCTGCTTCTTTCAAGCAACCCCACGTTGCGGCTAAACACCACCGCAGACTTTTGCAAGATTTACCCTTTGCCCCAATACCCTCTCATATGAATTGAGAGATTCTCTAATAGTTTCCCAATTTGAATCATTAGCTTGTGCAAAGAGAATACTATCATTTGCAAACAATAGATTGGAAAAAAAATGGCCCACCACGACTTGTAGTTAACCCCTGCATATGTCCTCCTTTTTCAGCTCACTTCAATAATGCCGAAAGACCCTTTGAACAAAGAGTAATAGGTATGGCGATAATAGGTCGCCTTGCCTTAACCCTCTTCGAGGGTGGAAGTAACTCGTCTGTTTTCGATTTATAACCATAGAGTAGGAAACTGTTTTCACTCAAGTCATGACAAGCTTGATCCACCTTTTTTCGAAACTCAGCTTGTAGATAATTTTTTTCATAAAGCTCCATTCCACCTTGTTGTATGCTTTGCTCATATCAAGCTTTATAGACATAAAACCCTTACTCCCGAGCTTTTGACCAATCACACGTACTTTTGAAAAATTATTCCCAAATAAGAGTGGTTTTGAAAGTAATTCTCAAATGCAGGTGGTTTTTAAAAACGTCAAACCGACTGACGTTTTTATGTTAAAAACATCAAATGGACTGACGTCTTTAACATAAAAACGTCAGTCCGTCTGACGTTTTTAAGCCCAAATCTGTAATTAGCCCAGAAGGCCTAGAGACGTCAAACCGTCTGACGTCTTTAATAAAGACGTCAAACCGTTTGACGTCTTTAAATCCTTCCCTCAACTTTAACTGAAGTGAGCCGCAAATCACACGAAACATGCTTTTGGTTGTCTCGTTAGACATTCAAACAACTACCCATTAGTTTAGATAATTATTATAACTGGCCCATAATTTTTATCTTGGATTTTAATTTAGTCCTTAGTGATAGGTTTTTTGTTTTTTTTTATGAGTAAAATGTTAAATTAATATTTTAAAAAAAAATTAATTAATAAATAAATTGTGATATTTTAAAAATATAGAAATGTTTTTTGTTATTTATTTATAAATGTAATTACATTCCAAAAATAAATAATTATAATTTTAAAATACATAAATTTGTGACGTTTAACACATCACTCCACCGCCAGTCCATATCATTCAAATTGGCCTATTTTTAATTTTTTTTTCTCATTTTTTTGCAAAAAGTCACATTATTTGTTTATCACTCCACTTAATTTGGGTAATTATCATAAGTGACCCCTAAATTTTGTTCTCGTGTTTTAATGTAGTCCATAAAATTTTAATTCTTTTAATTTAATCCATCAATTATCAATTTTATTTCAATTAAATTTTTCCATTAAATTTCGTCGTCATATTCAGGATCAAAAGCTTTTAAATCTTTCCATTAAAATCTCAAAATTTTTAGCTCCCTCTCTTTGTGAGATGATGAGTTTATTTTTATTGAATTAAAAATTTCCAATTACATTCAATAAATAAATTTTGATAATTTAAAAGTATTTATATTTTTGAGCATATCAAACTTTAAAAATTAAAAACATATACATGAAATTAAATTTAAGGTGTCATACAAACTGTAAGTGTTACACCCAATACTTTCTCCTCTAGAAGTATACGATCTGAAAAAATATAAGTTATTCAGAACGTATAAATGAAAAAATAAGATGTCAACAACGTGGTTGATATTCAAAACAACATAAAGGATTATCGAGTACACAAAAACATGATGGGATAAAAGTTTCAGATGCATCCTCGTCCAAATCAGAGAAATCAGAAAGCTCAGGATCAGAAACAAGTAACGGATCCTCTAAAATTTCAATTTCGGCATATTCAGGATCAAAATGCTCTATTTTAGCATAATCGAGTGCGTGAAAACGATCAAGACGACGCTGCATTTGATCATTTTCATGTTCAAGCCTTGAAATGACCTCGGCATGATTGTTTGAATTCTGTGAATTGTAAATATTAGCCGAACGTGCCTTTGGTACCGCAATTCCATGCCAACGACAAAATACTTCAAGGTCACAATGTTTGTCATATAACTTTCGCCATGGTGGTGTGGGTTCGATATGAGCACCTGGAGGTGGATAATCAGTTGCAGGCCCAACAATTACATGTCCAGCTTGTCCGAATGGGTGATAAGGGTCGATGGGCTCATTGCGGAATGCACGTTTTCGTCCATACCACGTTACACCACTGGAGTCGGTATATGATTCGATATTAGGAACTTTGTTCTGCGATGTTGAGCTGTCTGTTGAGCGTTCATGTTTGTTACCCGAAGATGAACTATTTTGGTGATTGCGTGAAGAAGAACTTGCAAGTTATGTGCTCCTATACATTTTGTTTGGTGGTGGTGTAATGAAAGAACTGTGTAAGGTAGTATATGTATGCTCGGTTTGTCATAGTTTGGAACTGATTTGCCAGAGATGCAAAATGACAATGTAAAAGTTTGGATATGACAACACACTGCATAAATTGATTAAATTGACAACACACTGCATAGATTGACTACACATTGCACAGATTGATTAAAGTGACAGCACACTCCATACATTGACAACTACAAGATGTGACAATTAAAAAGTTTAGATATGAAAACACACTGAATAAACTCATAAAGCAACAATGATGATTAAAGTAAATAAGTCATAAACGTTATATGCTTAATATAGTGAACAGTAATTTAAATTTTTAATTTTCATCAGACATATACTCATCTGATAGGTATTGTTCATTAGCCAATACCTTAGATCGCTCAGTAGCTGTTAAATCCCTGCCAAATGCAGTTGTCACCATGTCAGATGTGATTTGTAGCATATAATATCGGCACTTACGCAACATCATCCTATTATTCTCCTTTCGTACACGTTTAACTGCTGCTTCATAGTTAACTCTATTCCTTCGCGGCATGGTAAGTGAAATTTTATGTGGCACCGGTATACCAAGTTCTGTCAGATCTGTACATAATGATTGTGATTCATTAGCACGAAAAGCCCACTCTCGACGGAGTCCGGCATAATACTCCTTTGGATCAAAAAATCTCTCACTCTTGTAATCATCATCTCGCTCCTGTAATAACCATATTGGTTCATGCCCACGGCTGGTATCACATGCTCGTGCTCTTGAAGTAGACATAATGTGCAATACATGTTATATGACCCACTCTATATTATGTTTTTATAGTGATTGTCATTGTATGAAATAAAATACATTTGTAAGCAGTGCAGTAGTGTGTAGTTAAGTTTATGTTTGAGTTGATGGTAAAGCAGTGACAATATCATGGTATGACTGACTACACACTACACGTGACTACTGTGTAATCACGCGTACTGGTACGCTTGACCCACCATATTTTCACGCGTACTGACATGTAATCATGTGTAGTAAGCGTGACTGCACACTATTACTTGTCAGCAGAATGTGACACCCCACTGTGCAGTGAATGTGACACCACACTGAGAAATGTAGGTCATAGTAATTCACAACTAGTCTGTCAGTGTAACAGTATTAGGGTTTGTGGCTAGTAACTACTGTGTAGTCACAATATGTGTAGTTAAGTTTATGTTTGAGTTGATGGTAAAGCAGTGACAATATCATGGTATGACTGACTACACACTACGCGTGACTACTGTGTAATCACGCGTACTGGTACGCTTGACCCACCCTATTTTCACGCGTACTGACATGTAATAATGTGTAGTAAGCGTGACTGCACACTATTACTTGTTAGCAGAATGTGACACCCCACTGTGCAGTGAATGTGACACCACACTGAGAAATGTAGGTCATAGTAATTCACAAGTAGTCTGTCAGTGTAACAGTATTAGGGTTTGTGGCTAGTAACTACTGTGTTGTCACAATATGTGGAATGTGACAACACAATAGTGCTGCTGAAAAAAAAAATAGTTACAATGACTGACAATTGCATCATTGTCAGTCGTTGTGACAACACAGTAAGTTACTGTGACTAAACACTGGTTAAATGTCAGTCTGTGTGACTACACAATGGTTCACTGTCATTAAGTGTGACTAGATATTATTGTGTAGTCCGTGACTGTGACTATATAATGTTCTAATGTCATTCGCATACGCACATAAATAAATTGCCTATAAGTATGAACTCATGTGAACTATTCAATGTACATAATTCATCTTTAACAATGAATTTTAGTCCGAGAACCCTGTTTGAAACTCTAGGCTATCATTGGGCTTTAGAGGATGAGTTCTTTTACCCAACGAATCCTCAGTTACGCTATTCACAAACAGCTATGAACACAATGATGGCGGAATGGCAATATCGCTTAACGAAAAGAGAAAATCTAAGCTTAGATTTACGTTCTTGCAACTTAAAAAGGCCTCGCCAGGTTGCCATTGGTATGCCTATTAACACTCCTCAACAATTAGAGCGAGCATTGTTTCGCATTCGAGTTGAGAACAATCGAATGGCAATCCGTTCCAATCGATACAATCTGCGCCGTATTGCAAGCGATCGTGCTGCAGAAGGGAGGATGGAAGAAGCAATTTTAAGCTACCAATTGAGTGGTGAAGATGGATGTATTTCTGATCATTACCTGTTTGACAAAGATGAAGACTCATGAAGAAGTGTCATGAAAATCGTGTGTTGTAATATTTACACTTTGACACGGTACTTGTGTTTGCAATATGTTTATGTACTATGTTTTTGTATTTTGTTTTTATATTTTGTTTCTATGAAATATGGTGTACTACTCCAGTTTGTAATTGTCCATCTAAATTTCAATAATTTATATTATGGAATTAAACAAACATGTCTTTAGAGTATTGAATAAATAATGTGAAATGCAATAATGAAATAACATTATATGAAACTATGAACACAAACAGATTTTATATACAACAATAATATTTATAAATTTTGATACAAACAAAGGTAAAAAAAAAAAAAAAATACTACGTCCCACAAGGTGGTGGTCTCCGCTGTCGCTTGGGCCGCTGACCATCAGGCGGAGCAGGTATATCTTGTGTCACTCCACCAGCTGCAGGATCATGTGTATGGTGTGTATGACGACCGACTCCATGCCGACCTCTGCCTCGACCTCTGCGTGACGGTGATGGCTCCTGTGTGACTCCCTCAGCTGGAACATCAGCATCATCGGAACTGTACTCGTATGGAACAGGAGAAATAGGTCGTGTGGGTATCGGTGGAACACCCCGTGGAATAACCATGTCTGCCAGTGGTAGTGATGTATCTGCTGTAACGACTGGCTCTGGTGTAGGTGTGAATGGAGTCGCCGATACATCAACACCTATTGAGGTCAGCAATGGATCACACGATGAAACTGTAGGACGAGCAAGCGCTGTTGAAGACTCATGGTGAACGACTGGAGTAGGAATGTCAAAATCAAAAACTAGGACATATGGGGTAGATGGGCCTGCCTCTGCTGCAGTCTGGGGAACATATGATGTCGATGGGCCTGCCTCAGATGATGGCGGAGCAGTATCAACAGTCGGTGGGGGAGTTTGATCATGTGCGCGTGCAGCTGGAGGGCGAGGTATGCGTACACCACGCTGTCGTGCATGCACTGGGGCTGCAACAACTGGCGGCTGAATGTCTGTCGGTCGCTGCACAAGTCGATGGTGTTCAGAAACAGCTGACAAACACCGGTAGCTGAGCTCCCCCATATGCCTGATGGCCGCCTGATATCTCCCCATATCAGGCTCCTCACTAGCTGTATCACGAGCTGTGTGATATACCTGTGTCAGTGTCTGTGCCTGCATCACAAGAAAATAAGGATTAATTTATGTACCACATTATATTAATATACCAACTAAACAACACATACCATCAGCTCGATGATACTGTCGACGGGCTGGAAACCAACGTCTGGGCGCGGCATCGGTGGTCCGATAAATAGACGACTAATGCGTCGATACCACTCCATGTAGGGATCAGTGACATCCATCATGTCGAGCATAGGCTCTCCGTGAACAAGAAAATCCCGCCGCTGATCCCACATGCTGATGTACCGTTGATGTGCTGTCGTCCAGTCATAACCATGTCTGCCACGCCTATTGGTGGCATGCAGCTCCCGACTGGAATCACATGCCGCTGGTACGGGCTGCCTGCATCCATACTGTCGCAGAACACGGTCTGGGAAATGCCACTCTACCACATCGAAACATATGAGCGGGGCTCGGGTAGTCCATAAGTCCCGATCACGTAAGCAATAATCAGGTAGGGTGGCCAACACATCAGCGGTGAATGGCTGCCATATCATATGCAGTATAAAAATTACGATTTTTGTTACATCTAAAAAAAAAATTAAAAATTAAAAATTTCGGCAGAGTTTCCCCTCTATGTATGACCCCAAAATTTATTCCAAAATCACCTGTTGCATAATATATATTCAACACCATCCAACAGCATCCAACACCAACCAACAGCAACCAACACCAACACCAACCAACAAAACATAATATATTGCATACATAGACTAACAACACATCCAACACCAACCAACAACCAACTACATATAGTAGTTAAAAACTATATAAGTATTTGCTTGTATACCTGCTCATCGCGCATCTGATCTAACTGATCTCTATAATGTCTGAGCACATGGGTAGGCGTGTGTTGCGCAGAAAATGCAACATCCCAACTGCATAGCATAAAAAATAAGATTAGTTGGATGTACAGTATAATACTAATGAATAATAAAATGTCTTACCTACACCCACGTGGGCCTGGCGGTAGGTCAGGCAGTGCTGGTACATCTGGTACAGGACCATGTACTACTGCACGTGCAGGTGGTACAGCAGCTGCTGGGCCTGCGTCTGGATGTACATCATGTAATGGCTCACGTGGTAGTAATCGCTCTGGACGTATATACGCTAAACGCTCCCACGCCCATAACTATATAAAAAAAAAACAAATATAATTAGAGTGTAACACATACATTTGTCCTTATATAGACATCAAATATAAGTTTGAATGTACCTGTACTAGGACAAGCAATCCACCGATGTCCTTAGCATCACGTCGCGTGGCGATGCACATCTCGCGGTAAAGTCAGGCCAATGCCGCGCTACCCCAGCTGTACTGACTAGCTGAGGTAAGATCGGCAAGCAAAGGAAGATACATCAACTTCACCTTGCTAGAAGACTTGTCTAGGAAAAGGTAAGAACCGATCAGCAACATGATGTACGCTCTGGCATAACAAACAATAAAATCATCATCAGCATCTACAGGGACACCTCCATCCAAATGGCCCCACAATGCAGATAGCCTGAGAGAAGACCCGTCGATAGCCCCCTCGGCAGGTGTAAAGCCAAGCAACTGCTGGCATAATGCTGGCCATGTCGTGTCTGGCGGACAACCATCTCTCCCACACACCGCCATACCATCAATCGGGAGGCCTATGTGAACTGCAACATCCTGGAGAGTGATAGTAGCCTCTCCCACTGGAAGATGAAAAGTATGCGTCTCGACCCGCCATCTCTCGACAAGCGCTGTGATGAGTGCATGATCCAGCCGCTTGGACGCAATCTTGTGCGCCCCATAAAAGCCGACAGTAACCAAATGTCGGAGCACACGCTCATCTGTGACATGTAACTGTCTAGCGGTGCGATCACTACGCCTGCAGTGCAACGGAGGCAGATCTATGGCCTGCCAAATGTACTCCGATCGATGCTCAAACTGTAATGCAAGCACCGACTGGTCCTGTGGACCAGGATGTACTAAACGCCGCCCATCGGTGTCCATGATGAATACCTATAGGAATCTGCAAAAACATTATATTCATTCCATAAGCATGCGTATAGATTGTAGTATTCTTAGGTTCAGAGGTAATATGGATACCTTTGTTGTTTTTAAAGTATACCTATATTTATATGAATAATTTGGAAAAATTATTTTCCTTGTAATTGGTTCAATATTAATACAAGGTTTGATTTAATTATGTTGCAGTGCCTTCACGCACATGTTATTTTTCAGTTTTATATATAGGTTCATATTTTCATGATTTCCTATTTTCATGGTTTCCTATTTTCAAAAGAAACCATGTAAAAATTTTGAAAATATATTGAGTTATTAATAGATTAATTGATTTATGTGACCCAAATCTTTTTTTTATAACAACATTGAGTTTACTTTCTTTAATTAAATTAAATAAAAAATAATTTATATCAAGTTAATCGGATTATAAAAAATAACTTACATCAATTTTTTTTTTGTACTACGTTGAGTTTTTCAAATTAACTGGTTAGTTTACATTGTACCGTGCCTTCATGCATGGGTTACCCCTAGTATACAAATGATTATAACATACAACAACTTATAAAGCTCACAAAATAACAAAAAACAATTAAAAATACAATGAACAAATAAACCATTAAACATCAAAGAAATCATTACAACAACCATGTAAATAAAAGACATTGTACCAACATCGGGCTACAACATAAGCATATCGTAAGGTCCAATACACAAATTATTATAACATACAACAACATATCAACTTCACAAAATAACAACATATAATGTACTAAAGGGATGCTGGAGTCCGCGTATTTATGGATGTACACTTCCGACGGTTGTGACCCAGTTCGCCGCATAGCCCACAATGTATCTGATTACGACCCTTTGGCGGGAAGTCCATCTCATTCCGAATGCGCATCGTCCGTGGCCGACCAATCAAGTCTCTACGTTGGTTACGATTAGGGACTAATTTGGGACGTGGAGGATCATCCCAGTAATGCTCATCCTCCAGAGGAAACATTTCAGGGGCCCAAATTTTCTCCAAAGTATCGATAGAGTATATGGGATCTATGTAGGCCTGAAAATGCATCTGAAAATAAGAGCATACAACCAACACATGCGAGCAAGGAATTCTGTAAATTGCCCATTTTCCGCATGTGCACGAACGATCTTCAAGGCACACAACTTGCCTATGACCACCACCAGTCGAAACTTCAGCAAGACCACGCTCCCTATGAAATGCCGTCACGTCGTGGACACGACTCATTTGTTGTCCATGTTTTAATCGTTCCAAAACACGCTTAGGAAACTCCATCTTTTTTCCTTTCCATTTTGCCACTATGTCTCGACGTTGAAAATGATACTTAGTGACCCGATAAAATATCAACTGCACACAAGCTGTTATGCGCAAATACCTAGCACCTTGCAGAACACTATTGAAAACTTCTGAAATGTTGGTTGTCATGATGCCATACCGTTGTCCACCATCATGTGCTAATGTCCATTTCTCCAATGGTATATCAGTCAACCATTTATGCGCTGCCTCTTTCACGTTGCGTATCTGGGTCATCAATTCATCGAACTTGCGAACCTGTGTTGCCTTTCCAGCCCTCCACATAAGATCGTACAAATGTGCATCCTTAAACTTTGTATTAAAATTGCTACGAACATGTCGCAGACAATAGCGATGATAACCATGCGGTGGATGCCACCCAGAATCTTCCTTGTTCACAGCCGCAAGGATACCAGTGTGCCTATCAGAAATTAAACATATTCCTTCCCGATGTCTAAGAACAATCCGCCGAAAGTAATATAGGAAAAAAGCCCAACTTGACGTATTCTCTTCTTCCACAATAGCAAAAGCAATTGGAAACAACTGTTTATTAGAATCAAAAGCAGTCGCAACTAACAATTTTCCCTTGTACTTTCCACAGAGAAATGTCCCATCAATACTGACAACAGGTCGACAATATTTAAACCCTTTAATGCTTGCCTTGAATTCCCAAAATACTCGTAAAAAAACATTATATTCAGGAGTTTCAGAGGTGTACCGCCACTTCACAATTGAGCCAGGGTTATACTTCTTGATGGCACCCAAAAACTTTGGCAACATGTCATATGACGAGTCTCAATCACCGAAAATCTTAGCAATTGCTTTGTTCCTCGCAATCCATGCTTTCTTATAGGAAATATCAAACTTGAACTTCTCCTTTATATTCTTCTGAATTGTCGACATTTTGATTTGTGGTGTATCACCCACGAGTCCCAGTATATAATGACAAATGAAGTCAGAGTCTAACTGCCGATGGTCACGACTCCTCCTAGGGTAGAAGTAGGTATGGGGTCCATCATATTACGTGATCTGAAACATTTTCAATTTTTTCTTAAAACAAGCACGCAGTCTCCACGTGCAGTTAGACTGCATGTACAAGATGCATTGGATAGCCCACACAGTTGTGTTTGTCTCAACAACGATAAAATCCTGATCCTCCTTGATTGAATACCATTTAACAGCTCTAATCAATGAAGTTTTATCCTTAAACACCATGCCCTTCGCCAACTCCATCTTGACAGGATCCCACAAATTCTGTTCAACAGCCGGTACAAAGCTATCTGCTTCAGTATACTGCCCAAATTCATTTGGTCTGAATGAGGTAGAGCAAGGCTTATGCATCTCCACCACCTGAGCAGCCTCAAAGTCTTCTCGATTCTCATCTTCGTCAGCTGCCTCATCAATCATTACTTCTTCAAACTCTTCTTCTTCGTCGTCCTCATCGGAGACATCTGTACGATCATTGGCACACATTTCTTCATACTCCCGAATTGGGCTTTGTTGCATTATCAGTTGATGGACATCATCTTGTTCTCCCAACTCAATTTCCGCCTCACCCATTTCAAAATGTTGACTCAATGAATTGTTGGCTGAGTTCCCACCGTACGTCGCGGTTCCAGTTCTTTGTTGGCTGTAAAACTGCTGCACAGACTCATCCATTACCTGCATCCCCACGGGAGTTGAACATTCACCACTAACACCGAAAGTTGAATATGGAAATTGACCCATTTCTCGCCTAAGGAACTCAGTGTAAGATATATCATTTGTTGTTATGCACCCTCCGGTCTGACTACTGCCTATGCCAGCATTGATGTCCTCCGTCTCCACGTACAAAGCAACACTAGCTATGGTGGGGTTGTCAAGTACCACATTAACCATAGAAGTAACTAGTTCATCGTTGACAATTTCCAGACCGACATATGTATTTATGTTTGGTCCAGGTCCTGTTCCAACTGTAAGAGGAAGTCTACAAGTCAACTTCAACTTGTAATGCGCCCTGTCCAACCCCATTACAGTGTAAATTTTACTCAATAACTCCGACAGTTGTGTACCCCTATTAATAACAATACCACCTTTGGGTGGACAACTGTATGGTAAACCCTCCGATCCATAATTTATTTGTCCACCCCAATATAGCAAAACGGTAACTTGTTTTCCCGCCATTTCATATACTTTCGGTTGTACAAAAAGTTATGAATAAAGAAGAACCTGAGAATAGATAGAAACGATTAATACTTGAAGAATAATAGATCAACGATTAATCAAAGTCCCATGTGAATCTACCACATGCGACCTAGAAGAATTTATCAATTAAACAACCTACAAGGATGAAGTGTACTTTTATGATACTAAGAAAGATGAAGATACAACTTTTATATGGAAGTTTGAATAAATAATCCCCACAATAGGGTTTCTCCTAACATGTTATCATGTATTGAATGAAGAGGTGAAGCATGTTATCAAGAAGGAAAATATTGTAGGATGACTATACTGGAGTAAATTGATTGATTCAAAATCAACATGCTGATTTTGAGATAAATGTAGTGTTTGATGTCTAACATAAATAACTAGTAAAGTTCGATTCAGATTGAGAAACACATACATGGAATATATAATTTCCTACATTTTTTTATTCTTGTAATTTAGAATTTTAGCTTTGTACTGCTTTTGAATTATAAAAGACTTACTTCAAATCCATAAACAAATATCAACGCTTTGAATAAAAAAAATACAAAATTTTACAAAGAATGCATTCTTGATTTTCAAAGAAACATATAGAAAACCTAACATATACGCGCAATTGTCTTTACCCAATTTCTCGTGTATTACAATAACATGCACAACAAAAAACCTTAGAGCTAGGTGGTACTGAACAGGGACAAGTTATAAACCCGAATCTTGACAATTCCTTAGAGATAGGCCATGAGGAATTTACCACTCATGAATACCCTAGTCCCGACGTGAATGACCAACCTTTAACCGACCAGACTGTTGAACCTAGACACGCCTTACCATTGAACCCAGAAAAGAAAAACCACAAAATTGGAGGCCCTCTCTCCGATCTACACAACTATTTTACATGAATAGCTCAAATAGGATTTGTTGAAAGTTGAACCCCAAATTAACTTCTCACAACAAATTGTTTCCACTGCAACGAGGCACTAATCTCACATCTGGATGTACCATGAATAACTGAATGCCAATCCATTGAATCCGTAAAAATATTTTGAAGGTTTGAATCTATCAAAGGGTACTAGACATCTTTTAGGTAATTGCAACCGTTGCAGATATAATGGTGAGATATTGAAACACAACGAAGAAACCATGTTCTTTGCCATTTGTTCACTTTCATGTTCATAGCAAAGATGAAAGAAATCAAATTCCACATGAAGTCTATGCACACCTATACAAAAATGCCTCTAACTTGGTATGCAAAACGTTCTAAATAAATAATTCCCAAAATTTCCAAGGTTTTGCTAAACTAATATTACAATTAACAACTATACTCCAAAGTTTTTCTAATGTAATTTTCGATCCCAAGTAATGCAAACTGAAAACAATTTGAGCCTAAAATTTAAGCAATTACTTTAGAGTCAAGCGCAAAGTACACAATTGTACTGGTAGGGTCTCATCTCATTTGCCACAAAGGTTAGTCTCTTATTGTTTTCATCACTAAGAACATGTGTAAAGGAGAACCATGCAAAGGAAAATTTTGAGACAAATCTTCAGCATTACATTAGTTTTTACTTTCATAGGAAAAGTAGGAACCTAGTTGGTTCTATTTAAAACATGTCAAGTTATATTTAAGCCAATTTATACTACCTGGGGCTTGTTCCGACCAAAATTATGGTTTTAAGCTTTCGTTCAGATGTTTCTTAGCCTCTTAACACAATTACCTCTAATGATAACTGCATAGGCTTTGTGAGGATGATTGCAGTTAATCAACTTCAGCTAATAACCAATACTCCTATTTGTGATTTAGGAAATATTCTAATCCATATCAAAGTTTCTAATCTGGGAACAGTGCTAACCCTTGTTAAGTGCTCTCCTCGTGCTTCTTAATTTTTCTTCCTCAAAGTTAAAATATGTGGCTAATCTCATTTACAAGAATTCCTGGATCTCTGACAAACTCATTGTATACAATAAATTTTGACAAGAAGAATTTTAGTTTTGTAATAGAGGTAAATAATTAAATGACATAAAAATGGAGAAAGTGGGATGAATAGACTCATAGGAGTTCATATATAGTTCTAGAAGCACATCAACTTGGTGCTGCAATAGATGAAGATTGCTCCAATGGATTTATATTTGTGCTCTCACAGTTTAACTTTGTTTGAAGAAAGTGAGTAGAAGAACAACACCTCAATTGAATCGATGGAGAATCATTATGTTTTTTGTTCTTCTCGACAGTCTTATCATTTCCAGGCAAAAAACTATACCAAAGCAAAACCCATTTCACAAAACCCAAAATCTGTCTCACACACACGCACATTACTCTAACACACAAAGTAAGATGAACTTGCCTGAAAGAGAATCAAAGTTTTGAGACTGCTCAGAGATTTTGGAAGCACAGGGGAGCGGATTGAAAGGTGGACCAGTTATAAACCGGAGAGAGGGGCTGGGTGGTCGTGGGTGGGGCTGGGTGGTAGTGGGTGGGCATGGGTCGTCGTGTGTGGCGCTTGGTGATGCTGGTTGGGCGTGGGTGCTGCTGCGATGGAGGTGGTGGCGCTTAGTGGTGCTGCGATGGAGGTGGTGGACCTTGGTGGTGCTGCTTCAGCGCGGCTGGTGCTGCGATGGAGGTGGTGGCGTTTGGTGGTGCTGGTTCAGCGTGGGTGGTGCTGTGATGGAGGTGGTGGCGCTTGGTGGTGCTGGTTCAGCGTGGGTGCTGGTTCTGCAATTGGTTGTTAGGGCTCACAATTTGGGGGAAATAAGGGAAGGGAAAGAAGAGGGAAAATTAGAATTATCAGGCATTCAATTTTAAAGACGTCAGTCCGTTTGACGTCTCTTATAAAACGTCAAACCGACTGACGTTTTTAAGGAGTTTACTAGGCCAAGATTTGGGCTTAAAAACGTCACAGATTTGGGCTTAAAAACGTCAAACGGACTGACGTTTTTAAAAATTACCTGCATTTGGGAATTACTTTCAAAACCACTCTTATTTGGGAATAATTTTTCAAAACTACGTGTGATTGGTCAAAAGCTCCCTTACTCCCTCTCCTTTTCCCCTTCAAATGATGTTTTAATTCTTATGCTACTAGAACGTTATCAGTAATAAGCCGTCCTGGCACAAACACATTTTGATACTCTGAAATGAAACTTGGCAGGAGTTTCTTTATACTATTGGCAAAGGACTTTTGTTATGAGTTTGTAGATTACGTTACATAGGCTAATGGGACGGAATTGAGTCATATCTTCTCGTGAAGCTATTTTTGGGATCTGAACTATATGAGTATTGACTTGATCCGAAATGTATACACCCAAGTGCAGGCGGCCAAGTTGTAGTAATAATCCGGTTTGAATCCGGAGTCGAATCCACAGGGAACTATTATTGGTGTTTCAAAGTAAGCAGTGGTAGAGACCTAGTGATTGTAACCCTTGAGATTTGAAGTTGTGTGATGTATGGGATATCCTGGACAGAATATAAGATTCTTTCCAAGAAGGTTTTCTAGACAGAATATAAGATAAGCACCAATGTAAAAATGTCACTCTTTAGTTCGAGAATCTGGACATGTAGTTAATCATCCGGTTTAGTATATTTGTGCTTGATAACTAAATTAACCCCCGTGTCAACAGCAGGTTAATTGGAAGATAAAGGTGGATTGTGAGAATTAAGAACATGATTCCGATGTCTTTCTACAAGTTTACAAGAATTGTCTGTGCCGAGACTCAACTCGTCTACAAACAAACAAGTGTTTCTACAAGACATTCAATCATGACATTAATGTTCCATTTCTATTCTTTAATTGAAGCGCAATAATGGTGAAGATTGAAGGGTAGTCATGAAGATCTAGTCGGGGTACTTGCCTTGAACTGATGAGTCTTTCTATGCAAGAGTTATCTATGTTATAGAAAAAACTCCTGGTTATACAAAGTACCTTAGCTTTACTAGATGCAATCAATCATTCAATAAGCATGGCAAATATAAAGCATTAAGCATAATCGAAATTGCACAGATATAACTTCCGGATAATTTATACATGTCCATCACCTCTTACTAAAAAGTGAATGAGAAACTACTCACTCTTCAGGGCTTTGGTAAAGCTAAAAAAGTGAGTGATGCTCATTTCTCCAAGTAGAGGGTTCAAAAGGTAAAGCACAATAAACAAGGAACTGATCTTCGATGAAGAATAAGTGAATCACGTTCTATCCTTCACGGTTTTGGTGAAGCTCTAGAAAAGTGGAAAAGTTTCACTCCTCTATGGGAAGAAAGAAGCTCAAGCAATGGAAGTGAATGAAACATATATTGAAAGTAGAAGAAAGCTAGTCATTTTTGGAGGGTGATCCGTAACCAAAAGATGAACTATCTCCCTTGATACAAGTAAATATAAGACAATTCTACAACTGTATAAGTGGGAGTCTAAGCCTCCATCAAGCTCTCTACCACCCTTTTACTCTCCCAAAATGGGAGTATTTATAGGCAAGGAGGAGGAGACAAGAGGGGGTGAAGGAATAGTGCATGGCCGCCCAAGTCCAAGTGAAAGCTAACCACTCTGCAGCCAGTCTGCAGACAATGTTCGAACGTTGTCTGGCATTCAAATGTTGTTTCTGTCTTTACTTGATGGGCGTTCGAATGCCAGATGGGGTCTGACCTTCCCATTCAAGTGGCATGTGGTCTTCTGTGAAGTTCATTTCCACACTCCATGCAGCATTATGGTCCTCAAATAATTCCAAGGGACGTTCGAACGTGGTACTCAAGTATCTCAGGGCCTTCCTTCTTGGCTGCAACACGCCATGTCTCAGCAGTTTGGTCTTCACATGATTGAAAATGACATTCAAACGTTGATTGGCGTTCGAATGTTCTTGCCTTGGTCCAAGCTCTTCCAATTTTGCTCCAGAATATGTTGGTGTTGCATGAAAGTCTGATATCCATCGCCTTTGGTCCCTTGTACAATTTATGCCCTGAAATGTCATCATTTAAACTCCAAAAAAGTACAATTAGTCTTAAAAGGGCATAATAATATGCTAATTTTAACTACTAATCACACCCCCTAACCTAAATATTGCTAGTATCTAGTAATACAACAATTTGAATGAAAATCTATTTCTAATGCCATTTTCGTAGGTCATCCAGTTGCATTTAGCTTATGCAACAAGCCATTGAACCACTAGGTTTACCCTAATGGACGAGTGATGTCTTGTGAGGGTTTTTAGTGAAGCTACCCACAAACTTCAGTCGAACAGATTTGTATGTAGGATTGTTGGTTAAAGTAAATTAGCATCATGGTCGTTGGGACACCCAACCCTCAATTTCGACTTATATCCTGCACATTTCTTTTCCATAGGTCTTCATTCTATGCACAAATTAGCATCTGTCACATTGGTATTTGAAATTCCCTGTGTAGTAGGAATGATCATTCTAGCAACAAAGAATTGTTATATAACAAACATTCCATTCTACCACCTTTCATGGATAGCTTTGATTTCACAAACCTTTCTTAGAATGCTCTCAACAAAAATTCGCTCTGATTATGGTGACTTGTCTATTAAGGGATATGTGATCAGAAGATGGCCAATCGAAAAATCACATGCACAATTTAATAAGGGAGTGAAGTTTAAGGAAACAAACTAATCATGTTTGGCATAATCTCATGAAAGAATATTGATGCAATTTAAAGAAATACTATTTACCATACCCCACTTTTGGTTGACGACACATGCATGCAATAGACTTGAGATCAATTAGGGCCTTTATAGGTTGTAATGTGGCCAAAGGTCAGTGGCTAACGAAATGACGTCAATAGTATTCAAAAGCTATCATTTAATTCTGTAATGTAGCACACTTGTTTCTAGCTTTTCGACATTTTGCCCAGAAATGGTATTTCTTTCTTTCATTTTTCTCATTTTTCACTTTCTTGGCAATTTCCTGTCTTTCTGTTTCTTTTCTATTTCAATTGTTCCCATCGATTTTTCTTGTCATTGAATAGTAGTCTCCATAGCCTTTTTCCTTTTCTTTGCATTTCTGTATCATATTGATTTATAAGAGGGTGTAAGAAAATTAGATAGCAAAGGTATGTCAAGTATATTCTCTTGTGGCTTGGTAATCATACGGGCTATTTGGAAAAAGATCATACATTAAAGGCTCAATCACGGTTAACTAGGGATATAATTTTGTAAAAGAAATGGCTTAAGGCTCAAAATTAAGTCAAAGATGGCCTAAGATCCTTTCTCAAGTATGTGCACATGAGATTACCTTAGTTGCGTCAATCAAAGCAAATTTAATGAGATTATTCAAAAATTGAGAGTGAAAGACCTTACTTGAGTAAATGTTGATTATCTCTCAGAAGTATCGCAAGGCTCGAAGCTTACCATGGTACTTTTCGTCATCTCCACTGGTTATGTTAGGTTTCTCAAGGGATGTCAGTTATATATCAATTTCTTTTTCAAGTTTGGTCATCTTGTACCTTGAGAATAACAAATACTAATGTACATTTGACATTTTAAGCATAGAGAGAATACCATTTTTCCAAGAAATGTGGTTTTAAGTCTAGGTTGCTAAGTGGGGTGTCGAACTGATCATGTGGTTGGTCACGTTAACAAACAGTCTCAGAGTCCACATCTGTATTAACAATCATTATAATACTAATTCTACACATGCATTTAAAAAAACTGATAAAACTAAACCATTCATTTCCACAAAATATCATCGTTCTAATACAAAAGAAATGATTCAGATCATTCACAAAAGAAGGGACACAACACACAAAAAACTTTTAAACATCCATAGCAAACCACAAAAGAAGAAGCTTATCTACACAACTATCAAGAACAGATATCTCCTCTCTCTCACTCTCAAGAATAGAAATATCTCCCTCTCTCACTCTCCATCACCTCCATCCTCTCTACTAGCTCCATCCTTTAGCAGGCGAAGAATCTCATCCTGCTTAGCTTCGATGCTAAGCATGATCTCTCGAAGTGAGCGCCAGGAGCTGGTGCTTGTACTAGGGCCTGCCTCCTCCTCGGTCTGCATTTGCTCTCTCTCCTCCTCCTCATCAAGCTCATCCTGCACCTCGTCGACTCCTCAGGTAGGAGGCACCTCCTATCTGGCCGCCGGGCCTCCACTGTGGCCTTGGCTCCTCCGGAAGGAAGCCTTGCTCAATGGCCCTATCGGTCTTTCTATCTTCATCTCTGGTCTCACCCTAACCCCTTGGTCCTTGCACATTTCTGTCACCAAGGTGCCAAAAGGGAGCGAGTTTCTCTTCACATCGCATCCCTTTTTCATTTCTGTCAAAATCAGAGAGGGGAGGTCTATGTTGTGGCCTTTTCTGAATGCGTACAATAGACGGGCCATTTCGGGGAGGATTTCATTTTTTCGTCCGATTGGGGCGAAGTTCGAAACCGCAATCAAATTTAACATCTTATATTTATCAGTCAGTTCCCCTTGTCTAAAAAATCTCTTCCCCACCCAAGAAAAAGTAGGCAATCCTGTTAATTCTACCCCCACAACGTTCATCGCCACATTCTTTCTCGAGGGGTAGGTCGGGTTTTACACCCGAGGCACTTCTTACCTCAACTCCCTAATGTAGTCCTCATGCACATTAATATGTGCCCCCCTCACATACGTTCGAATTACCCCGTTGATGATCTCGGAGTTGGAGTAAAACTCCCGCACCAAGTCAACCACGGCCTCCCCGCCGTTCCTCAAATATAACAACCACCCCCTCCACTCCATATCCACAAAGATTCCCAACTCCGCAAAGTCAGCCAATATCACATCCCGTTCACAAACTATGGCTTTTTTTGGTAGAAGTTTTTGTACCTGTCTGCTTTGAGCGCGGTGGGGAAGTGAGTTCGGTCATATCTTCGCACAATGGGTCTCATTTCCCTGTCTTCGATGACCTCTTCCACGATATTGGGCTCTTGACTTGGTGGGTTGCGCCTAGTAGGGAGTTTGACTCTTGGAGGCATGGTTTTCGGGTTTGGGGGTGTTAGGGCTTGAAAGGCTAGATTTTCTTGTGCAAATGAGGGTGAATGAGGTGGAAATGGTCTTGGTATGGTTGATTTTATGTAGAAATAGGGAATGAGGGGTGTTTTGAGGCTTGGGTAATGAAGGGTCATCGAGGGTTTGGGGGGTTTTGGGTGGTTTTGAAATGAAGAAGACGAACCAGGCTTTTATAGCTTGGGAGTTGACGTTTGAACGTTAAAGACATTCGAACGTATGTAGTAGAATTTTAAAAAGAACGTTCGAACGTCAAAGACATTCGAACGTTCTTAGCTTCCAGTACTTTTGAGTTCTGTCAGAGACCAAAGTACTGTAAGTTCTTCTCGTTCGAATGTGTTATTGGCGTTCGAACGTTAACTCTCGTTTTAACGTTCTATTAGCGTTCGAACGGGCTGAGCTCCCAGTACTTTTTGTTTCCATCAGAGACTTCACTAGAGGCTGAGTACTGCAAGCAGGTGGCGTTCAAACATCACTTGGCGTTCGAACGTCAAAGCAAAAATTAAATTTTTTTATCTACATTAATATTCATAATCAAAGAGGTTTATACACAAAAGGTTGAATCAAAAATTCATGGCGTCTCAGGATAAGTCCCTACCCACGCTTTAGGTTGGTATTTTTGGACATTCTTTACTCGGCCCATATTTTCATTTCAGTCAAAAGAGTTTGTACAAGAAGATTTTTACACTTTTTACAAAAATTCGGACCTTTGGTTTTCATCCCCAAAACACATTTTTTCATAGTTTTGTTAGAAGGCAGTCTAACCCGAGTCGTCCTCTGTCTCTGCGTCATTCGAACCATCACTGACTCTTCTAATTTCCTGTCGCACAAACCGGTTAAGCATAGTACCGGAATAGGATGGCATCTCAGGGTAATCCTTACTCAGCTCATTCACTATCAAATCTAATCGATTGAGTGCATGACCGAAAATTGGTTCAGAACACTGATTATATCTTTTCTCGTGAAAGACTCTGCTACACTGTTTACAGGCACCAAGCCTTTTGGCACGACGACGTTTAGCGAAGGTGCTTCTACCACACAGTAGTTTCGCTTGCTGTTCTCAGATTTCGGCTTTCCTTACCAATCTTTCTTTTCTCATGATCACAGTATGCACATCAGATGGAAAAGTGCGTAGAACTCCCAAACTAAACTAAAAAAGTTTAACATCCATCCTTTCTAGGCTTTAAGACTCACTATCTGGTTCTTTAACATCTGCCAGTCACAAAGACGATTGAAGCTGACTCACATACATAATCAACAATTTATACAAAATATGAGGCAAGGTACACAATATGATCATAAACAACAACAACAACAACAACAACAACAACAAATTTTACAGGCAGACACTAAATATGAACTATAGTTCTCACCTCCCAACCTAAACTGAACATTGTCCCCAATGTTTCGAATTTACCAGTGTATGGATCTTGGAGATGAGGTTGAATGGTAGAGATCTGTTCATCTGCCGAGACCTACAAATAAAAATACACAAATTACTCATCTTTGCGCAGATCTGGGTTTCGGGTAGGATGAAAATCCTTGTGTGTGAGTGCGAACAAGAGTAGAACACTCATGAGTAAATACAAGATTAAAATGCAAAGCATGAAGCAAATGATTGTGTTTGTGGAGTGTGTAGTCGTTGGTTTGCAGGGTTTGTTGGGAGCTGGGTCGTGTTGCAGAAAACAACGAACAACAAAGAAGAAGAAGAAGAAGAAGAAAAAGGGGGGGGGGGGGGAACAGCGGCGGATGGGAAAAAGGGACAAAAAGGATGGAGACTTTATAAATGCGGCTTCTAGGGTCTGGTTGGGTTAGATTTCTCTTGACCCAATCCGTTTGAGTGTCGGCAGGCTCGAATCTCAAAGGAATATTCTGGATCCATTAAAAAAATGGTCTCCACATTTTTTCACAAAGTCTTCCAAAAATAGTTTCAACCGCTAACTTTTAACAGTACATATATTACCATTCTATGGGTTTTTCACTTCTATTGCTCCATGTCCAAACACCTTTTTGACAATGTAAGGCCCAATCCATCTTGATTTTAACTTACCAGGAAATAAACGGAGTCTTGAATTAAATAACAGGACTTTTTGAGAAGGTTCAAAAGATTTCCGCACAATGTTCTTGTCATGAAAAATTTTCATCCTGGTTTTAGGAATCTTAGCATTCTCATATGCTTTATTTTTCAATTCCTCCAATTCATTTATCTGAAGTTTCCTTGCTAGTCCGGCCTTGTCCAGGTCAAAGTTCATTGTTTTAATGGCCCAGTATGTCCTATGTTCCAATTTCACAGGTAGGTGACACGACTTTCCATAGACTAATCGATAAGGAGACATGCCCAAAATTATTTTAAAACCAGTACGATATGCCCAAACTGCATCAGCTAGTCTTGACGACCAATCTTTGCGGTCTGGATTTGCCATTTTTTCTAAAATTAATTTGATCTCCCGATTAGCTAATTCATCCTGTCCACTGGTCTGTGGGTGATAAGGGGTTCCAATTTTGTGAAAGATAAAATATTTTTTCATCAAATTTCCGAAGGGTTGATTGCAAAAATGAGCACCCCCATCACTTATGATTGATTTCAGAATTCTAAACCGGGACAAAATATTTTCTTTTAAAAATTTGATCACCATTTGGTGATCATTATTCCGGCATGGAATTGCTTCAACCCATTTGGATACATATTCTACTGCTACTAAAATGTATAGATAGCCAAAAGAAGGGGGAATGGTCCCATAAAATCGATGCCTCAACAGTCAAAAATTTTACTCACCAGAATGGGGTTTAAGGGCATCATGTTTCTTTTAGAAATGCTTCCCAACCTTTGGCATCTATCGCAAGTTAAACAAAAGGTCTGAACATCTTTGAAAAGTGTGGGCCAGTAAAATCCACACTGCAAGATTTTTGCAGCGGTTTTCTTTGATAAAAAATGGCCACCGCATGCTTCAGAATGACAAAATGTTATTACCTGTCTGCTCTCCTGAGCGGGGATACAACGTCTTATGATTTGATCCTTACAGTACATAAATACGTACGTATCCTCCCAAAAGAAGTTATGAACCTCCCTCAGAAATTTCTTTTTGTCCCTCATGGTAAAGGACGGAGGGAGCGTACCAGTAGCAAGGAAGTTAGCAATATCAGCATACCATGGTGTCTCATCAATCGTGAACAATTGTTCATTGGGAAATTTCTCATTGATTGTCAATCCATCTTCATGAAATTCATACGTTAATCTAGACAGATGATCTACCACCACATTTTTAGCACCCTTTTTGTCTTTAATGATCAGATCAAACTCTTGGAGCAAGAGTATCCATCTTAAGAGCCTTGGTTTGGCATCTTTCTTTGTGAGCAAGAATTTTAGGGCTGCATGGCCAGTGAATACAGTAACAGAAGAACCAACAAGATATGAACGGAATTTTTCCAAAGCAAAAACTACAACAAACAGTTCTTTTTCAGTTGTTGAATAATTCATTTGAGCATCATTCAAAGTTTTGCTTACATAGTAAATCACATGTGGTTTCTTATCCTTTCTTTGTCCCAACACAACACCTACAACATAATCACTTGCATCACACATTAGTTCAAAGAGTAGAGTCCAGTCAGGGGGTTGCATTATTGGAGCAGAAATTATCATACCCTTAAGCATTTCAAAAGCTTTCTGGCATGCTTCATTCCACACAAAAATTACATCCTGACTCAGAAGATGACACATGGGTTTAGCTATGGTACTGAAATATTTTATGAATCTCCTGTAAAACCTTGCATGTCCTAGGAATGATCGGACATCCTTTACAGTCTTGGGGGCTGACAAATTTTCAATCAGATCTATTTTTGCCTTGTCAACTTTCATGCCCTCAGATGACAAAATGTGACCTAAGACAATGTTTTGTGTTACCATGAAATGACATTTTTCTCAATTGAGCACTAGATTGACTTCTTTACACCTTATCAACACCTTTTCTAGGTTGGCCAGACACAAATCAAATGAGTCACCATAGAAAGAGAAGTCATCCATGAATACTTCCAAAAATTTATCAACCATGTCATTGAACAAGCTTAGCATGCATCTTTGGAATGTTGCAGGAGCGTTACAAAGTCCAAATGACATCCTTTTGAATGCAAAGGTGCCTAAGGGGCATGTGAATGTGGTTTTCTCCTGATTATTTAATGCTATCTTAATTTGATTGTACCCGGAATACCCATCCAGGAAACAATAAAATTCATGGCTTACAATTCTCTCTAGAACCTGATCAAGAAAAGGAAAAGAGAAATGGTCTTTCCTAGTTACCAAATTGAGTTTTCGGTAGTCGATACACATCCACCATCCTGTGACGACTCGAGTTGGTACTAGTTTGTTTGCATCATTTTTGACCACTGTGACCTCAAACTTCTTGGGAACAACTTGGGTTGAACTAACCCACTTGCTATCAGAGATGAGAAAGATTATACCTGCATCTAATAGCTTAAGCTCCTCAGTTCTCACGACTTCCTTCTTGTGAGGGTTCAGTCGTCTCTGCATTTGACAAGAGGGTTTTGAATCGTCTTCAATGTATATAGCATGATTGCAAATTAACGGGCTTATGCCTTTCAAGTCAGCGATGGTCCACCCAATGGTGCTTTTATGTCTTTTAAGAACTTTAATCAGTTTAGACTCTTGCAAGTCTGTGAGCTTAGATGAAATTACCACTGGGTATGACTCATCCTCTCCTAAGAATGCATATTTGAGTTCAGATGGGAGAGGTTTCAATTCAGGTTTTGGTGGCCTGTCACTTGATGAGAGTGGCTTTGTGCTACTTGGCAAAATCTCTTCGAATTTGGGGGCCCATGTCCCAACAGTATGAATGGGGCATGTCTTTGAGTTTGGATCATCTTCTAATGTCTCAAATGAGATAGATTCAATAAGGTTCTCACATAAGGTGTCATTCAGATGTTCCTATATCAAAGATTCAATGGAGTTTATTTCCCCTTCTTCTTTGTCCTTTCCTGGGTGTTTGGCAATATTGAAAATATTTAGCTCGAGAGTCATATTCCCAAAAGTTAATTCCATGACTCCATTCCTGCAATTGATTAGTGCATTGGAAGTTGCTAGGAAGGATCGACCAAGAATGACGGAAATTTGGTTCTCCGAATGTATTGCTGGCTGAGTATCCAGAACAATGAAGTCAGCAGAGAAGACAAAGTTGTCCACTTGGACAAGTACATCTTCAACAATGCCCTTGTAAACCCCCACATTAGTATATTTATATAGTAATATAATTATGTTTTGAAATGCTAATATATGTAATGATGTAAGCATGAACTATATAGGTTGTAAAAGTAAAAGTTAGGAAGTGTTCCGGAGTTAAAACACATTTTTTTTAGAACTTGGGTAGAAAGAATTTTAGACACTGCTTTAGTGTTTGGATCATAACTTTTTATCCTGATGTCCTTCTGATCTGAAATGTTTACAGTAGATAGTAGACTTTCAGGACTACAAAAGTGTATTTCACGAAAAATTTTCAAATCAATCTCTAAATAGGCCAAAAATTCACTGGAAGTTTCAGCAAAAACAGGAAGTCCGTTCGAACGTGAATCGATGTTCGAACGACAGTTCGTTCCAGTACTCTTGTCTGATGGAAAAACAAAAGTATTGGGAGCAACTAACGTTCGAACGCCAATGACGTTCGAATGTGAGTTACGAATTCTGACTTTCAGATTCGTGCACAGGGGACCATTTAACCCCCTATAAATACTTAAGGACACCTCCCTTAGCCCCATTTCAACATTTCTAACCCTAGAAAGTCTTACAGAGGAAGAAAGAAAGAGAAAAACACAAGATCAATGAGGATTTTCACATTGAAGTGGATCAAAATCTCAAGTTCTTCACACAAAACTAAGAAAGCAAGGTAGGAGTTTCTTCCTATTCTCTTCCATTGAGGCTAGGGTTTATATATATGTATGTTTTGACTCTTAATCCTATATATATCATATGAAATCATTATTTCTTGATACTTTTGCAAATATTACCATGTTTTGAAGGAAGTTACGGTGGAATAACCATGAAATCTCTTTCTCTTGTCTTGAAAACCCTAGTTTTCAAGAAAAATGGGTTTTTCTCTCAATGTTCATTTGATCTTGATTTCTAAAGTCTCATTCTTGATTAAATCATGTTTTCATCTAATAATTGTTCTTGTTCCAAGAATTATGATTTTTGACAAAACCCTAGAATTTTGATATCGAAATTGTGAAGGTTTTATGGATATGATCTCTTGCATATTTTAATTTCTTTATTATTGTAGTATATTGAGAATTGTACAATTGTGATACTTGAATTATTAATGAAAATTGTGATTGATTAAGATTGTGGTTGTTGAGAAAATTTTGGTTTTATATCTTGTATGGTTTGTTGTGACGGATTTGAATTGCCTTCGAGAGCTGCCGTAGAGTGTTAGAGGTTAGTCTATCCTAGTGGGGGTGAGATGGTTTCCTAACACTTGTAGTGGATTGTTGTTTGTGAGAACAACCACTATTGTACACGTAGGTTCGAGGTTAAGGGATGGTATACCTTTCCTGGGAAGGATTCGTAATGCCGTGGGAGACGGTATACGCCCTTCCTAAAATGTCTGTGATGTGTCATGCGGGGAATGATTGAGATTGTGTGATTGTGATGGGTGAACGAGGTAGAATCGTTGTGTAGATTCCTGAGAAGTAACCAACATACATGAGAATATGGAATAATGTTACTGAACTATTTATTAATTGTTTTAATTTCTTGTAAGTTATTCCTGTCATTGATTTACTATATTCCTTACACTTGAGATCATTACAACTATCATGGTTTTATTCTCAAAATCTATATATGCTATTTTCCAAAAAAGACTTGTCATCTTTTATTTGTTTTAAAACCTTGTTGGGATTTGGGAGGATTTTCCTACAGAGCTTAGTGCTCACCCCCTGCAAACAATATTCTTTTTAGATTTTGGGTTAGAGGAAGAGCTCGGAGTGGACGAGCAGGTACTTTGGGAAGCTCAAGTAGATGGGCATGTGGATTCGGATGGGGATGTCTAGAATTATTCTTTTTATGTTCTAAACTAGGAGATTCATTTTGAGATAATGTTCATGTTAATATTTTCCTTATTCCACTGCGAGATAATAGTTTGACATATTCTTTTGGGTGTAATTGCCATAGTTTGACATATTCTTTTGATGTACTTGTCATGGTTTGACATATTCTTTTGGAAGATGTTGTAGTTATTATGCATGATGAATGAAATTTTCTTTACTTATGGAAATTATTAGTTGCTCTCATGATGTGAATGGTTTTAGATAGTAATGCCATCTAAGGGAGATTTTGGGGCTTTACAGCCCCTAGGGATTTTGATAGATCTATCGGCCAACTAGAGTGTGGCACAAGTGGGTTTGAGTTCACCCAGACCCAACTGCTGGTAAACAGAGTAGGGTAGCAAATTAACACTAGCTCCAAGGTCTAACAGTGCTTGTTCTATTCTGAAGTTTCCAATGACAAATGACACAGTTGGACACCCCCGATCCTTGTATTTTGGAGGGATTTTGTGTTGAAGCAGGGCACTGGCTTGTTCTGTCAAGAATGCTCTTTTTTGGACATTTCTGGCTTCTCTTGACTGTACACAAGTCTTTTAGAAACTTGGCATAAGATGGAACTTGTTTTAATTGCATCCAGAAGTGGGATGTTGATCTTTACTTGCTTAAAAAGCTCATAAATTTTAGGCTGATTATTCAACTTCTGTATGGTTTTAAGTCTATGAGGAAAAGGAGAAGGAATGGAACACGAAGGTTCTCTTTCCTCAGAAGGTTCTGGCTCTTGTTCAATCATAGGCTTAGATTCTTCTTCAATTACAAGTTCAGGCTCAAATGATGAGTTGACTGGGATTGACTCAGGTTTTGGCTTTAAAATTAGCATGTCTCTGATGGTCTTGTCAATCACCTTGCCACTTCTCAGTGCAGTGACAACTTGGGATGGTCTTGCGGGGTTCCCATGATTGAAGGATTTTTCACATGAAATTGGTCTTGTGGAGATTTTGGTTGGGCAGGGAACTTGCCCTTCTCATGTGTGGCCATGGAGTGGGTCAACTTTTGGATGTGGCTTTTAAGATCCTCAAAAGATTGAGTGGTCTGGGTTTTGAAATCAGTGAAAGTCTGTGTGAAATTATTGTTATAGTTCATTTGACTTTGCATGAACTGATTCAGTGCGTCATCAAAGCTCTTCTTTTGTGGAGGTTGGTACGGTTGATATGCGGGAGGCCCTTGAGGTGGTGGGTGTGAAACTTGTTGTTGGTTCATGGGAGTCGGTTGTGTGTTCCTCCAATTGAAGTTCGGGTGGTTCCGCCACCCTGGTGTGGCCATGGATTGGGTCAACTTTTGGATGTGGCTTTTAAGATCCTCAAAAGATTGAGTGGTCTGGGTTTTGAAATCAGTGAAAGCCTGTGTGAAATTATTGTTGTAGTTCATTTGGCTTTGCATGAATTGATTCAGTGCGTCATCAAGGCTCCTCTTTTGTGGAGGTTGATACGGTTGATATGCAGGAGGCCCTTGAGGTGGTGGGTGTGAACCTTGTTGTTGGTTCATGGGAGTCGGTTGTGTGTTCCTCCAATTGAAGTTCGGGTGGTTCCGCCACCCTGGATTGTATGCTTCAGAATAGGGGTTGGAGTAAGGCTTGTTGAAGTTGGAAATTGCATTTGTCTGTTCCAACAAGATCTCTTTGAACGCCGGAATGGTAGGATACTCCCCAGTAGGGTGTCCTGTTAGTGCACAGAATCCACACACTTGTTCTGTGGAAGGGCTAACATCAACTTGATGGACATTTTTCATCTCTAAAACTTCAATCTTTTGAGACAAAGTAGACATTTTTGCTCTCAGGTCATCATCATCTCTCAAGACATACTTACCTCCTTGGGAAGTAGATGACCTGACTTCTACAGTGGTAGGAGAGGCTGAGTCCCACATCTGAGAACTATCAGAGATGGTGTCAAAAAAATTGAATGTCTCCTCCGGAATTTTTTCCATAAACTTTCATTGGGCCATCATTTCGACAAACTGACGTAGTCTAGTGGGCAAGGAGTCATAGAAAAATCCTACCAAAGTCCAATTCTCAAAAGCATGGTGTGGGCAGGATTGGAGAAGATCTTTGAATCTCTTCCAACTTTGGTAAAAATTTTATCCTTCTTTAACCGAAAAATTCATGATTTTCCTTTTAAGTGCATTCGTGCGGTGTAGAGGAAAAAACTTTCTGAAAAATTCATTTTGTAATGTCTGCCAGTTTGGTATTGAAAGAGCTTTTAAAGAATTTAGTCATTGTTTACCTTTGTCCCTTAAAGAGAAAGGAAAAAGTTTCATCTTGGGTAGTTCAGAATTGTCTTGAAATATTCCACACACTTCCTCAAAATCTTTTATATGCAGATATGGATTTTTTGCATCCAATCCATGAAAAACAAGTAATAACTGTACTGTCACTGGCTTTACAGTAAAGAGGGGAGCATTTTCAGGGAATACAAAACAAGAGGGGACAATATTTTGATAGCGAGAAGTGTCCTCAGACATAAAAATAGAGAAAATAAAAAAAAACAAAATTATTCACAGTAAACCAAAGAATATAAGCAGTGGTGGAGACCTAGTGATTGTAACCCTTGAAATTTGAAGTTGTGTGATGTATGGGATATCCTGGACAGAATATAAGATTTTTTCCAAGAAGGTTTTCTATACAGAATATAAGATAAACACCAATGTAAAAAAGTCACTATTTAGTTCGAGGATCTGGATATGTAGTTAATCATCCGGTTTAGTATATTTGTGCTTGATAACTCAATTAACCCCCTTGTCAACAGCAGGTTAATTGGAAGATAAAGGTGGATTGTGAGAATTAAGAACATGATTGCGATGTCTTTCTAGAAGTTTACAAGAATTGTCTGTACCGAGACTCAACTCGTCTACAAACAAGCAAGTGTTTCTACAAGACATCCAATCATGACATTAATGTTCCATTTTCATTCTTTAATTGAAGCGCAATAATGGTGAAGATTGAAGGGTAGTCATGAAGATCTAGCCGGGGTACTTGCCTTGAACCGATGAGTCTTTCTATGCAAGAGTTATCTATGTTATAGAAAGAACTCCCGGTTATACAAAGTACCTCAGCTTTGCTTGATGCAATCAATCATTCAATAAGTATGGGGAATATAAAGCATTAAGTATAATCGAAATTTCACAGATATAACTTCCGGATAATTTATACATGTCCATCATCTCTTACTAAAAAGTGAATGAGAAATTATTCATTCTTCATAGCTTTGGTAAAGATAAAAAAGTGAGTGATATTCATTCCTCCAATTAGAGGGTTCACAAGGTAAAGCACAACAAACAAAGATCCGATTTTCGACGAAGAATGAGTGAATCACGTTCCACCCTTCACGGCTTTGGCGAAGCTCTAGAAAAGTGGAAGAGTTTCACTCCTCTAAGGGAAGAAAGAAGCTCAAGCAATGGAAGTGAATGAAACATATATTGAAAGTAGAAGAAGGCAAGTCATTAAGAGAGTCCAAATACATCACTACAAACTCTCCTTTGGGTAGAGAATGTAATGTGCTATAGGTCATTTGTTTCATGAAAACTAACCAATGAGAATGCTCAAGTTTCGAAAAATCTATCTCCTTTGGGCAAATAAACCTTCTAGACTATTGTACCTCTAACACAATGTTTCATGACATCTCCAAATTATAATACACAATAACCCTCTTTGGGCAGGTAATTATATATTATAATTTAGAGACCATCCCGTAACCACAACATGAGAAAACCTAATTTTAATGAATAGACCACTTTGGTGGTAACAATCCATCTCAACTTATAAATTTTTTTCAAATCGGGATATTTTCATGATATCTTTAAATTACAATATAGAATAACCCCATTTGGGCAGATAATTGTATATTATAATTTTAAGACCATCCTGTAACAAAAATATGAGAACAATCTACAAATTTTAATGAATGGAGCACTTTTGTGGCAACCATCCATCTTAATCTATAAAATTTCTCAAACCGGGATATTATAACAAATGCCCATAATTAAATATCATGTTGTCAATTAATATGAGATACTAACCAATATGTACTTCTATAGATCATCTATCATCAATCGTTGCATTCAAGTCTCAATTTTATTTTTACCCTTAAAATTAATTAAGTAATTTAAATTTAAATTTACCAATATTAATAAATAATATGTAAATCATAAAAAAATATTTCATCGTATAAATCACTAAGAATTATGATTACAGTTGTACAAACCACCCTCTATAAATTATAGCAATTCAATGAAAGTGACATCATAATAAAATAAATTACTATCAGTAATTTGTATGAGTATCATCAACAAAACACATAAATAATTAATAATTATTTAATAAGTTGACTGAATATATGACATAATCAAATAAAATAGCAACCCCACCATTTAATATAACACAACAATTGAACAAAACAACTTCATACAATTTGCAGAGAAGAAATAAAGAATAAAAAAAAAAAAGTTAACGACTTTTCAACTTCAAAAGTAAAGCATGTGTACTGCCATTGAAGTACCAAGAAAATCACATGCAATAAAAGTTCGTTTGTGGACGTCTTTGTTTCTACAATGGCCATATGGACGGCGACTGTGTTGAGAAGTTTGGTGCCGCCAACGTTTCAAAATAAAAAAGTTTTGAAGTCTCCCAATTGTATAAATAAATTTTATTGGGTTCTAAATTTATATATGATGGCTCTGATATCACATGTAAGAATTTTAATGATTCGTATATGAAATTTAAAACACCAAAATTACAAGGTTTAGAACATACCTGTATGAGTTATTATACTCAATTTTCGGGTTTCTTTCGCGGAAGGACAATGTCTTCCTCTCATTCTTCAAAGCAATAGACAGCTGTCAATGAGACTGGAGAGGGGACCTAACCTGCTATTTATAATGAATCTAATAGGCTCTCCCATTATGACCCACAATTAGATTAAGGCATACACTTAACCGTTTCAACCACGTCAATTAAAGATATGTACATAAGCCCCTCAAAATAGATCACTTAACAATATTGGACTCATCTCATTAGACCATAAATTCAGTCCATTTTTCACAAACCCAAAATTAGCTATCAATTAATCGAAGTCTAATATAAAAAAAATTCTAACACATAAAACATGATTATGTTTAGTAACAAATTATAATAATAGTTCCATAAAATGTTAATAGCTCAACTTGACGACGTTCGCTGTTTTTCCAATTTTTTTCTTAACCCTTACCACATTGTGTTAATTAGATAACTAATATTAGGTCAAATTAAATTAGAACCATGGTTTAGTTATCTTAGAATTCTACCTGCTGTTTATTGTCTTGATGGTTGTGCTGATATGTAAGTTGCCCATTGGCTACCCGGAAAGGTGAGTTTAAAAGGGAAGCCGGACATAATTTTATCTCAAAATGAAATATATTATGTGGGACTTATTTTATAACTTTTGCTTTACTAATAGTTCCCTACTAATAGATAGTAATGATTATCAATGGAAGATTTTGTCCAACTAAATTAAATGGATGCTAAATTAGAGGCGGTTGAAGCCAAATTAAGGCCTAAAGTAAAAATATTAAATGGAGATCTTTTATTTTTAGTATTATTATTTTAAAAAAATTAATTTATTTTTAATTTTCAATGTGAGAATAAAATAAAAGAAGAGTTTGTTAATATTGTCGAGAAAAAAATTTCAATTTTTGTTTTTGTTTTTTACCACAGAGAGGGAGAGAGAGTGTTTAATTTCAACTTTTGTTTTTGTTTTTTATTTTTTATTTTTACCAGAGAGAGAGAGAGAAAAAAAAAAAGTCGGTGGAAGTAAATATGAGTTGACTTTTGAATATTTTTTTTTATTTTTTTAATTTCTAAGTTTTTAATGTTATGGATTGGATTATAGGCCCAAATTATTGCAATAAAAATTTTGATTGGAATTAATTTTTGGGGGCTTTTTTGTAGGGCTTAAAATTTAATGAATTTAATTTTTTTTGTGGACTAATGATGTATCTAAAATTATGGCGCTTTCTAAAAAGTGAAAATTGAAAGTGAGTTCTCTTAAATGTACTTGTTTGGAGATAAGTCCTGTAAGGAAACTTATAAGGGGCTAAGTCCATGTTTAAAATTATATGTAATGACTTAAGTCCACTTTTTTTTTTTTTAATCTCAAAAATACCCTTCCTTGAAAGGAAGTTAAATTAATTTCCTATTTTGGAAATTGTAATCCCTTAATTCAAGGTCAATTAAAATATGTCAATAAAATCTCCATCATAAATTTAAAATTCAAATTCAAAACTCTCTCTCTCTCTCTTTATATATATATATATATATATATATATATATATATATATATATATATAAAATCTCCGTCATAAATTTAAAATTCAAATTCAAAGCTCTCGCTCTCTCTCTCTCTCTATATATATATATCAAATTCAAAGCTCTCTCTCTCTTTATATATGTACGCTGGGTTGTTATGGAGATGATGCAAGTATAGTGATGGCGGTGGTGTGGAGTAAAAAAGAGCTATCGAAGTGAAAATTGAATGGGCTTTTGTGTGGTGGTGATGGTGGTGAACGTTGTTGTGGAGGTGATGACAACGTGATGGTTGACATTGCTCGGGAGGTGATATATATATTCAAATTCATATTACTATTTTTTTATTATGTTACTGTTCATATTACTGCTTTTGTTGAGTATGTTACTGTTCATGTTACTATTATTTTGAGCATGTTACTATTTTTGTTGAGTATGTTACTTCTATTATTTTACTAAATATTAATATTCAATGTTACTATTTGTTTTGTTTTTGAATATTACTATTTTTTGTGTTTGAATGGTACTATTTTTCGCGTTTGAATTAGAGAAAAATAATTATTGTTAAGTATGTTACAGTTTTTGTTAAGCATGCTACTATTTTTGTTGAACATGTTACTGTTGTTATTTTTAAAAAATATTAATATTAAATGTTTCAATTTTTTTTATGTTTAAATGTTACTATTTTTTTGTGTTTAAATGTATTATTTTTTGTGTCCAAATGATAACTTTTTTTTGTATTTAAATTTTACTATTTTTTTTTAATGTTACTATATATATATATAGATAAGAGAGAGGAAAAATTTTAATGTTAGTCAAACTCTTAACCTATATATGGATATAGATAGATATGAGAGATAAAAGATTTTAATATTAGTCAAACTCCTAAGATTTAGGAGTTTTTAATTTTTAGTTTTATTTCACTTCTAAAAGGAAGGGATAGTATGGTAAAATTGACAAAAAAATGGACTTCATAACAAATAAGTTTCCTTGACGGACTTAAGTTCAAACAAGTTCATATAGGGGGACCGGCCTCCAAATTTCTCTTCTAAAAATTTGGAACTTAAAGCCAATTTTTTTTTCTTACTGTTGGGTCGGCCCTGTGCTAAATGGAATTATTTGGGGCCACTTCAGTGTAAACCGAAACTTCACTGCATTTATTGCCAAAACCTACAACATTAATATCCCATGCCAGTTGAAGATCTGTACCCTCACACACAAACATAATTTCTTAATGACATTTATTAAGGTAAATGTATTATCACAAACAACAAACGAACGGATGGTTTCAAAACATTCCTCATATCTCAGTGCAAGAGAATGGAGATAAAATTTCATGGTTCTAGCTGCAGATCTTTTAAATTAAGGTAAGGGCACTTATGTTTTATTTGCATTTCAATATTTGTGGGACCATTTATATTTTTCCCCAATACGGGTAATTATACGGTACTTATAAAATTATTTTGGTAGTGTGCTGGAAGTTACAACTTTTAATGGTCCACCTACACTTTTTAAAACGAGAAGTTATAATAATTGGTCCAGGAAATTGATGATTGACCATCAATGTCTATGATTGATCATCAATCATTTCAATCCATTATACAATGAGGAAGACTACAGTATCGATACCGAAATTTACACCATTTTGTGGTCAATTTACATTTTTTTGAGGTAGAAGTTACAAGACAAACATTGATGTAAGTTACAACTTCTAAACGTAAAGTTGCTATTTTTTGAGGTCAAGCTACATCTTTTAAGGGTGTAACATGACCTGAAAAAATAAAGGTGCAACTTGACCTCCAAAAATAATAACTTTTGCTACAGTACTTGATTTTTTTTTGGTACTATAGTATTACCCGACATTGACAAGTTTTAATTTTTTTGGTGGTAACAAGTTGTAATTTGCGGTGCACTATCGAATGCAGATCGTATTCTTTCCCGTATGGGCAAAGATTAGTATGCAATTTTCAATTATAAATGAATTTTTTTTTCATTTATTACTGCATATGTCCTAATAAAATGTGATTTTGCCAACATCCCTTGGCATCTATCTACCAAATTTCTATTTACTAATGCACCATCAGTTGATCAATGGAGCAGACGGTAGCCGACAAAGGAAACAATGTTGTTATAGACCATAATGTTGATGCCCCAAAGGACGAATTGTACGAGTTTTCCAACAATGACAATAAATTGGGGATTCATAGTGGATTTGATAATAGAATACATGATCATGATGTAGTCAAAGATATTGCAGATGCGTAGACGGTGGGAGAGGTGTTGCAAATAACGTCTAATACACAAGAAGAGGCTGGGGACTTTTATAACAACTATGAAAAATTTATGGCATTTAGTGTTCAAAAGAATTACTTGAAGTGTGATAATAAAAAAATGGCAATGTCAAGACGTGGGGGTTTATTCTAGAGAAGGATATGGAGCTGCAAAACACCTTGACCGCACTGTGTGAACAAGAGAACCTAGAGGCTTAATAAGGGTAGGCTATCACAGAGCCTTTCATGTAAAGTATGACAAGAAATTAGAACTATGGGTTGTAAAGGATTTCATCGGGGAACATAATCATCATTCGGTTCCACCACGTGGCATGCCATTCCTCCGATCGCATAGGCGAATGAAGAGCCCCAACAGAGCGTAAGTGAATGCATTGCGCAATATTGACATACATACAATTCAAATAAGGGATTCATTGGTGCAACAAGCGGGAGGTTACCATAATGTTGGGTTTACCTTGAATGATTTGTACAATGATGTTGCGGTTGAACATCGAGTGGAGATAGAGGATGGTGATGCGGACGGGGATTTTGCATACTTGAGCGCCAAAAAAGAGTTAGACCCCTTGTTTATTTTCAAATACAAATTTGAGGATAATTCACTTAACAGCTTGCCTTGGGCAGACTGGTCCTCTTGGATTGACTATGCATATTTCATCAATGTTTTGGTGTTTGATAATGTATTGAACTAATCCCCACAAAAAACTATTTGTCATCCTCGTAGGTGTTAACAATCTCAATGCAATGACAAATTTTGGTTGCACGCTGCTCTGGGACAAGACTATTCAAACATATGTCTAGGTATTGGAAACATTTCTTCATGCCATGGATAATAAGAATCCTATATCAATTGTCACTGATGGGGGACAAGACCATGGCCGGAGCAATATAAATAGTTTTTCCAAAGGCAACACCTAGACTATGTAAGTGGAATTTCATAAGAAATGCACTGACAAATATAGATGTTGAAAATTTTGTCCAACAATTTATGAAATGCATGTGTTCTCAATATAGTTTGGAAGAATTTGAGGATCGATGCAAATCAACGGTGAATTCATTCAGATTGGAGAATAATAATTGGATAGCAGAAGTATAAGCACAATGATCAAAATTGGCAGAAGCATACTTGAGAGGTAAATTTTTTGATTGGATAAAAAGCACGCAACGATGTGATGGTATGAATGCCTACCTCAATAGTTTTTTAAACACCCGCTTACGATTGTTTGAATTCATTAGGGACTATGATCAGGCTGTGGCAAGGATCAGGGACACGGAAACACATGCTGACCATGGTACATAACACGTATTCTTGATGATAACCACCCAACTACGAAGTCTTGAGTAGTATGCCGCATCCATAAATACAAGAACAATTTTATTTAAAGACCATAACAAGTTGAAGTCTGAATCTCTATTCTTTGTAGTGAAAGCAATTGACAACAACAGTCATTGGAGTTATTAGTTGTCCCACTACTCACATACAGAATCAAACAAGGAATGTCTTATGTTTTCCTCACTATTATAGCATGAAGTGAAATTGCATAAAACTCGAATCTATTGGTCTTCCATGGCCCCATGTGATAATTGTCTTGAAATATGTGTCCATTAAAAAGTTCTCTCCTAGTACCTTGATGAAACGATGGATTATTTATGTGAAAGGAGGTTTGTAAAATAAAGATATGTCGCGAACATCAAACACTCAGACAATTTTAATTCGATATGCTAGACTAATGGCCATGTGCAACCAATGTGTTACTATGTTGTGCAAGATTCCAAAAAACTTAGGAGCTGAGAAGTACATTGCAAGGATTAACTTGCAAGATGAAGATTCATCATGATTCACGTGCTCAAGGAGATGTTAAATCAACACAAAGCCATCCAAATACAAATGTGCCCACAAATAAGTTCAGCGTGGCTGACCCCAATATTGTGACAACAGAGGAACATCCGGGTCGTGCCCAGAAAAACACTATTCGTAAATGTCCTTTGTTGATTTATCACACTGATGATCCTTATGATGATTTGCCTTTTTCCCAGCTAGGTGGATCATTGCAGCCAATACCAGCACAGGGTGAAAAGAGGCAATGGACCACCATTTTAAACATGAGTGGAGTTTAATTCTAGATGGGACACAACTGTCTTTAAATTAATGAGCAATACATCACTTCTTAACATATGCTTTCTCATAGTTCAGGATTGTTTCTATGAATTTGATTCAAGTGGTCATGGATACTACATTGATCCTTCTTTAAACAATGTTCGGGGGTGTAGTTCCTATCGGTGGGTTTCCACATACCATAATTGACAAAAAGCGTTAACCCCATTAATCCAACAATTATTGTAGTGTTAAACATACCCTTTTGAACCCAGATGGTGGACAACGCCCACACATTGAGGGATAACCATAACAACAATTGACGGAATACTCGGTTTCACTTATAACATCAATGCAATTTAGTTCACATCCAATCCTATACTCTGAATAATATAATTCCAAGGGAGGGAAAGAGGGGAAAATCATGTGAGTGAAAAAGACTTTCAAATGTCGACAATTAAATAATTGTAGATGGATCCTCTAGAACAAGGAAAAATTACCCAATCGGGTGCTATATTGATATTACAAGCAACAAATGGTAGGGAGAAAATGAGAGTTTGTCAATACACCAATCAACACTAATACTCCTTTGGATAAAGTAGGACACATACTGATTGGTCAGCCCTTCAATCAATTACCAAATGGTCACAATCTTTTGGACAATGGGTTGCAATAGCCAAAATTGTATGACAAAAGATGTGAGCTAGAAGTGTTTTGTCAATGGTATGGAATAAGGGTACCAAAAGCATGCTCTGCAGATTTATGCACTAACACAACACTCGACAACCATATAGACAAGAGAGAGAAATTCAACAAATGCAACAACGTTTGGAGTGCTTCCATGTAGTGGAACATGCAAAGAAAGAGCATATCGATCCCAAACAAGATGTACTTATAAAGGATCCGTTGATAGTGTTCGACCCAGAATTGTCGAACTATAATGACTCGGATGACAACTTTCAAAGTTATCTACCGACTTTGTTGGTAATTGGTAGGAAGTCGCTTTGTTGTTTGCAATATGGTCCAATATAATGTTTTTTCAAAATTAATCAAGTGTAGGAAATCCATGACACATTTGAATAACAATTCACAAAAACGACAATTTATGTTCACCAAAACACCGCACATTCAACGTTCAAGGTCACCAATTGCAAAATGATCCCAAATAGTTACATACACATAAACACACGTACATACAAATGGATCCATGTACAATAATTTTTTATGCAAACCCATCACTGATCACTTCTCTGTGTACTCTTTAAATACCTTTTAAAAACCATCAAACTTATTCTCAAGCTGTTTGAAAGATCCCTTTGTGTATTCTTCAAAGGCCTTAAACTATGAGATCACGTTCTTTTGCTAATTCAATATTTGTTCAAGCTTTTCTCCAAGGATATTCATGCGAATGATTACCAAATAATCGCCAAGCAGCTTCTGGCGGTGCAATATACCTAGCATCCAGATATTGTTGGATCTCATTTCCTCCTCCCAACACCATAGTGGTACGGTCATGACCTTTGTAAATATACTTGTGAATGTAATTCACGCATCTTATTCTCGCACAAACTTCTACATTGATATGATAGTTGAACATTTTAGAAAAATATGTATTGTATGGTACGACATCGCTATTATCAACTTGATGGCCCCTCCCACACCATATACACTTGACCATTCTCACGACAACGATAAACAGGATATCCATCTTCGTCCATACGGGTTGATTCTACAAATGTTCGAGGGTGCCTCTTACTGCATACACCATTTTTTATACATGATGCATTCAATTTTCAGACAACACATGGTCCATGTATCATGTAACTCTTGATTGTATCAAAGAGAATAGGATTATTAGCGTATCCCACATCGTCTACCTGGGCACATGTTTGTATTTTTTTCGGGCCCATGAAGGAACAAAAGTGCATGCATATGTGACAAACCCCGTTTTTAGAATTTGATTCTAAAAACATGTGCTGCCTTTTTTCCAAATAGTTGTGTTATTTCTATCTCCTTCATCAAAAATCTTTTCTTTAACTCAAAAACTCTGGCAACTAAATTAGGACGGTCATAAACTGTTTGATGTGATAACAGAGCTGATGAAATTTCAGGCCAATTGGGATTTGTGGTCATGGTGAGAAACATATTCGGCGTTGATTGTACCGTGTAATAGTCATTGAATCTTGAAAGATTTCAAGCATATGTCTTGTGCTTTCAATGAAAGAAGATGTCAAAATCATATGTTGAACAATTTGTTCAGGACTCAGCTCACCTACACAAACATCAGTAAGGCCTTTGTAACGTTATGCCTGGATTTTTGATTGATTAAGCTTATAGTATGTCAACCGATTTTGTTCCATTGTGGCCTAAGCATCTACTAAAAATTCTTGGAACAATTCCCTCGCCCCCTTAAAATTGTTGAATATTCAGTTGGACGATAATATTGCAACTGAGTCAATTGATTAGTTAAGGGTCTACCAAAAGAAGCGTCCCACTGCCTCAACTCAGGTTCCCATCCAAGTTCTCCATGAGGGAACAATAGCACATAATGCAATGGTAGATATGTCGGATGATACTCATTGATCTGCATCAAATCATTATTTTCTCTCAGATGTAAAACAATATCTCTCATGCCACTTGACTCACTTCCATCTCCTTGTAATATTGCCGCAAGATCGTCTGTTGTAGGGAAATTATATTGTTGTCGATCTAATGTTGGATTATAACAAAGATAAGCAAGTTAAACTTTGACTTGACAATTCTGATTGACTTGAAATCTCAAAAGCTTGCTGAAATTTATTTGGGAATGGATTTACATGAAACAAACAGTCTTGAATAATGTTCAAAACATCCCTTCGTAGTTGGGGATTTCTGTAACTACGAAAATCTAAAGCTAAATTAGAACCATAAATGTACAATTGACTGTACACTGGTTCATGATCTCCTTGTGGTAGGAGCGATCCTGTTTGATGGTGCAATTCTCAATGGATAATAAATGATGTAGGACCCCTTCCACTTAGTAATCTTGAATCTAGTGTAGCACCAAGACTCATAAAAGCATTAGTTGCATTACACTCTCGTAGATGTTGCTGAAATGACTTTGCTTTATCATCACTGCCATCGTAAAACCCTTTAAGTGCTGAAGGTGGTGTAATAAGTGAGGGCAGTCTAATCTTTCCTTTCAAACAACATGTTCCAAATAGAGCAGAAGCAGATGACGATTTTGAAATAGATAATTTTTCATCCCTCTAGTGTAAGGCCGAACAATGAGGACATTCTATAGTCATACTCCCGAGTGAATGTCGAGCTTCTGATACATGTGTTTGAGAAGCAACTCCAAAACTCATAGATGCACTTTCCTATAATTCATAAGGACTACATAGATCAAATTCAAATAACTATGTTAAAAATTACGTAAACAATGACGAGTATTGTAACAGTTCAATTACATAAGTTTAAGAAATTCTTATTTACGAAAAACACCGTGATAGTGGTTTCGCTTGCACGGCGGTGATATCATTCAAATTGGGTAGCTCTTGGTGCATGGATGTCATAGACGATGACCCTGAGACATCTGTTTGCACGGTTCGTTGTACTATAATTTCGCAATTGTCCATGAACAATCTGGAGGATGGCTCTGAACCCATCGTGGTGCCATCACAAAGATTTTGCAATGACGTTCTTTGGAGCATTGTGGTCATAGACGATGACACCGAGTGATCTGGTGGCACGATATGTTCTATTGCAAGTTTAGTGGATCCATTGGAAGTTTGGATGCGAGATCTTTTAATTGATGATCGTTCTAGGCATACTCGACTACGGGGGGTTGGTGTTAAAGAAGGAAAATATTTAGGCTGAATGGGTGGACGTTCTGATCTCTCTCATTGACGACGTGCACGTTGTACTAATTGACATTTAGAGCACCCACATTCTTTGTCTTTCCCAACATCAAGAATTTCCTCTTCAGTTCTTACGTGTTGTCCCAAGCTCAGCTTTGATACAATATTATTGTTGAACTAAAATATGAATTTTTTTTGTAAGAAATAGTATTGTCAATAATAAATAAGTTTAAGTAACTATACTGACACTCATGAACAGGAAATTGACCAATCATACCACTTCGCAATCTATATTTGCATTTCTTTTGCCAGAACAGCTTGCCTTTTATTTTTCTTTAGAGCTTGCATACTCCATTGCAACTTTCTTTCTTTTTTCCTTTGAAAAATACGTTATGAATAAGCTAAAAAGGATTTTTAGTGAGAACATATTAATTACAATACACGAAAAGATAACAAGAAAATCACCTCATAAATGCTATTAAGATCATGCTCATCACGGATAATAACTCCTACGTTATTTTTCCAGTGTATTTCGACCTGGAAATTGAATGACATTCTAAAGCTAAATTAAATTTTAGTAAGTTATAAATATAAAAATAAGAATTAATAAGGTAAGTGATAAAAAGTTCATCTTATGGTTTCTCTTAGATCTTCATCCATCTATAAGAAGATTGGTGAGAAAAATTAAAATACCTATATTATTCATTAGTAAAAAAAAATATAGAGGTGTAAAAATAAATAATTGAAGTTAATAACTTAAGTGGCCAAAAATGGTGACGTTGTCCATTGTGCAGTGTTCGTGGCATTGCATTGTGGGAAACTATGTTAAACACAAACCTAAACGTTTCAGCGTAGCATTTAGCTTTACTAATAACAACCCTACTATAAATGTTTACGTTCCAAGTGTCAAAGAATTTTAGTTCCCAATTTTAATTATTCAAGTTTAAATTCCCAAATGAACTATAAAAAATTTACTCATTAGGAATAACTAAATGACATAAAATTATGTCCTTAAAAGCGTACATGTTAGCCACTCAATTGACCGTATATATTTTGTTCTCTTTAAAATCACGCAACAGAATCAAGATCTTTATAAGATATTAAAACTAAACTTAAACTAATAAAAATTCACTACTTCTATATAAATCAAATAATCATAAAAGGAAATTCATTATGGCTCTTGGGTACCCAAAAAATAAAACATCTTACCTCATTCAACAACTGAAAAATAAATGTACATAACATGAATGATTAAATTAATGAATAATCACATAAAAAATTAATTGATTTCGCAATAGAACGTATATATAGTCAACAAAGTAAAAATTTGGCTAAAAATAAATCAAACCCATATATGAAAGATATAAGAAATATAAATGTCAATCAATAAACAAAACCTAATACAAAATTGTTGTCCTTAGATTATAAACAGTCGATGCAAAATATTTTTTTATTCATACAGAATGTTGGAAAACAACATGTGAAGCAAGCATTGAAATTATAAGTCTATACGAATGTGCAAATTAGAAGTATATTTGAATTGTGAAAGAAAATGGAAACATTAGATTGAGCAATTGCACCTTAAAGTATAGAAAAACCAAGGAAGTCAGTAAAATGGCTTTCAACCACTAACATTAAATGTAGTCGACTTTTCAAATGCCATAGTTGTCAAGCAAAAACAGAAAACGTAGTCAAGAAAAGTGCATAATTTCCCATTTATATAATTGAGATAACACAAAAAAAGGCCAAAAATTAATTTCAACTCTAAAAATGAACCAGCATTAACATAGTCTAAAGGCAATAACTAGGCTTGAATGTTTTGGTAGGTAAATCACATGTTCCACACTAAACCAATTTATTTATTATTTGTATTAATAGATCGTGATATTTCTGATTTTTGTCGAGAACTAATCAACCATAACCATGGTAATATGGTGTTAGATTTGTATCATATTCTTGTGTCATGTCCTAAAATTTGTTCGCGTCATCTAGATTTTAACAGAATTAATATAGTCTAAAAAAAAATTGAAAAAGAGTCTCAAAAGTTCCTATCGAAATCAAAAATAACATAGGTACCAAAAAATCATAGTTGATGATGCACAAATTGGTCTTCGTGCAAGATCAACAGTCAAGAATGTGTACGGGTATGATTCATAAGCAATTAATAAGCAATCAATGACAATCAATGGCCAAGCAGTAAATAATAGATTAACACAGAGATTTATAGTGGTTCGGTCCGGTTGACCTATGTCCACTCTCGGGAATGGCAGCGGTGGCCTGGTATTCTTTATTGATGAACAAGAGTCGCCGGAGAGTTACAGTGCTTTGAGAGAGGGAGAGCAATGTGTAGAGGTATTGGAGGTGTGGTGTGTGTAGATCCTGAGATGTCTCTCCAAGTGGAGAGAGCTTACATTATATAGGTTCACTAAGGTGGTGAGTTGAGGCGGTCACCACTATTTTGGTAAGCCTAGTTATGGTAGGATTCTACCACTTTGGTAGGTGCTGTTATGGTAGGATTAGATCTCCAGTGTGTATCCCGATATTTTCTCCCTCTTGCCCCTATTCCGTTGGATGAGGTCCTGAGCTGGACTAGGCTTGAGTTGGAGTGGGCTTCATTAGAATCAGGAGACAAAGGAGGAGAAGACTAGAGGCAGGCGCCTACATGGGCGGCGCCCCTTGGTCCATGGCCTTGGGTCCTTTGGACTTTGTATTGATTTGCGGCCGTAATCTTGATTTCCTTTTATACCCTCCGTAATTTGGGCTTCCCCTTATGCCATTCGTAATCTGAACTATTCAACTCCGCACGAGATTTTCTTTGGGCTTTCTTGGTCCGTATAAGTTGGGCTCGGCCCAGTAAAATTTGGACTCATCATTTGCCCCCCATGCTCCAAGCTTCTGACTTCTGTAAGAGGAAAAGGTTGTGGGCATGTACTCCGTCTTCACTTGAATAGGCAGAAATTTCATTGTTTTTCACTGTGCTTTTTCATCTTCGAAGACTTGCTGAATTTATCGGTATCGGATATAATTTTTTTATTTTTATTTTGGTGGCCCTTTATCCAAAGCATTTTGCCACTTATTTGTAGGCAACTTTCTAATAAAAATTCTAATGGGCAGAGCCCACCATTGTTGACTAAGTCACCTTCTTTTTTTTTTTTCTCTTCTTCTTCTTGGGCTTGCTTGGGCGCTGGACTCCTCCCCTTATCTTTTCTTTTTTTCTTTTTTCTTTTCTTCCCTTGGTTTCCTTGGGCGCCACCTTCTTTGACTTTTTTTTTCCTTTGGCTTGGGCGCCACCTCCCTGGGCGCTGCCATTTCCTTAAATTTTCTTTTCCTTTTTTTTTTTTCCTTCTTGGCCTTGCTTGGGAGCTGGTCTTTCTTTCTTTTTTTTTTTTTTTTGGGACTCCCTGGGCGCCGCCTCCTTCATGCCTCCTCTTTTTTTGCCTCCTTTGGGCGAGGAGACTTGGACGCCTCCTTTGGGCGAGAAGACTTGGGCGCCTCCTTTGGGCGAGAGGGAGAGCTGGGCGCCTCCTTCAGGCGAGAGGGAGAGCTGTTGTGGGTGCCACTTGGAGGCTGATGGGGTGCTTTGAGTGACGCCAAGAGGTTGGCAGTACACCTTGGGCGACGCCATGAGGCTGGGGTAGGCGTCTTCGACGACGCCAAGAGGTTGGCAGGGCGCTTTGAGTGACACCATGAGTCTTGCCCCCACTCCTCCGTTATGTGTGTCTTTGTACTATTGTCGGAGTTGGGACTCCAGTGTAGACGACTTGAGTTTCAAAAGTGTGCCTGGAAAAGACAATGTTATCTCAACATTAAAATATCTAACATGATTACTTGGAGAGAGAGGCAGGTTGTTTGTATGAGAGCAAAGTTAAATCTGTGGGTGTCTTGAGAGAGGGCCGCATAAGCTGAGGCCGAACTACGTATCGTGTCGGTAGATGGCTGCCGTAGCAGAGGTGACTACTTGCGCGAGAGCAGAGTCATGGAGGCTGAGCTACGTATAGTCTCGGGAGATGGCTTCCGTAGCAGAGGCTTACAAGGTGACTACTTGCGCGAGGGTAGAGTCATAGAGGCCGAGCTACGTATAGTCTCAGGAGATGGCTGCCGTAGCAGAGGCTTACTAGGTGACTATTTGCGCGAGAGCAGAGTCATAGACCGAGTAGTCTCGGGAGATGGCTGCCATAGCAGAGGTGACTACTTGCGCGAGAGCAGAGTCATAGGCCGAGCTACGTATAGTCTCGGGAGATGGCTGCCATAGCAGATGTGACTACTTGCACAAGAGCAGAGTCATAGAGGCCGAGCTACGTATAGTCTCGGGAGATGGCTGCCATAGCAGAGGCTTACTAAGTGTGTCCCACACTCCTCTGTGGCTTTGTATTTGACTTTCTTTCTTTATACTTTTGGATTTGAATGCCTATAGGTGGCTGCTGCTTCGCCCTGCTTGTTTACAAATATGCTGAAGATCAAGGAGGCAATCCATGTCCAGGCAGCGGAGAGGCGGGCACATGAGACTGCTGAAGAGCAGTTAAGGTTTGAGCGACAGGCGCGAGAGGATGCCGCGTAGCTTGCACCGCAGGCACGAGAGGATGTCGCTGAGAAGTTGAGGCTGACCTTCAAGTAGCACTCGAGAGAGCTACTAGGCTAGAGGCTCACTCCATAGAGATGGAGGAGATGAGAGACGATGCTGAGGAGCTGGGCGCTTGGTGGGCACCTGCTGCTGGACGCCTGAGATTGGGCGCCTGCTGCTGGACGCCTAAGATTGGGCGCCTGCTGCTGGACGCTTGAGATTGGGCGCCTGCTGCTGAGTGCCTAGTGAGAGGGGGTGAGACCCCTCGTTGGCATCATGGGGGCGCCCAAGGTGGAGAGGGTGAGACCTCTTGTCTGGGCGGTATCATGGGGGGTGCCTCTGAGACCCCTCGTCAGCATCTACTGCTGAGGGCGCCTGCTGTTGGGTGCCTGGGATTGGGCGCCTGCTGCTGAGTGCCTAGTGAGAGGGGGTGAGACCCCTCGTTGGCATCATGGGGGCACCCAAGGAGGAGAGGGTGAGACCCCTTGTCAGGGCGGTATCATGGGAGGCGCTCAAGGTGGAGAGGGCGAGACCCCTTGTTGGCATCATGGGGGGCGCCTCTGAGACCCCTCGTCGGCATCTACTGCTGAGGGCGCCTGCTGCTGGGCGCCTAGCGATGGTCGCCTTTTGTCTACCTTGTTACTAGATCATGTTCAGAGTTTTGTAAGCTGTCTGTAAATTTTAGGAGAGCACAACAATTCTGGACACAATAATCTTCGCAGAAAGTTATTTCATAAAATAATAAATAACAGAATAAATAATCTAAAACGATAAAGGATAGATGAGAGTCATTGGCATTCTCTCTCGTCCTCCTATGCAGGTACTTGAGGAGGGGGAACACGTGAGTTCCTTGTACGCTAAGGAGGGACTACTGGGCGAGGGGCACCCTGGTGTGGCCTTGGGGCGCTCTGGCGAGGCCTCCATGGCGGGGTGCTGCTTGGTGCCCTGGGTGATTAGGTTGTTGCTCCTCTCCTGTTGGGGTGAGTAGGGCTCTTCCCACAGGGTGAGGTGACGCCTCCTTGGAGCAGTTGCATGGTCTGTAGGAGTTGTTACTCGACGACAGGGGTTGTCATAGCAGACGACTCCAATGGTGCGAGGGGAGGTGGTACCTCCTCCCGGGGGGCCAGGTTGTTGTCTCCGGGATGGTGAGACCTCGATCTAGTAGTGATTGTCATGGATTGGAAAAGAGTAGAAAACTAGTCGTTTCCCACAGACGGCGCCAAACTGATGATGCACAAATTGGTCTTCGTGCAAGATCAACAGTCAAGAATGTGTAGGGGTATGATTAATAAGCAATTAATAAGCAATCAATGACAATCAATGGCAAAGCAGTAAATAATAGATAAACATAGAGATTTATAGTGGTTCGGTCTGGTTGACCTACGTCCACTCTCGGGAATGGCAGCGGTGGCCTGGTATTCTTTATTGATGAACAAGAGTCGCCGGAGAGTTACAGTGCTTTGAGAGAGGGAGAGCAATGTGTAGAGGTATTGGAGGTGTGGTGTGTGTAGATCCTGAGATGCCTCTCCAAGTGGAGAGAGCTTACATTATATAGGTTCACTAAGGCGGTGAGTTGAGACGGTCACCACTATTTTGGTAAGCCTAGTTATGGTAGGATTCTACCACTTTGGTAGGTGCAGTTATGGTAGGATTAGATCTCCGGTGCGTATCCCGATATTTTCTCCCTCGTGCCCCTATTCCGTCGGAGGAGGTCCTGAGTTGGACTAGGCTTGAGTTGGAGTGGGCTTCATTGGAATCAGGAGACAAAGGAGGAGGAGACTAGAGGCAGGCGCCCCCATGGGCGGCGCCCCTTGGTCCATGGCCTTGGGTCCTTTGGACTTTGTATTGATTTGCAGCCGTAATCTTGATTTCCTTTTATGCCCTCCGTAATTTGGGCTTCCCCTTATGCCCTTCGTAATCTGGACTATTCAACTCCGCACGAGATTTTCTTTGGGCTTTCTTGGTCCGTATAAGTTGAGCTCGACCCAGTAAAATTTGGACTCATCAGTAGTGTATGGAAAAATCACATCATAAAATATAATGGGACTTACAGGTACAAAAACTTCATAGAATTAAAAAAAAAAAAAACCAACACAGGTAATATTTCATCTGCATAAAGCACCCATAATACACACACAAATTCAATTGCTTAGCATGGTCTAAATTTTTTTATAACAACAAAAACTTCTTATCAGTAAAGAAAATCCATAATAGTAAATTTCCAATGCAAAATAAAAAATAAAAAAAAATCATAAAAGCAGAATAGATCATGTGTATCAGGCCAATTATACATCCGGAACTGCAAAACATGTAAGGATAAACTGCTATGTGTAAATCAGGGAATGAATGTGTCAATACAATATTGTGTAACATGGTGGTTCCCCACACTCTCTCTCACCTGAAGGAGCAACAATGTAGAGTGGCAGGTGCAGAGAGGTGGTGTTGTGCGTGCGGCATCGCGTGAGAGAGAGTGTGGGAAAAAAAAGCTGGGTGTGTTGTGTGTTTCTCCCTTGAGTGTGTGTGTTGGTTGAAGGGGAAGTTGAGAGAGAGAACCCCAAAAAAATATGAGAACATCCCAAAAAAATTTTAAAAACACCCCAAAAAAAATTATGGTCCGTGAAAATGAGGAGAAAGACACTACAAGAAAAGTTGGAAAATCCGGCATTTAATTTCCGGCGTTTAACTTAAACGCCACTAAATCTTTTTTTGTTTTTCGTTTAATTTCTAGCGTTTAAGTCAAACGCCACAAATTATTAATAAAAATAATAAAAAAATTTATTTTTTTTGCTTAATTTCTGGCGTTTAAGTCAAACACCACAAATTATTAATAAAAAAAAAAATTCGCTTAATTTCTGGCGTTTAAGTCAAACGCCATAGATTCTTAATTAAAAATAAGAAAACTTTTTTTTTCCCTCCCCCAACATTCACTCTAATATTTCCCCAATTCACTCTCTGGACTGGCCGTCTAGTCTAGGGACTTCTCTTGCTTTCGTCGGTTCTCTCTGAGGCTACTACTCCTCATCGGCTCTCTCTCAGGCATTGGTGCTCTGGAGATTGTCATTGACGATGAAGATTAACAACAGAAAGCTTTAACATTAAACATTGAAGCAACGCCCAAAGAAAAGGGGTCCAAACCTGTATTTTGGAAGCTACAGAGTGGAGCTCATCCTCAAGCAGTTGAGAGGGATTAATTCGATCAATCAGGTCAGATTTATGGCGGTTTAATTAATATTAATTCGATCAATCCTTGCTTCCTAGATGCCGATAGTGTTTGACAATACATTTCTATGTACCTATTTTTCATGTGGAATTGAATGAAAGATTTGTTATGAGCTAGATCATCATCAATATGGTAGACATCAGTACATAATTTTAGGATTTCTTGTCTCTAGTAGATAGAGGAGCTTCAAAAACTCAATTTGTGCTTTCTATACATTTTTTGGATTGTTACTCAATCTTGTTCAACCTTCAGCACATCGTTTTGCTAAAATTGATCGGGGAACCTAGTAAATGCCTCAGCTACTCGGTTATGAGGTTTAGTCAGCAAACAAAATTTGTGTATAATACCGCATGATTCATTGAAGCTTATATGAATTCTACAGCTTCTTGGTAGCAGAACACGGCTTTCAGTCCAATCAACAGCTCAAAAAAAAAAATGGTGTTCGAATGGTGCATCATATAATGTTTTTGTACGATATAAGTGCTTTAAGACATTTGGGAATCACCACATGCTCTAAAACTTTTTGTGATGTGGCAGATCATCCTTAGTCAAAGACTTAGAAAATAAATGACTTTGTGTTGAAGCATCTAGTGAAAAACATGTTTTCTAGGACACTCATCACCATTATGCCCTCATGTAATTTACATGTCTTTTGTGTGTTTTAGCTCTTTTTTCGCTGTGTCATGAATTTGATTGTACTTAATTATTACAAAATACAGTATAGGATTGGCGAGTTTCCAACTCCCTTTTTTCCTTGTTTTTTTTGTGTTTGATTATTTTGGCATCTTGAAACCGCACATGTTTGATGGTTCAGATTTGCAAACATATTATATTGGAATACGTTTATGGATAAAAGGTGGATACATTTACATAGACTGGACCCGTTGTATGAACAAGGAGTTAAGAATTTTATCAAGTTTGCATGTGACAATAAACTAAATGCACTGGAACTCACGTGCCCATGCAAAAAATGTCGTAATGTTAGAATGGTAAAAGTGGAACTTTTGGAAGTACATTTGATTGTAGATGGGTTTCTTGAGAGTTACACTCGTTGGATTTTTCATGGGGAAAGTTTATTTGCTTCGGTTTCTAGAGATAATGAATCAAGTGACTGTAGTTCGGGAGATGAAATTCAAGAAATGTTACATGATGCATTTGGGATTCCACCTCCAAGTCCAGTTTGTGGAATGAGTAGTGACGAACCTAAAAGGGATAGTACAGAAGGGCCAGATCAGGCGACAGAAAAGTTTTTCAAATTGTTGAGTGAAGCTGAACGAAAGTTATATCCGGGATGTTCCAAGTTTTCGGCACTGTCATCTATTGTTCAATTGATGCACATCAAGTGTCTTAATGGATGGAGTGATAAGTCATTCACAATGTTACTTCAAGTACTAAAGGATATGTTACCCAAGGGTAACACGTTGCCCACTTCATTTTATGCAACTAGGTAGTTGATTAAAGAGTTAGGTCTAGATTGCATTAAGGTACATGCATGTCCCAATGATTGCATGTTGTATTGGAAGGAGACAGCTGCTAGGAATGACTGCTACAAATGTCAAACATCTAGATATAAACAAATTGATGGTCAAGGAGATGAAACAAATATTGGAGGGCAAAAAATCCCACAAAAAGTTGTAAGGTATTTCCCTTTAATACCTAGACTTCAGAGATTGTTTATGTCATCAAAAACAGCATCATTGATGAAATTTTTATGATAATTGCTTTTGGCATGCAATAGGAAAAAAGTGAGAGGAACAAACTCATTCGGAACAAAAAAAAATTTCATCACACCACTGGCCGAACAAGCTTTGCATGTGTTATGGAAAGGGTTTGTTAGAAAACAAATGTGTTTTATAAGAGACTTTTATTCAAGTTTATTTATTGTGTCTATTTTAACTGTAGGAAAAGAAAAAGAATAATGGGAAGAAAATGAGTCGTATCGAATTTTTTAAGGTTGCATATTCAAAGAAAGATGGTCGACCAGTTAATGATGTTGTTGCACAAGCCTTGGTATGTAATATTGGCAAGAAAGATGTTCACTATTATTATCCATTCATATTTCGCCTATGTTTCATATTTATTTCAAATTATTTTTTGATGCAGTCAGACATGGATGAACTTGTATCACAAATGCCAGAGTCTTCTATGCAATCTTCAGCTGCAGTAGATGAAGTTTTCACTCAAGTCATGGGACCGGAGCGACCTGGACGTGTTAGAACATATGGTTTTGGACCATTTCCGAGAGATGTGTTTGGAAATAAAAAATCAGAAGAGATGCAAGCAATGCAGTCCCAACTAGATGAGCAATTGAGTAGACATAAGGCAGAGATGGAGGCTAAGCAGTTAGAGATGGAGGCTCAACAGACACAAATGGAGAAGCAAATGAGTCAGATGCAAGCTAAGTTTGAGGCTCAACAAAGACAGTTTGAGGTTTTTCTCGTTCAAATGCGTGCAATGGGTATGCCTATTCCCGAACCAGCTTGCAAAAACACAGATCCACTTCAGGTATAAAAGGTAGTAAAAGCTTCAGCGACTTATATTTTGAGTTAGAAGAGTTATTGTATTATTTTTCTCCATGAATATTAAATATTTGCAATCTTAAAAGGTACCTGATCCATCTAGTACTCATAATATAAACTCTCATCGATCATCGATGAGGAGGGAGTCAAGAAGTCCGGCAGTGCGAGACACAGAGTTTCAAGGTCATTCTAGAGCATCTTCATTTGGTCAGGTGAGTCAATAAATGAAATAGTAGCTCAAATACTTTGCTTGTTGGGTTTTATGTTTGGTTTGAGTTTGATGGATTTTTTGTGCTTGTTGGGTTTTCTATTTGTATTGAATTTGTGTTATTGGAAATACAAATATGTTAATTTTATTGTTTTATATGGAATTCATGTGTTAATTTATATTAAATGTTAGGTTCATCGACAAAAAAGAGCGAAATTGAAGCATGTTAATAACAATGCAGCGACATTCCCGCCCAAGTGACTCTCCCTCTTCTATGCCAGTAAGTTTTCTCCTTGTTGGGTACATTCCTGTTTCTTCGCTTTCCTTATTGCCTATTGGTGAAAGACAAAATGATCAGCTGGCCTTTGAGGTTTGGTACTCCAAGGTATAAAACATTGTGCATTGTTTTTTGCTTATGCACATGGATATAGTTTTGTACTTCTATTTATAAATGATATGATGAACTAACCAAAAGATGGGTGTGCTACATTTGGATTATTCACAATGGTGTGTTAAACAGTATTGTGATTTGATTAGCCTTTTTATGAAAAAATAATAACTGCCTTCACCTCGTACATTTCTCCAGGTGATGATCCACTATCCTTATCAAAAGACCGAGAACAAATGACAGTCTCTTGTATTTAAGTGTGTTTGCCAGACTAAGGATACTGGGAAGGGAATGATTCATAGTTGCAGTGGTCACCTTGTGACCATGGATAATTTTTCAGCATGCTGCTGTTTATGTAATGCAGGAAGCCTTGTGTTCATTCTGACTTTTCAATATTAAAGCTTCGGTGCTTATATGGCATCTGTGCCTTACTTTTATTTTGTTGTTTTGTAAGGCAGCTACTGGTATCTTTGCATGTTTTGGTATCTTCGGTCTATGTTGAATCTGCATGTTTTGGTTGATGATAAAGGCTAATGCGTTTTGGCATTTTTGGTAGTGTTGATATGGTCTTGTTTATATGTTTATATGGTCTTGTTGAGGGTAGTGTTGATTTGTTTGCATTTTTGGAAGGAGGAGGGCAGCTATAATGAAGTCTTTGAACTGATTGATGGTTGCATGCTAAGATTTTACAGTTATAATGAAATTTTTATTTAAAAAAAAAAATTAAATAAACGCCGGAACAGAAATAATAATTACTGGCGTTTAAATAAACGCCGTAAAAGAACTCCGGTAACCAGAATTTTATAATGAAGTTGTTGATTAAATAAAGCGTTTGACAAACGTCACTTTATTAGTTTTTGTGGCATTTAATTATACGCCGGCAATTTTTCCGACGGAGGTTTCGACGACGTTATCACAAAACGTCAATAATAATATTTTGTGGCGTTTATTTACATTTTAACGGCGTTTATTAAACGCCGATAAAAGCCATTGTTCTTGTAGTGAGAGTTACCTATTCTGGTGCTTGTTTGGCCGGTGCTGCTGGACTGCTGTATTTGGGAACTGCTGATATCACAAAGAGAGGCAAAGACATCAGAAACAGAGGGAGAACTACTAGACTTGCTTGCTTGGTCGGTGCTACTGGACTGATGGACTTGGATGGTAGGGAAAATAGGGGAGTGAGAGAGAGAGTACTGCTGGACTTGGGGACTGACAGAGACAGAGAGATAGAGAACTGCTGGAGTCCTATTGCCTTTTGGGGAGTGTATGGGCTTTGTGGTGGTGACAATGGTTGTGTAGAGCGTGAGTGAGATAGTGGTGAAGAGGCGTAATTCAAAGAGAGAGAGAGAGAGAGAGGTAGAAGAGAGAAAAGACTTTAGTGTGTGGGGGGTGTTCTGTGAGCTGAGTGCGTGTGGGGAGGGGGGACTCTAGTGTCTGAGTGTGTTTGTGTGTGTGAGTTGAGTGTTTTTTTAGGACTCTAGTGTGTTTGTATGTACTATGTGATCTGAGTAAGGAAGAGGCGTGACTGAGATAGAGAGGTAGATGAGAGATGGGACTCTAGTGTGAGTGAGAGAGAGAGAGAGAGAGAGAGAGAGAAGTAGAATGGGACTCTGAGTGTGTTTGTGTGTATTCTGTGAGCTGAGTGAAGAAGAGACGTGACTCTATGTTTGGGGGGGGGGGGGGGGGAAGTTCTGTGAGCTGAGTGTGTGTGGGGGAGGAGGGGTTCTGTGAGGTAGGACTCTAAGAGATAGAGGAATAGGCATGACTGACAGAGGAGAGGTAGAAGAGAGATGAGATTCTATTTTTAGAAATGGAACGAAACTCTTAGTCCAATTCTTGGGTGGGAAAAAAAATTTGAGAATCAATTAAGATCGTCAAATTAACAACTTTGAAATGATCTGAGGCGTTCAAACGATTTTACAAGTTTGGGCGTTTGAAACTTTGTACTATATTATATAGATAAGTTTGATCATAAAATGACTTAATCGATCCCAACTCAGTTTAGAACGTACAACTTGAATTCAGGTTAAAGCAGAAATTGTATTATGTTACTACATAAATTAAAGAAAAATAAAATCAAGATCGATCCTTGAAAACCATGATCGTTTATAAAATTTCTAGAATTGTTTCGAGTATCAATTAGTGTGGTTGGGGATTTTAAGATCGATCGCAACAATTTGAATGGGGCCACTTCTATACATGATAGATCACATATATTATTGATCGATCGCAAACTTTCTGGAATTGAGGCCAATGGGAATCATCATCGATTGATTATATATTTGATCGATCACTAATTTTTTAGAATGTAGGGCACTGACAATTAAGTTGCAGTGATTCACATTATTAGATGAACAGTTGAACACACGCATAGATCGATCACTATTATGTAAGACTGATCTTACACATTCTGGAATGGTCTCCACTGAATGCAGGATCGATCTAACTCTTCAAGATCGATCTTTTCCTTACTTCCATATAATTAAGATTGATCACAAACCTATATAATTGATCGCAAATATCATGGTGTTAATTTCCCTTAGGTAGTTATAAGTTTAACACAAATGGTTGATACAATATTTGAAAATTACAATTACCACAATCTATGCTCTACAAGTCCCTTTTCAACTCTAGACTAACAGACAGAATTCACAACTTGGCCGGCCAATCCGAAGTTAACCCGAAATATTCAATATTTGCTAGAGATTTCTATTACTAGGGTTTGGCTTGCGCCAAAATTTTCAACCCGATTTAAATTTTGGCAATACTCAATTTCAGGTGTCGGATTCTCGAGAGACAGTTTGAATTCCACCCAAATGTGTGGATTGATATTTAATCCGAGTTCACATCAAATTAAACTGATATTTCAGCCTAAGTTGTGTAACCCAAAAAATCAAAATCAAGTTAACCCGAATTCAATCCAAATAAGCTTGAATTCTGGCTCGACTTATGTAAAACAAGATTGAATTTGATTGAACCCAATTTTAACTTGAGTTGTTTAACTCAAGTTCAACTTGAGTTTAAAAAATTAAACACAAGCAATACTACAATTGAATGGTTAGAGTTTAATTTGGAATGAAGGTTCTGGAATGAACGCGTTAAAAGTTTTATATTATGAATTGAGTTTGAATTGACCACTCAGGTGAAAGTGGTATCCCTTGGAGAGTAAGGGGAGCTTCCACCTAAGGAAGAGACTTGGCTAGCCTAGTACTGGCAACTTGAAAGGTGGCATCCCTTGGAGACCCTTATCCAAAAGGTGGCATCAAGTAGAAAATATTGAGATCTCTACATGAGAGATTATATGCTAAGGTCACATCCTTGGAGACAAGTCTCAACATGGAGTTGGTGTCGGTGGAAGACCTAGTAGGGTCTATCTTGACCTTTGAGATAAACCTTTCATCCTTAAAGCAAGCTAAGGACATGGCCTTGAGCTCAACTAATTAAGAAGGAGGTAAATCCGGGTCACCCCGATTAGGAGAGAAGGACCTAGTCTTGATTGCAAAAATGTTCAAAAAATGTTTCAAGACTAGTAACATTGACTCCTCAAGGTCGAAAGGAAATCCTAGTATACCTACTCCTAAGGAGGGAATAGAGAAAAGAGGAAGAGACTCTCGAAAATAAGTTGAGAGAAAGGGGCAAGGCTTCCAATGCCAAGAATTTGGACATATTACATCGGAATGCCCAAATAGAAAGAAGAGAGATTTCCCAATGAAAAGAGGAGGGCTATGAAAGCAAAGTGGAGTGATGATAAAAGTGAGTCGACCTCGGGTGATAACTCATTTTCTCAAGATGATGAAGAGAACTTTATGGCTTTTGTAGGATCACTCTTATCTCCCCCTAGAGGAACTTCCACGAGAGAAGTTAAAGGAAGTCCTACCATGGAGATAGATGACTTGGACAAGGAAATCCCCATGTGTGTGGAGGATAAAGATTGCTATGAGGATATACAAGATGTATATGACCAATTATATGTGTAATTCCCCAAAAAATAGGAGAATGTGCTCTCCTTGAGTGGTCTGGTCAACTCAAGTGAAGAGGAGACGAGAGCCTTTCAATTGGACTTGGTGAAGTCCAAGGCCCAAATTTGTGGTCTAGAGGATGACAACAAGTCTCTCCTTGATCGAATGAGGTTTCTTGAGAAATAGTGTCATGAGCTTGTCAAGTCTAAGAAGAATCTTGAGTCAAAATGTGTCAAACTTGATAAACATCTTCATGAATCAAATGAACTCTCGAATAGACTTCCCCATCTCAATGAAAAGTTTGATAAATGTTGTATATGCAAAAGAGTGAAGGTGATAAGCATGGTTTAGGCTACACAAATGAAAACACCAACACTTCTTCCAATGCTGTGTTTGTGGTGTGCATTACAAACCTATCACCCCCACAAATAGGCACAAGTACTAAAAATGCTAATAGTGGCAAGGGTAGTCATTCAAAGAAGAAGGTTGTTCATAAAACCCAAGTCAATCATGATGTGTGTTATACTTGTGGAGAAAATAGTCATCATAGTAAACATTGCATGAAAAATAGGAATGTCTTGAACAAGAAACTTGTGCATCTAGCAAATCAATCCAAAGTCTTGAATTCTCAAGTATTAAATTTTTTTACGCTTTTGGAATAGGTCATATGTGTCCAAGTAACATCATGCATGCATGTTGAGGTTTGAAGGATAAGTGGATGAGTGAAAGGTCTAGGTGTTGAGTAAGAGAAAATGAATCTGATCAATTTTCAAGACTGAGAAGTTTCAAGAGCTGCTCGAGCGACCTTATCATCACTTGAGCAACCTTGCTTTTAGTTTGGCGACCAGAATTTTATAAATAGGACTATGCACGTATCTTTGCATTCCAAACCCTTTTATTCACATCCCGAGCCTCCATATACCCTAACCTTAGCCTCTAAAACTCTTCCAAATACCTTCTCTACAAATCTTAGATTGATTCTAGATAGATTGAGAGGGTATTTGCCGAGATGGCCCCAAGAAGAGAGAAAAGGTTGAGGGTAAAGGATGTTTATTATTCTATTGAGCATAACATTGATGAAGCTACTTGATTCAGTACATAGGAGTTCACAAAGAGATTCATAAGAGAATTCTCTCATAGACCAGTGTTGATCAAACATGAAATTACCACCACGGAGGTACCTGCTTCTCTTTTTACAAATCTGACAAACTGTGGGTGGGCTTGGACGGTCGATGAGCCTGTGACTTCAAATGATAGCATTGTGAGGGAGTTTTATGGACATATTCAGATTGCTAATCCAGATCCTCTTATTGATCACTTCGTCACATATATTAGAGGTATCGAGTTTACTTTTTCTGCAACGCTTATTGTTACCACACTGGATCTACCTAGGGTTGATAATAATTACCTTAGTGCTACACCAATTGAACTATTGCCTCCTCTCCATGTGATTGCTACTGAATTTTATGGTAATGATCATCCTGAACACTAGGTCACACAAAAATACTTTCAAAAATCCTTCATCCCAGAGTATAGGATGCTTAATCTTATAGCAAATTACAATATTGATCCAAATATGCATGCTTCTGACTTTCCTGTTCCTAGAGCTCAGATGTTTTATTCCATAGGTAAAGGGATTAGTCTTGATTTGTCTATGTTGATATTTGGGTATATACGTAGAGCCTTTTACAGGGTCAAGTGACAGATCTATTGCCTTTTGGATCATTAGTCACTTGTATCTGCCAAGGGAAGAGTGTTTTAGTTCTAGGGAGTGACTAGTTGCAGAACACTATGAGAGCCTTAAACAAGAGTTCCATGAAATTGAGTAAGGCTTAGGGAGACTACGTTGAGGAGAGAGGAGAAGCAATAGGAGATTCACCTGTGATTCATGGGACTGGTACGTCTAGGACAACACCTCCTGAGTTTGGTTTCAAGATCCTTACAACTAAGATGGCATCACTTGCTGATATGATGGCCAGGGTTGAGCGCACGATGACAGAGCATCATCGCTTGACTTCTCAGAAATTAGATACGTTGATGGCAAGATAGTGAGCCTTGAGGAGACCCAATAGACAATGATGAGATCTACCGTACGTAGAGTGGGGCAACTTAGGAGGTTGCTGAAGAGGAAGAAGATTGCCGAAGATCTAGTGCCAGATGACATGGATTCGGACATAGAGATGCCCCAAAGCAACAGAGGATATGGTGGAGATGCAGCCATTTGAGCTATGACTTTAGAGACATGGTATTAGGTCATAGGTAAGCATGAGATTGTTTTATTTATTCATGGCCTGTAATAAAGTAATCTGTTTATTTTTCTTTGTTTAGCTCTTATTTGTTGTTGTTGTGACATACTCTTGATCATGTGGTTGATTGATTATCATATTTAATCATTGAATTATATGTCTTGTTTGTCCCTTACTTAGTCTATATGCATGAGTTAGCTAGTTGTTATGCATTCATACCTTCTTGTTATTCCATGTCATGGTTGTTATGGGTCGTTATTTGATTGACATCTATGGAAAATAAGATAAGAATATGTTAGGTGACTTGATTTTGTACTGTGCTTGTTGCATGTTGTCATTGTGTTGGCATTTGTGACAAAAAAAGAGAGAATATTTTAGGTACATATGAGAGTAATCGGGGAGATTTGCTCTTTACTAGGTTAGATATGTTGCATATGAACATAGAAAGGGGGAGTTTGTAGTTGAAATACTCAGGGGGAGTAAATTTGCAAACTTGGCATGAAGTCACATTTTTTTTCTTTTTTATTTTTCACTTGTTATTTTACTTGTGAACACCAACTAAGGGGGAGAACTTAAATTGATAAATCAATTGGTCCTCAAGCATATGGGGCAAATTAGTTTGAACATGTTACATATTTTCACTTTCATTATGTATAGATACTTATGCTTCTCTTGATGCTTTTCATACCTGTGATTATGCGATTTATTTCTCTAACATATGATGCGTTTGACGAGGTTTTGGTTTGAGTGGTAATGTGCAGGACTATGATCTTTAATCTTTATCCAAAGATATAGATCCCTGTACTAGATAGAGATTTAGGGTGTATACATGACAACATGAGTATTGAGATTAGATTTACAATTCTTTTGTTCAATGGTTTGGGTTTGTAATCTTTATTTCAAACTTTTATGTTATGTCACGAAATTACCAAAGGGGGAGATTGTTAGATCATGTATTTGTAGTTGGCTAATTTCGTGGTAATTGTTAGATCATTGTAAAATCTCAAACATTTTCATAGTCATGATAAGTTCAAGATTCAAAAACATCATTAAAGGGAGCAGATCAAACGTGAAAGCTATATCAATTCAACTTCCGTATGCACTTAGATGCCTAGGACAAAGGTAATGACCTAGACACCTAAGATGAACTCTTAGTTATTTTAAATTAGGTTAATTAGGATGAAAATGGAATTAGAAGCGATCTGATTATGAATCCTAGGTGATTTTAAAATAAAAGATTTTATAAACCATTTATGAGTTTTCAAAATATAGTTTGAGTCACAATCGGACTTCTCTTTGAACAACACCCTTTAGTACTCAAGATGTCAAATTTTTGCATAGTTTTAGACTTACCGACTTGTAGGACCACCCAATACTCGCTAGCCTTCGCTAGAGCAGTATCTTGATGACTTAGGATTAAAAAAAAAAAAAAGGTCATGGGGGATCAAAACAAGGCTCGCTCTATGAGCTCGCTTGAATGGTTCCAAGGTCACTCGAGCGATGCCGATTTTCAAGCTATATTGAAAAAAATTGAAAATTTTGGGAAAAAAAAATGCATTCGATTTGGAGTGTATTATGCTTTCTTAATGAGCATGAGATTTTCAATTAATTCGCTTGAATTTTGAGTCAGTTGCATAATAGCACACTACATGAGTTTATTCTATGATTAAGTATCATGTTCGTGTTTTCATTTGAAACTCACCCTATGTGCACCTTGAGTATACACATTTTTTTGATTTATTGAATGAGATTCATATCTTAAAAGGCTTGACATACATAGTGGAGATGAATGTATTACCCTTGTGAGTTTTGTGACATTCCTTGTTGAAGGGTTGAAATACATTTACTCACTAAACTATTTTTTCAAATTCAATATCTTTCAATAATCTTATTATTTTTGTTTTGGTTAGTGTAAAGGAGGTAGTTAGTTGATATATCTCAATGCAAAAGAGTACCTAGCCATACATTTTTGGGAAATGATCTTAGGTCATCTTTGAATTAAGTTGAGTCTTAACATATTCTTCATTGCCATTGTTTGTAGTAACTATGATTGAGTTTTATTGCAAATTTCATTTCTTAAGCCACCTGTTTTTCCAACCCAATTATAAATGTGTTTAACTTAAATTTGTTATCCCGAGACTAATATTGTTTACAATTTGGAAAAGGAATGGTGGTTATAAGGAAGAAGAGAAAAAAAAAATAGTGAAAGAAAGGTGGATGATGAGTATTGAGCTTATTGTTCACATTCGAAAGCAAGGAAAAAAGAAAAAAGAAGAAAAAAAGGAGAAAAAGAAAAGGAAAAAAATTTGTGAAAAGGCAATGAAAAAGGGGGAAAGATAGATAAATGAATGAGGTGAGCTAATTGCAAATGATGAGATGTGGTTGGTAAAGTCATATTCTCGGAATAACTTCTTTTTGAATCCCTATTTCCCTTTGTTTCTTTAGCCTTCACATTACAGCCAAATTAAAGTCCTTTTTTATCCTAAGAAATGGTGGTGAGTGTATGTACTGAATTATGCTCATAGGTAGATCAAATGTATTGTTTTCATTTGCCCTAGCATTCCTTTTAAGTGATTATGCCAAAGTTGTTTCATTTGTATAATTGTTCGTCATTTCTACATTATATGTGAACTATGCTTTGTTTTGAATTACAAGAATCTGTATCATATATAGACAATGAGTGAAACATCATTATAATCAGTTGTTCTTTATTTTGAGAGAAAATCCTTGGTGAGGTTTGCATCAAAGTTAAAATTGGATAGCTAACGTAGATGTCGATTTTATTTGATAAATCTCTTAAATTACACTCATTTCACACACTCACGAGTCTCAAGTGGAAGTGGGGATGTCAATACTTTTTCAGAGCATTTAAATCTAAGTGGTAGCTTTTGTATAAATGCCTTGGGTGGAGAGGGAATTTTTTTTTTTTTTTTTTAATCTCATTGTTAATTAAGATATTACAATATGTTCTCAATTTAGGAGGGGGTCGAAAGAAGTTTTAGGTACCTTTCCTGAAAACCTTCACGAGACACAACTCGTCTATTAGGGGTGACCTAGGAGTTTAAAGGCTTGTTGCATTTGCTAAATACAATCGTGTATCTTATGAAAGTGGTGTTTAGGTGTGTTAGTGTTGGAATTGAGTTAGAAGATCATGGGAAGCAAAGGGAAGAAAAGGATTGGAATCCAGAGATGAAAAGCAAACATAAAAGAGCTGCTAGAACCGGTACAACAAGAACCGGTTTTTTAGAGTCCAGAAAGCTTAGAACCAGTTCTACCATGCTAGTACTAGTTTTACGATGTCCGGGGGGCTTGGAATCAGTTCTACCGTGTTGGTACAGGTTCTACTACCATTAGAAAGCTTAGATCATGTTCTTCACACTAAGTCGGTTCATGAAGTCCCGGGCTTTTATTTCTTGGCCGAGAAGCTACTTCCATCCACTTGCACAACATGAGGGGCAGCTCCTACTTTCTAAGCAAGGCTTTTGATTGGATAAATGTACCTCCCAACATTCATGTGAGCGCTTCCATTGGACGACATTGGAGGGGGAAATTCTTTGAAAAAACATTCACCAACCATGCCACTCACCTTAGCCAATGAGTAGGAAGGATGGAGATGCCGCTGTATATACATACTCGTACAGATATTGAGGAGGGAGGCTTAGTTTTGATTTCGAGTTTTGAGTTTTGCTTAAGCTTTTTACATTGTAAGAATTTTGTCGGGTAACGGAGAAGACAATCGGCAGGATTTTAATTTAATTTTCAAAAGCTCTATTTGTATGAATTTTTGTTTTTTTTTTTTACGTAGTTCTTTGAAGCTAATCTAGTGGAGAGAACTTCTTTTCATCTTCTTGTTCATTTTCATTAGTTTTGCATGTATCGCCGATTTTGACTTGATGAGTTTTACTTGTGTCTAAGTTTTGGCGCGATCCAAGGGATTTCCAAGTGATTCTCTATTGATTCATCCGTAGTTAATCCATAGTTTTGGTTCATCCGTAATCAATCCATAGTGATTCTCTACTGATTTCTAATTGATTGAATGTTTTGTACAAGGAACAAACCAACTTTGAAAATTAGTTGTTAAGTGACAACTTTGATTTTTTGTGGACGATTCGTACGACACGCTTGAAAATCATTATACATCTGAATGGTTATCACTCTAGCTTCCATTCCCTATCTTTAAAGCTACATATTATATAAACTTGGTTTTTGTTGAATATTTTTCGTTCGAGCAAGTTTGAATACAGCCTGGAAGGGTTAAAATCAAGAACCTAGATGTTTGATTATGGTGAGTTAATTCCTGAGAATTAGCTGATTGTTTTCTTCTTGATTTTAATACACTAGAATTAATTCCTACATTTTTATACAAATCAAAGGATTCTTACTTTTTGTTGTACACACATCACCAATCGGATTGCATTTGTTCCTTGACGAGGTGACCTCGGATTTCTAAGTTATTACATTGCACAACTTTCTTACGCTTGGAAAATACATTACAACATTTTGAATAGGGTTGAACATATATCATTGGACAGCAAATAAAAGAAAGATTGTGGCACACAAGCACCCCCTCTAGGTCTAGTGTCTTAGTCTTCAAGTGTATAATCGTGAGGAAAGATCCATATCGGGTTTCCCTTCCCGGAATAACAGCATTGAAGCACCTCGTGTTCACCTTAATATCAGTTTCCAGGAACTGTGCTGTTGCTTGCTTGAATTCTTAAACTTTGGCCATCCAAGCATTCACATCATCTCGAATTATTTTCCATTCCTTATTGTTGCATCAATAGAGTCCTGCACCCCTTTGCTTAGGCTTTCTAATTCTTCCACTTTGGTTTTCAGTTCTCCAATGTTTTTCTTTGAATGAATGAGATAGTTGAACTGTCGCACGATTGACAACACTGTATAATTTACAATTTTATCAAGAATGGAAGAAATCACAACTTCTCCAGCCATGTCCGAGGAGAATGATTTGAAGAAAAAATGGATGCAAGCTGCAGAATGAAAAACAACCTCTCAATATCAAATTTAATCTTTACTAGAAAATCACAAGATTGAAGTCAGGCTACAAAAATGTCCTAGGAGACTTAATCATTTTTTTTTAACTTTTTGATATCTCCTAAACATATTAGATCCTTGCGTGCCTATCTGTAATCTGTTTAGCTTAGAGTTGTTTACACACTATGAGTTGTCAAAATTAGATTATTAATAATGGATGTTCGTCTCAAAATACACACCATGGACATATTTATAAGGGGTTGGCAATCAACCTATGTCGTTTGGTATTCAGATTGTATTATTTCATATTTATATCTCGTATCAATCGACCTTAATCCGAATTATTTAATAAATCATGTTAGATGTTTTAACACTAATTCAATCTTTTACTATCATTTTGTGTTTCGATTTGACATACATAATCCCGTGAATTAGGAACCTGGGACCAGGATCTCCTCATCTCTAAATGAAATCCACTACCCACGTCTCCCATAAGCAAAAAAAAATGCAATCTATCCATGGAGTAGCAAAATTAAGTAAAAATCATGTAATTTTATGGGATTTATGCAATAGGTCATAAAAGAATGGAAAAAAAAAAACAGATATTTTTTTGTTAAACAAGTTTGTCGTGTTAAACTCGAGTTATTCATATCATGGATTACCTAACATGTCTATTATCCATGTTAGCGGGTCATATTATTTTCGAGTTCTTATTATAAATTAGTCAATACCAACCAACTAATTTCATGTTGGGTTTGGATTGTGTCAAAAATGGCATTAGTTCATATTGTTGAAAAATAAACTTGTTTTAGAGTTTATTATAATATTAAATTATGTTAATTAGGTGTGTGTTAGTGGGCAAGTAATATGCAAGTAGTGGAAGACAAGAATATTAGTGGGGTGTTAATTCTCAAATAATGGTGTCTTAATATTGTGGAGGTTACTAGAGTTAGTGGGTGTAATGGTACCTTAATGTAATTTTAGGGATTATATGTATGACCTATATAAATAGGGTACATGACCTAGAGTTTCAAGTAAGTAGAGTTGAGTAGATATTGAAGAGTCCAAGTTGAGTGTGTGATTGTAATCAACTTGTATGAAATTATTTTTTTTTTAAGTGTTCATATCGTCATCTACTTGCTTCCATTTTATTTCTAGTCCTCTTGACTCCAACAAGGTGGTATCAGAGCGATTTTCTTGTTATAGTAATATTGGAGTAATTCCAACACATATCTCTAAAACTTTTTCACATAAATTATCAAAGAAAATTACAAAAATTATATCATCGTTTACTAAACTGAGACACTTGTTCAAATGACAACAAAGCTCTGGCCTTTTTATTCCATAAAGTTTCGTAATCCAAAGAACAGAACTTAAATAAGAGGCGAAGTATATATGAATGAGTCTTGTGTCGTATACATACTAATGATGTTGGTTCGCTGCAGACTCTCAAACGAGAACGTTTCTTCTGCATTATTATAGATGGTGAAGGGTGGGGAGAAAATCTGTATAGCGAGAAGAGGTGAGGTGAATGGGTTCTCAGCTCACTTTCAGAGGGGGGAGAGAGAGAGAGAGAGAGAGAGAGAGAGAGAGAGAGCAGACTTGCTCTGTTGCAGAGGCCCATGGGTTTTAACATTTTTTTTCCTTGTCCCTTTTTTTTTTTCAAAAAAAAATCAACCTTAATTGCTAAATTATCTTAATTTTTTGTTATTCAATAGAAATACATTGATCTCTTTGAAATGAAATCTTACATGTGTAACAATGCCCAACTTTTTTAATAATTACTCTGCATTAGATTTTTTCACTATGGGTATCAATTAATTCATATTAAAAACAAAATTTCCAAAAAAATAAAGTTAGTACATTAGGAGTGACAAAGGAGAGAGATTATAAGTGACATTTATTACACTAGACACCAAATACTTTGGTATTATTTTATTCAGTTTTGAGTAAGGACTTGCTTGCGAATCCTTCCATCTCTATTTTTCTTTTCCTTAGATTTTTTATTTATTTAATTACAATATTAAATTTTATTTAATCACTTTATGTGGCAAATCTCATGTAACCACTTTGTGTGGTGCTATTCCCACACCATAAATTTCCATTCCCACCCCCATTAAATTATAAGTCATAAAATTACTAAGTTCACTCTATCTATATTCACCCCGCTAATAGCTAAGTCCACCCCTTTAATTACTAAACTTATCTTAATATTTATTTTTAGGGTTTTTTTCTATACCCCATCTTACACAGTCTATACAAAATATATTCAACAAGATTATCTATTAAAATTAAACAAACAATTATGTATAGACTGTCTAATTCAAGGAGAGAGACTTGATGATCTTTTTCTTTTCTTTTTTAAGAAACATAGCTTTAGATGCGATCTTCAACGAAAACTCCAAGGAATTTCTTTCTATATATGAAGAAATTGTGTGTGAAGAAATTTTTTTTCTCTGAGAATTCTTTCAACTGGTGAATAAGAAAGAAAGAAAGAGAAGCGCATAGTGGAATCAGAGTATTATTTCATCAATGAGATCAAAAAAGATAAAGATCGACCGATAATTGTTGAAGCAAATTGTATGAAGGAAACCTAGAGTATAATCCAAGTTGAGATGGGTATAGAAATAAATCCTAAAAGTGAAGATTGAGATAAGTTTTATTATTAATGAGGTGGGTATAGAATGAGGTGAACTTAGCTACTAGTAAAGTAGGGTGAACTTAGTAGTTTTATAATTTATAGTTCAATGTGGTGGGAATGAAAATTTGTGGGATGGAAATAGCTCACCCAACCACTTTTCGCTATTCAAAAAAAAAAAAAAAAAATTTGTAACCACTTTTCCACCCCATTGATTAATTACCATGTGTTTAATTTTTTTTAGAGAAAAATTATTTGTATCACCCTATAATTTACTATAATTCTTATCTAACATTTCAAATGACGTGGTAGGAAAATTTAAAAGAATAAGAAAGGGATATAAATTACATGCGTTGCACGAAATCGAAATCCTAGGAGATAATTATCTCAATCACATTTCTCGTGTTTTATTTGGAGTGTGTAACCCAAATATTGTCAGAGTTAATAAATTTTTGTAGCTTTTGATTTGTGTTCATTAGTGTACGAGTTGAATACAACCTCCAATATTTTAGAAAGGTGATTATCAACTGATTCTATGTATTTAACTTCTAATGTTACGAAAATTTTAGGGTTTTTGCTCAAATTAACAATGTTTTTAGAAATAATTCCAAACAAATTCTATTGTGAAATTAATTCACATTTTAATGCAATAATTGCCATGTAAACAAATATATTTGGATATAAAGTGGCTCTTTGCTTTGTCAGTAAACAAATTACACGACCACAGACCAACTTTCAATTAATTTTATCATCAACGATATTATTTTATTTTATTATTTTTTTTTTGGAAGGGGAGAAGGGGACTTGAATCATTGATCTTAAGAAGACAAAGTATTCACAAGACAAGGAGTACCATTAGACCAAAGACCCGTTAGTTATCGTCAACGATATTAACAGTGCATTTTAGTTCACAAATTATATGAGTTATGTGGATATTTTTACATGGGAGATGGGTAATGTGCATGAAGAGCTAAACCATATAAAAGGGATAAAATAAATTTTGCCTTTTAAACCATCCAGATACACTCTTCCACTTAGCTCATGAAGACATTAAATAATATTAAATTATGGACATAGTAACAAGAGAGAAGCCATTTATGATACTTTTTGTATTATATGACTACAATCATATAATAAACAAGGGGAAGAATAATTTTTTAATATACCTCTCTTTCTTTTCAAAAGTACTGAGGCAAAATCTGTTAAAGTTGGAGCATTAGCATATCTGATCATTTGCATATACCTCTCTGCAAAACATGTCAAATATAAAAAGGAACAATTTAAGTTATTTTTGTAATGATCTAAGAAACATTCAAATGAACAATCAAACTTTTCTTGTTTCCACTGAAAATTTGTAACATTTCAATTTCTATAAAAACTGAAACGACTCAAAGATTGAATATTTTGATGTGTCTGAAAGTGTTTTGATATGTTCTGAAGTATTTTACGATATTTTGTTGTGTTTCAACCAGTCTTTTAATATGTACTTGATATATTTTTTTGTAACCTAAATTTGAATTTCAAATGAAGAGAGACCATTAGATGAGTGGGTCCCATCAACTTTTTTAAATGGGATCCACTGATCTAATTGTCCCCCTCCATTTGAGATGTAAATTTGAATTGCGAATTTGGATTACATAGCATTGCTCATGAAAAAGCTCCTTAAGAAAAGAATACAAGTTGCATTAATTGTTTGGTTTATGATACTGAAAAGTAATTTTTTGGTGTTATACTTGAGAATAATTTTCAAATTGCAGTTCTCAGTTTAGGTTGTTTGTAACCATTGATAGTGAAAATAATAAAATGAAGTAAGAATTTCATGTGTCATATTTTAATTGATTAAAAAAAAAAATTATTCACTACAAGAAAATTTGAAATCGCCGACATTTATAAGCGCTAGCAGAAGTCTTTATAAACGCCAAAAAAATAGAATTAATGGCATTTTTTATTATTCCGATGTCGGGAAAGGTGAACGCTGGGACAGAGCACCCAGAAACAACTCCATTTTTGTACCAATCCCACCATTAACGGTTGAACAGACCACCCAGAAACAACTAAAATTTTGAATCAACAATTCAGCCATGCACCCAGGCAATACAATATGATCTTTGTTTCATTAAATGCCAGTGTAGTGTGGTGTCCTGTGCTGGGTTGTGCTGTGCCGAAGGTGGGTGACTGTTTTGGATGCGTAGAAGCAGACTACTTCAAGAGAGGTGGAAGACAGAATCAGCTGAGTTGTCAGGCATTGATAGGTTGTTTGTTAACTATGGAATTTACGGCAAGTCGGTAAAGAATTGAGTAATGCTATACTGACCAAAATTAGCGACCAAAATTAAGGATCAAATGACATGGCAGCCTAATCAATTTTCCAAATCAGATGCCATGTCATTTAATAGGCAAAATAAATATTTGATTAATATTTAGGCCAAAACCTTTTCGTCTTCCCCTTTCACCGTAGATACCCATTAGTCGTGTCGCTCTCTCATCAGACCCACCTTCTCCGTATGTAACAGCTTCCATGGCATCAAACATCTCCATGAACCGATCACCAGATCGTGGGTGGTCTTCAGATAACCCATCAGAGATGGTTTCAAAACAGAACTTGGGATAGCGAGTGAAGCGGGATTGAACGTCGGTGTACCGGATGAGACGGTGGTGGATGTGGTCGGTGTTAAGAAAGGTGACATGGAAATCGGCGAGGCAGAGAAGCTCAGCGAGTTTGAGCATGCAATTAACAATGGGTATCTATGGTGAAAGGGGAAAACGAAAAGGTTTTGGCCTAAATATTAATCAAATATTTATTTTGCCTAAATGACATGGCAGCTGATTTGGAAAGCTGATTAGACTGCCATGTCATTTGATCCCTAATTTTGGTCAGTGTAGCATTACTCTAAAGAATTTAATCTCTTATTTTAAACGCCAAGAGTGGCGTCGTTAGACCCAATCGCCACTAATTAAATGTCGGTGTTCCCCATTTTTCTGATTATAGAAAAGTAATTTTATGGTATCACAATACAACCCTTTGTAACTCTATTCCATGTGGACTGCAAGATTTGGAGCGGATTCCAAAATACATTAGGTCACTGTTACTCTTTCGTGTATAATGTTTGAAATTTCTCACGCTCTACTATTAATTAGAAAGCATGCACTGGGTTAGTTCTACCTTATACACAGAAGGTGCTAAAGACTGAATTGATAGGTGCTCATGTTTGCTATACTTGCTATCAGAGTAGTTAAAACTCCTTACGCAAGCTGAATTGTGATTTAGAGGCTTAAAGGTTTGATGGATTCTCATTCAAACTTTATACATCATGCATTACTCTATTCTTTTAATTTCTGAAGTTTCCAACTGCATGTTACTATTCCAAGAAGAAGACTAAGGCACCATTCACAGAAGTGATCAGTGAGATTTGTAGGATAAAGGAAATCAATCACAAGCAACACTTGGACATTGAGTCCTTATAAAATATTTATAGAACAAGTACACATCAATTTAATTGTACAATAAAACGTTACAAGCCGATACTACTTCCTCTTGTCTAAAGGAAGAGGAGGAGCCGGAGAAAAAGAAGAGGAAGAAAAAAAACGTAAAAATCGTAAGCAGACAATCTTTGCATGACACCTTTTTCATGTGTTTAGCTTGTAGGGAGACATGGCATTTATTCGGAATAGCACAACCTTCATCTAGTGATGGAACTACTGCACCATTAAATCAAGTACTATAAGAAAGAGTTTAAAGAAAATACAAGCAAAAAGTGTTGTCCCGTAAGCAGGATCACGAGGGGTTTGGATCCTCTCAATTTAAAATTCTTTCAATTCAATTATTCAACATCAAATTCATCAAATCCCATTATCTTTGTGGAAACCAAATGTGGCGGGATCTAGTGTATTTGATGGTGTAGGATTAAACTCGATCGAAATTAACAATATACAAATTAACAACTAAATCTTACTAGCAACTTAATCATTTACACTATAATATTAGTCATAACTCCTGTGTGAAGGCACCATGTAACATAAAATCCGAGCGTCCAAAAAAATCGATATCACTCTATGTCAAATGGTAATTTTTCTTTATGAGCTAAAAAAAATATCAACATGTGTACACTATCAAATATGAACAAAGTCTAAAATAAAAATTTTATTGGGCCATAAATTCATAAAAAAATTAAATAATTCAATTTGTGATAGAAATAGGCAATGTGATATAAATGAGCAAAAAAAAAAATATAGGGATAAGATTCAAATTTCTAACTCCCTTATTACATACATAGGAAATCGAAATGTATGAAACTAACAAAGATATTAAAGCCGTAAGTGATATCACCAAAAGATATTTGCACTTACCTTGCAAACCCTTTGTTGATCTTTGATTCTACCAAGAAATCATACATCAATTTGGAGAAGACGTCGGAGTCAGAGTCGGAGTCGGAGTCGTTCTTTGAATAGTATTCCTATCATCCCGAGGAAAAAGTAGAATTGAAACATACTTATACAAACTATATTACCATTGAAAATGTTATTTGCAATTAATTTGTTGATCTTAACTATTGACCTAATGCTTCACAACTATAATTGTTAGTGGATCTTAGTTAATGCTGAGACCCACTGTCAATAAGGTCTAAATAGCGATGAGTTAGTTCATAAGTAATATGTGGCAACCCAAATAAAACATATGCAAATCAACAACCATACCTTACAAACCTCAAGTGATATTACCAAAAGATATGTCCACTTACTGTTGCAAACTCATTGATGTGGCATTCATATGATGACATGTCGTAGTGACATGATCTAATAAAATTGTTATTACGGTAACTTGACACATCATTAAGTGCAAATTATGTCAAATTTTTAAGTCCAAATTAATATAATTGAAAAAAAAATACTCGTGGTTTTGAATAGTATTCCTATAAGCCAAAGGAAAAAATAGAATTGAAACCTCCTAAACAGACAGAGATAGAGAGAGAAAGAAGGGGGGGTACGTACCTTTGCTTTGACGTGGTTTTGGATAACTATATTCAAGTCTATCGACTCTCCCTCTTCTACCACACTCTCATAATCATCCACAACAATTTCCTTCAGTTTTGGATTGCTTTGAGTCCTATTAGTAGCAGCAGCCGCAACAAAAGTCTTCATATTTGGACACCTTTCAACACATAATCTTTCCAATGACGGCCATTCAAAATGAAAGCCTCCCATGCAGAAACATTTGAGGCTGTTAAGATCTCTGAGTTTTAGAATTTTGAGACTAGGAAATACAATCTTCTCCGCGACTTTCTGCTCTTCACTCTCTGCTACAACAATTTCCTCTATTTCTTTACATTCAGATACTGCCAGTATCTCCAGTTTCTGAAGAGTTTGGGCAAAGGAAGATTGGAAGAGATTTTTCATCCTGCCACAGTTTTCAATCTTGAGGCGTCTCAGGTTGTGGAGGTGTACGATTCGACCCGGGCAGTTGCATATTTGATTCAAACTAGGCAAGTCTTTTAGATATATCTCACGCAGACTCAGCTTATTTCCTTCATCACTTTGGCCCTCAAACACATGCTGTAACGCAGAACATTCAAATAACTGAAGCTTTTCAAGAAATTGTAGTCTTTGAAACAAATTGATATGAAAACCAAGACTTGACATTTGAGGACAAAACGAAACAGTCAAGACTTTCAGTTTGGTCATGATCTCCCAGCTGGAAGGTATTGCACCATGACATATCCCTTTTAAGGTATTCAAATAAACAAATGTCAGTTCTTCAAGGTTAGGGAGCAGTTGCAGTGGATGCCACTCCTCCTCATGTAATGGAATTGCTATCTCCATTTCCTCATCTATATTGATCAAGTACTCAAACTCTCTGCAATTCCGAACCACTAGAATCTCTGCCAGGTTCAAAACATCTCCATCAAAGAATAAGTATGGAAAAATGTTCTTCATGTTTCTTATATTATCTGATTTCAGGTAACTTGTTCTCTTCAAAAGGTTCTTCACGCTCCTTTTCCACCAAGGCATATTTGCGTCCAAACCAAAGAGCCACAAACCTTTTGCGTTGCGAGATTCACCACCATTACCCATTTTAATTCTAAAAATTTCCACATCAGGGAATATGAAGTCCTGGGGCAAAATTCTAGTATCCATTATTGAAATCTCTAGGGCAGATAGGTGAGGCAAAGAGTTTACTACAGCTACTTCAACTGCAGGTTTAGGTTCCTCATTGATGAAGGTGTCATACAGATACAACTCTTCCAAACGGGATAGACCTAACATCACATCCACTGGAATAAGTGAGTTGTGCCGAGTAGCACTCATATCCAGTAACCTCAGGTTGCTCAATTCCCTAAGTTCCAATGGTGGACTAGGCAAAACAGAATTTTTCAGGCTAAGAACTTCAAGAGTCTTCATATGTCCAAGAAATTTAGTGTCTACAGGCACGGTCATACCGTCTAGGATCAATGTCCGTAGACCTGCTAGGTGATTAATGCCAAGAACCTTAGAAAGATTAACTCCAGTGCAGCTTAGATCCAACACTTTAAGTGCTTCCAACTCACTAAAGAATTCAGTTGGGCAAAGTAATTGGCGATTCTTTTGGAAAAGCAAAATCTGGAGGTTTGGGCTCTTCCACACAGGGGGGAGGCTATTAATGTTATTCCATATCAGTGAAATGCCAATGTAATGTCCCAAACTTTCAACATTTGGCCACTCCTTCAAATTTCGACCAGCTCTTACAAAATACTTTTCAGATCCGATCCATATGGCAACATCCCGCACAACATCATGCAATTTGACCCACTCCTTTCTATAGCCGTGTAATAACAAACAAGAATCTATGAGCCTATTGAACATGAATTTTGCCCTGAGTCTAGCTTCTTGCACGTTATCAACATTCTTAAATATCTGCAATCCTATTCCGTAACGTACCAAATCTTCTATCAATATATTGTCATCCTCAGGAAACAGAGAACAAAGCAAGAAGCAAGACTTGACTTCATCATTTCGTAGGTAATTATAGCTCAGCTTGAGACTTTTGAACACGTTTTCGTCAACACCATCAATGTTTGCTGGTGCTGATTTTCTAAGTTCTAGAACTGCCTCTTTCCATTCTTCAGGATCAACTTTGTCTCTCATTGCCCTTCCAACTGTAACAAGTGCTATAGGCAAACCTCGACATTCGTTGGCAACATTCTTTGCCACCACAGCCAATCTTGGGGAGTCAACAACCTCACCAGCATTCATCTTAAACAAGTCCCAAGATTCTTCTTCAGATAAGACATTAAGAGGAATGATTGTTGCTACTTGGTTTCCCATTCCCATGGCAAGGGAATTGCATACTTCCCTGCGTCGTGTTGTGATTAGAACTTTGCAAACTTTACGATCATCATTGCCAAATGGAATGCCTATGTCTGCCACATTAAATCCAACCCAGACGTCGTCCAAGATTATCAACTTCTTATTCACATTTCTCAGTCTATCGTGTAACTGACTTGCTCTTCCAATAACACTTTGCTGGGTAAATTGTAGACCCAACATGTCTGCTATTTGGTCTTGTATTTTCATTACGTCTATATTCTGAGATACCACGGCCATTGCAACTTCATCAAAAAGCTTATCTTCTTTAGCTTTTTTGCCAATTTCCTTGACTAATGTGGTCTTACCCACACCCCCCATGCCATGAATCGCTATTAGGTGGACGGTGACTTCATTCAATGCCCCCATGACCTTCATCATATCACTTTTTCTTGTTTCAAAGGTCACAAAACTTCCAGAGGACACGGACAATATCCCTGAGGGAGGTGCAGGGTTGGATATAGTATTGAACTTGCCATTTTGTTGCAGCTTTGTGACCTCCAGTGTTCTCTTTTTAGCTTCTTTACCTAGTCGATACAGAGTGATCAAATTGGGACACCACCCATTGAAGCATCTCTTGTTCATATTGACATCACCTTCCAAGAACTTTGTTGCTGCCAGCCAGAATTCATCGACTTTTGCTGTCCAAAGCTTTACATCGTCTAGAATTACCTCTCCATTCCTTGTTGCCACATCAATGGAATCCTGCACCCCTTTTCTCAGGCTCTCTAATTCTTCAGCTTGGTTTTTAAGTTCGCCAATGTTCTTCTTGTGATGAATAAGATAGCCAAACTGACGTGCAATTGAGTGCAACGTGAAATCTACAAGCTTACCAAGAATGGAAGAAATCACAGCTTCTCCAGCCATGTCTGATGAGAAAGTTATGATGAAACAATAGCTGAAAACTGCAGAAAGAAAGCAATCAGTCAATATCATGTTTAACCAAAAGATTTCACACTTGGTGCGAAACAGTCCTTGTAGACTTAGTTTTAACAAAAAAAAAAAAAGACTTAGTTAATTTTTTTTATTAACAAATTTCTAATATTCCCTAAAGATAACAGATAGAAACTAGTAAAGATAAAGGTATTTATTTTTTTGTTGTACAGAAATTATGTATGCCAACATGCTGTCAAAATAACTGTTGGGAAACATATGTGCCACAATAGTCGTCAACTGATATGGCCCAGTCAACAATTCTACCTTAAGTTGATGGATTAGCGCCTCGAATTCCGGAATTGTTATACACTTTTTAACATAATGTGCATTTTTTATTACAATGAGTAGTCACTGAATTTTATTGGTTCACATCAGAAGAGTTGGTTCCTATAAGTGAAAAACAAACACATGCCGACTATCGTTTTTCTAGCAGCAACAACGATGTTAGAAACTAGTACATATCTTTGTAATGTCCTTCTTTATCGACCAATTGGATTTTTTTTTTTTTTTTTTCTATTGGGATTACTCTCGTAATTAGTTAGTCCAATGAAAGTTGGAATACATGAATAACTAATCTATATGCAAATCAACACTCACCCGAGAAAAAAAAAATTTCTATGATCCACACTTCTCTTAGGTACGACAAACACTAAATAACATTGAATTATGGACGTGGATAGTAACAAGAGAGCAGTGATTAAGAATGGTTCATGTATTCTATGATACTAAGATCATGTAATAAACAAGGTGAAGATAGATTTTCTAACATACCTCTCTCTTTCTTCTCAAAAGTACCGAGGAAGATCAACACCGAAGGCAAGACAGTCCGTCCTTGAGCTTTGATGAACTTTGGCAAAAACTTGACTTTTAAGGTCTTTTGGAAGTTTTAAATCGGATGGAAAGCAGCATGGCCAACATTGGCCACACACCATGAAAACCTCATTAAAGTAAAGGTAAGGGTAAATTTTATTGACATCCCTGAAAATTCCCCAATTACAGACACACCCTTATAATTTTTAAAATATTATTGTCACCCCTTGTCAGTTTTTGTCTTTAACAAAATGTAATAGAAAGTGTCAAATGACATTACTACCCTAACAGAATATTACTTTCTTTCTCCTATAGATTTGATACTTTATTTGACCTTTAGTTTAAGTATTTGTTTTACAAATATTAAAATAATTTAATATTAGCTGGTAACTCTTATTTTATTTTTTACATACCAGATATATATTATATAATAGCAATAATAAAATAAGAATTACATTTTGGGTTGATATTACTACTGTTTTGGCACAATTATAACCTTTTAAAGTGAAGTTATCACGTTTTGAGAAGGACTTACCAAGATTTACCATTTTTTGGGTGATGTTACCATCTTTTGTGATACTCTTACTACATTTTGTAGTGAAGTTACACATTTTTGGATGTCGTTTAAATTTTCGTATGATACCAAAAAATAGAATCTACAATAGTATTATTGTGACACAACAAATGAAAAAGGAAGGCATTAGAACTAAAAAGCTCCATGAGAAAAAGATGAAAAACCTTCTTTAGAAAAAATGAAAAAGATGCAAGTGCTTAACCATTGAAGAATTAACTTTTCACAACTATACCGAAAAATGACGCTGAAGTTGTAGATCCTACTGTTCACTGTTTTAAATCATTGATAATAAAAATGATAGAATAAAGTAATAAATTATAAGAAGATGACTTTGTTACATTAGTATGTGTCTATGGTGAATTATGGAATTAAACAAGCAATGCAATTGAGCAGTAATTAACAAACCGATCCTAATGTAGAACAAGAATTTTTTTTTTTTTTTTTGTTAACGGGGGAAATCCCGTGGCTTGTCCCCAGCGAGTAGAGGCGCACTTATGTCGGTCAGGCTCTTTATGCCGAGTAGAACCACGGGCAAACCCCGGGGTATGAACCGGCCCCCCAACTCATACCCAGGTAAATCAGGACTTGCATTTCGCCGGGGAGTCAAGACCCACACCAGAGACTTGGATACGGTTCGTCCAAGCAACTGAGGTCCTGTCCTACCAAGCAGCCAAGCTATGTGCCCAGGGGGCTTCGAACCCCTGACCTCCCACTGGGAAGCCAAGAGCTCTGGCCAACTGAGCTATGCCCAGTTGGTTGATGTAGAACAAGAATTGACTAAGGCTATGTTTAATATTATGTTCTAAAGACAAATTCTTCCTCTATACTGCTACTTATGGAACTCTTGAGTGTCTATTTTCAAGATATTATGATCTGATCTTACACAGAAGAAGCCCTATAGTCTATATATATAAGAAAAGAAAATGTTTCGAAAATATTTCAAGAACATTTAAGAAACATAATCAAAACAGATATAAAATTAAAATTTTATTTTAAAAACATTCCAAAACATTAATTGGTTAAAATATACTTAGACATTTGATACGAAATATTTCAAAATATTGGTGAAAAAAGGTCAAAAACACCTCGAAACATTCCAAAACACCTCTAATTATTGTAATTTTAATCTAATTACTGATTCGTTTTAATCTCCTTAAAAACAAAAAAGTTTTTTCTATTTCAATTATTTCAAATCAAAATTTGATCCTTAGTGTGGTATACAATTATACATGACTACCCAAGGGGTTGTTTCAAACTTTGCAAGTGGTATTTTTGGGCGATCAACTTTGCAATGTGGATTTGGATTTATGGTGGTTAGTGTTTCATTCCTCATGGCATGTCTTTCATTTCTTTTCTACTGGAATGGTTTGTGGGTGGGGGTGTGTGTCTAATTTTATGAAGCAACACCACAACTTAAACTTCATCTCTAACTATGCTTCTTGTTGCAATCAGTTTCCTGTGATTTCAAATGCTGCAATTTGTCTTCTTCAAGTGTCAAGAGGATTAAATTAACTGACAATAGTGGGTGAACACCTAAAAGAACCATTACACTCTCCATTTTGTATATTATGTCTCATATTTTTTTTTCTTGAGATACCAATTTTGTCCCTAAAAAATAAAGAAATGAAAAACTCAAGTCTAAAAAATAAGGAAACCTTCGGGTCCGCCTCATCATAAGGAATAGAGGGTTTCTACCGGAAGAGGGAAGGGAGTGATAGTTAACCATCTAAGGTAGGTGAGGATGAAAAAGTGTAAGTGTAAAAGGAGAAGTATGAATATTTGGTACATGAGAAAAATAGATGTAATGGTAATTATCTCTTTTCAATAAAATAGGGATCACATGAATTTGACATGTCTATTTTTATTGTCTAAAAATAATTATTGGAATTAATTGAAAAATATAAGAACTTAAAAGGGACTATTTGTTAAAATTAAAACATGAAGGAGTGAGTTGTAAACTACCTAAAGTTAAAGGGCGCATTTTATAATTAACTCTAAATTCATTGATGGTATATTCCAGTAGATTTAGATCAGGTTTGCACTAATCCTGTTACTGGTTTCTCAAATCTCAACTGATCACAGGATGACAGAACCTTTCAAAACCCCTCAAAATTTATCATCGTTCAATAAGGAAAAAAAAAACAAAACAATAGATGAATTCAAAAGAATTTCAAAATAACAAAAGCCAATTTGACTTTGGAGGGTTATCAGTGCTTTCATCTTCGAGGTGAGGTAATGACTAACCAGTTGTTTTCTTCACTTTAATCATTCTCGTCCATCACGGATTTTAATAAAAAAAAAAAAACCGAAAGTGATCTTATTCGATTTGATTTTGGCACAATATGGTCGAGTTTTGGTAATCGATTTGGTAATGAGCAATACTATAGGGACCTGATTGAAGAAGAATTTCTTCAACGCACATACAGATGCTTCGCTGCTGGAAAAATTCTTTGTCCCGATCAGAGTTGTGGGTTTCAATTTATGAGACTCGAGTGTGTTGATCTTAGTTAAGGGATTTGAAAGCTTTAATTTCGGTTCAGCAATGAATAACAAGATGCCGAAGAAACAACAAAATTAATAAGAAGAATAAGTCTACCAATCGTATCGGATAAGACGGGTTTGTGTCGAGTCTTAGAGGATCCGTGTCAAAAAAATACTTTACCCATATCTAGTTTATTTATTAATCGTTAATGGAGGAAACAAAGTAGAAAGAGTGTTAAGATCTTTTTATTAATAGCGTTAATGGAGTTAGTGGTGAATTTTAGTCCACGAACCACATTAAGATTATGTGGCTATCTCTAAAACTAAGAGGATTGATATGCAAAATGGTATGTTAAAGTGAAATTTGCCCTTTAGATAAAAAGAGGAAGACATTTTCTCAGTAGTCTGATGAGGTAGGCCCCATTTTAACTCCTTTTCCTGATGAGGTTAAAAGTATGCAAGAGGCCTATCTTTTCTTCTCTTTTCCTTTAATCCAATCACGCTTTAAAATCTTTTGAACCTTTAAATTGGATGGAACGCACTCATAGATATGCAAATCTACAAAAGTTGGAAACAAATGCACATTACCCAACAAAAGGTAGATGCACAAAAGGTAGCTGTAGGACCTTTTCCTTTATTCTCTCTTATTTACTTTGACAGATAGAAAAAAATTTCTTCATTTAGTCAGAATTACACTTTGAGATAGCCAGATAGGCTTGTGAACGGGTTAGATTTGGATCGAATTACAGTTAATTCAAATTAAAATTTAATTTAAAAATTCAAATTTAATTCTCCGATAAATTTTATTTTTATAATCCATAAATTTGTGAAGTATCGAATATTCATGACAGCCTCATTAAAATCTCACTAAAGTAAGATAATGATGCATGACATAATGATGCATGACACAACATGATAAAGGTGAGAACGACAAAGCTGTTTAGAAAAAAATGAAAAAGCTGTGAGAACATGCTATTAACACCTTCACGTGATTTGCGGACTAAAACACAGTCAATATTTTCGTTCCTACATTACTTTAGACGAGTGTGGGTAAAGGGGTTAGTCCAGGATATTACACTACTTAGATTAGCAACTTGGAATATTGGGAATTATACTTAATATAATTAGTGTGTATGCACCTCAAATAAGATTAGATAATCATATTAAAACTCAATTTTGAGAGGATATGGATGAAGCAATGAGAGCAATACCTATTTGAGAAAGAGTACATAGAAAGAAACTTTAATGGCCACATAGGAAAGGATCAGATTAGATATGAGAGGGTGCATGGTGGACATGAATTGGGAGATAGGAATGATGTTGAAGATTCTATCTTAAATTTTGCTATAGCTTATGAACTTATGATATCAAATACGTATTTTAGAAAAAGGGATGAACACTTAATAACTTTTAAAAGTTGATCAAATAAAAGTCATATATATTTTTCCTTAATTAGATGAGGAGATCCTAGATCATGTAAGGATTGTAAAATCATTCCAAGAGAGAGCTTAACCACACAACATAGGATAATGGTATTAAATATGTGTATTAAAAATAATATAAGACATAAGAAAGAAATTAAAAACCCAAGAACTAGATGATGGAATTTGAAAGAAGAAAAGATAGATTTGTTTAAGAATAAAATATTGAACGAAATGGTGTGGGATTTAGAAGATGAAACAAATATAATGAGGAACACGGACATATTAAAAAAGTAGCTATGTTCTTGGAGAATCAAGAAGCAATAAACCAATGGTTTCTATAAACTTGGTGGTGGAGTGATGAGGTCCAAATGACGGTAAAAGTAAAAAGAGAGAGCTATAAAACATGACAAAAATCTAAAAAGAAAGAAGACTTTAAAAGTTACAAGCTTTCAAATAAAGAAGTAAAAAAGGGAATAAGAGATGCTAAGTACAATGCATATGATGATCTTTACTTTAAACAAGACACAAAGGATGGAGAGAAAATGATATATAAACTTGCTAAATTAATTAAGAGAAAGAAAAATTAGAGATGTTAATCATATTAAATGCATTAAGAGTGAAGACTCTAGAGTTTTGCTACAAAACGAGGAAATTAAAAAAAAGGTGAAAAAATTACTTAAAAAAGTTACTAAATAAAAATCATATAGAGAGCCTAGTTATTGAGGATAATAGAATCATAGGGAGTTTAGAGACAATACATTTATTCGTAGGATTAGGGTGTCGGAGGTAAACAATGTATTAAAGAAAATGAAAATAGGAAAAACTTTAGAACCTGGTGCTCTACCTATTGAGGTTTGGAAGTGTCTAGGGGATATTGGAGTATCATGGCTAATTAAATTATTTAATAAAATTATGATGACCAAGAAAATGTTTGATGAGTGGAGAAAGAGTATTTCTAGTATCTATATATTAGAATAAAGGAGACATACAATATTGCATAAACTGTTGAGGTATTAAACTAATGGGACATACCATGAAACTTTGGGCAATTAAGAAACACCATGTTCAAAAATTGTATGTGACAGAAATACGAATGTTAAGATGGATGTGTGGTAAATTAGAAAAGATAGAATTAGAAATGAATATATCTGTGAAAAAATAAAGGTAACTAATATAGGAGATAAGTTAGAATCAACTTAGATGGTTTGAACATATTTATAGGCATAGTACGGCACCGGTGAGAAAGAGTGATACGATAGTTATTGGAAACAAACGTAAAGGTAGATAAAGACCAAATACGATTCATGTAGCGGACAACAAAAACGTTTGGGAAGGCTTTGTTGAGTTGAGTGTTAAGTGTAAGTGTGACCCAAGCGACTATTTTTAGTGTGGATATGCATAAAATTAGTTTTAAAAACGAAATTGCTATCTTCTTCTCCTAATCTTCCAACCTAAAAGTGAACCACACATTCGGTCTTCTGTTGAATTTTCTTCACTTTTCTCATTCTCACCCATCAAGGATTTTAATAATTAAAAAAATCCAAAGTGATCTAATTCGATTTGATTTGATAAGTTTTTAGTACAATATGATCGAGTTTTAGCAATCGATTTGGTAATGAGCAATATTATCGAACCTAACCAAAAACCTAATTTAGTTATTGTACTACTTTTAAGTTAGAGCTCACTTCTAGGTGATTAGGTCCTAAGATTCCGAGTCACTTAGAGGCACAACACCCTAGCAATCACCACCACCCACCACCAAAATCGACCACAAAAAGCAGCACTGCTATGTATGAGATTTCGTCTTCAACGCCCATGCAGGTGCTTCGCTGCTGAAGAAATTCTTTGTCCTGATCAGAGTTGTGGGTTTCAATTTATGAGATTTGAGTGTTCAAGGCTTTCCAATAAGTTTCTGTTTATTTAGCATTAATTTCAGTTCAGCAATTAATAAAAAGAGGCCCAAGTCAAAAAAAAAAAAAAAAAGGAAATAAGAAGACTAGGCCGTAAATCGTGTTGGGTGGGACGGGTCTACGTCGGATCTTAGCGAATTTGCATAAAAAAATACTACACTTATACTCGATTTGTTTATTAATTATTAATGGAGAGAATAAGACAGAAAGTCAGAAAGGGTATTAAGATATTTTTATTAGTAGTTTATGGAGTTAGTGATGAATTTTTGTCCACCAACCACATTAAGATTATGTGGCTATCTCTACAACTAAGAGAATTGATATGCAAAATGGTCTGTTAAAGTGAAATTTGCCCTTTAGATAAAATGAGGAAGACATTCTCTTATTAGTCTGATGGAACGCACTCGTAGGTATGCTAATCTGCCAAAGTTGGAAACAAATGCACAAACATATGTAGGACCTTTTTCATTATTCTCTCTTATTTTCTTTAAATGACAGATAGAAAAAAAAAATTCTTCCTTTAGTTAGAATTACACTTTAGGCTTGTGAACGGGTTAGATTCGGATCGAATTATAATTAATTTAAATTAAAATTTAATTTAAAAAATTTAATTTAATTATCCAACAAATTTTATTTTTACGGTCCACAAATTCGTGAAGTATCGAATATCCCATAATACTTCATATCAACCTCATTAAAGTCTCACTAAAGTAAGAAACTTTCCATTTTAGTGGACATAATGATGCATGACACAACATGATAAAGAGAAAGGTAAGAACGAAAAAGCTCTTTAGAAAAAAAAAATGAAAAAACTTTATTAAGTGCTTAACTTATTTTGTCGAATTTTAATTTTTGATACCATACTAAAAAATAATTCTCGGTTTGGCTATTTGTCATTATTAATAGTAAATATAACAAAACAAAGTAATACATATAAACAAACAACATACCACGTGTCATGTTTTAATTGTTTAAAAAAAATTATAATTCAAAAAGTAATTTTTAATTACTACTACAGAATAAACCCTTAACTGCACTAGGACCTAATTAATTTGAAGACCTAATATATTATAACCACTAGATTTACTATGGGTAAAAGTAGTTAATAAAGTGAATTATTAATTCAATGGTCTGAAAACATTAGGTGTATGTTAGTCTTTCATGTACAATGTTTGAAATTTCCCACGCTATACTATTGGAAGGCAGGTACTCGGTTAATCCTACCGTACATAAATTATCATAAAATAAGGAAGAGTTTACAATTCAATTTGATTAATCACACAAAATAGGACTGTTTGAGATTGATCCTAATATAAATGATCTATCCTCACTCTTTTTTATCATAACTTGACCCGTTAACTTAACCCAAAAAAATTGTAACTTGACTCAGTCAATTATAATTTTCATTATGATACCTCCTACGATATAGCTGTTAGATCCTTGCTATCAGAAGTACACATGTTGAGTAAAGCATAGTATAATCCACTATATTGTAATGAGTATAGCATCAATACACATGTTGAGTGAAATAGTGCAAACTCCTTAGGCAGGCCTAATTGTGATTTAGAGGCTGAGAGGAGAGAATGTTTGATGGATTCTCATTGAAACTTTATACATCATGTAAAATAAATCAGATCTTAGATAAGGATAAACTGTTCTGAGTGTTCTTGAAGTTTGTGTTCAAACTCACTCTAATTTATAATGTTCCTATTTGCGAGTTACCACTTGAAGAAAAAAACTGATACATTTCATATAATCGAAAATCGATCACGAATCACACTTGGACACTAAGAACTTACAAAAAGTTTTTATAACAATTACACATCAGGTTAATTGTATAAGCAATTGTTATGAAACGAGGGTATTTCTCCTTGTCTAGAGGAGGAGGAAGAGGAGAATAAGACATTTATTCGGAGTAACAACCTCAATAATAAAGTATTAAGTTAAGTTTAGCTCATTTTCCGACCTAAACATATTAAACCCTAAATCACCATCCCCACCAATAAATTGAATACACGGGAACAACTATTTCTTGCCTGATATTGGGTTTGTATTTTATTATTTTCAAGAATTTCTTATTTCAATGTTTGGCACAAATATATAATCAACTAAATTTTTATCCTAACGTTATAAATCATATTTAGACTTGATTTGTTGATTAAATTAATCATAATAATCGAAAAAATAGTGGGTCCTAATAAATATTACGTTCCATAATTAAATCAATGACAACAATGAACATTAAATGGCGCCATAAATTCTGCACATTTTTTTTTGTCAACCGAATTTGGCTACAAATTCCTTTCTAAAATTCAAATTCAGTCTTAGGGGAAAGATTATAATACTGAGTTAATTTTTGGTACATGTCGAAAGTTAGTACGACATAAAACATATGGAGTGGGCTCAATTTTGAGGGATTATGACAATTGAAATTGTTTGAAATCAAGCTTTGAATTCTAGGATCGATCTTAATAGTTTGTTTAGTGATAACTTAATCTTTAAATGTTGTAACTTAATTCATACTGAGTCATAATATAATTAAATTGAACTATAATCTTAACTTTATTTTATAGCAACTTTGAAACAAATGCACATTACCCAACAAAAGGGAAGATGCACAACCACATGTAAGAATTTTCCTTAATTCCTTCTTATTTTCTTTTTAACTAACAAATAAAAATGACACCTAATTAAAATAGCACTTTCAATACTACAAAGCCAACTACATATTATGAAACACGAAAATGATTAAAAGATTGTCCATACAGCAAGACAGCCTCATTAAAGTAAACATAATCTTGAAGACACTGCAAGAAAAAAGACATTTACCTGCGTTTATTAAACGCCGATAATTGTAAATAAACGCCACAAAATATTATTATTGACGTTTGTTATTAACGACGCCAAAACCTCCGTCGAAAAAATTACCGACGTATAATTAAACGCCACAAAAATTAAATCGACAACTTCTTTTTAAAATTTTGGTGACCGGAGCTATTTTACGGCTTTTATTTAAACGCCGGTAATTATTACTTTTGTGCAAATTATTTCCGACGTTTAAATAAACGCCGGTAATGGTTTTTTTTTTTGCATCCTACACCCCTGCTGTTTAAAATCAAAACATAAAATTATAAAATGAATAAAATTATATAAAATCAAAACAGAAAATTTTGCTGTTTAAAATCATTGTTTCACCCATCATCACCCCTGCTCTCAACAAAGTCAACACTATGCCATTAAAATCAAAGCTAGAAAATTTTAATGGTATATAAAATTATGCCATTAACATTTTTTTTTTCAACAAAACAGAAAAAACTGTTTAAACTCAAAACAGAAAACTGTTACAAGCCAACAAAAATTTTGTTACCAAAAAACAGATTTTCTGTTCGCAAAAGTTACAGAAAATCTGTTACAATGAATAACGGCTTTAATCCTTCAAAATCATCTCCAATCATCCACATTACTCCCCCAAAATTGCACAATACTCCCAACTGATCAGAGGCACCACAACAGCAGCAACCTAACTCCTGCACAACGGTACAGCACTAGCAGTAACTGCTACAGCATAGCAAAATTCCAACAAGGCAAAACAGAAAATCAGAACTCAAATTTGAGCTGTATATGAGATTCCCAATATCTCTTTCCTATTGGCAAGCTCTGCATCATCCCTTATTAAACACAATACTGACAAATTGAACTCTAAATCATAAATGTATGTAGCCAATCAAAAATGTCAAAGAACAAGACAGCAATTACTTGAATCCAACCTTGAACTACCTGCTCGGTAGGGTAAAAAAATAAGCTTCAGCAGCATCCTCCAAAAACAAGCTTCAATAACATCCTCCAAAAACAAGCTTCAATAACATCCTCCAATCCATAAAAAAGCATCAGCAACACTAGCATAAAAAATCAACAGTTGGCTAAAAATAGAAGTAAAAAAAAAGACATGGGAAAAACTTAAACCTCATAATCTAAGCTGCAGCCACGAGTATGCTGTCAGTCTGTCACACCAAACAGAAGCAAAGAGAAAGAACAAGCAACAACACATTAAAATAAAACAAGCCATCCAAAACTGAAGAAACAAAAAGACAATAGATAAATATGTTCCAAATTCAACGTGACCTAATCATCAAGAAGTATGTAAGATTAACAAATAAGTTGCCAGAGAGAGAATTGGCATCCAGCATAACAACACAGTTGATGCATCAGCCTAGAACTAAATGTGAACCCTATTGTACACAAGATAGCTGAGGTATCACTTCATAACCAAGTGTCAACCCCAAACTATTTAGCAACGAAACTGCTCAGTACACAAAACTATGCAATTTGTGCCCCAACAATATCTATTTTGTATATGAGCCTGCATTAAGACCAATAGTTGCCACACTATATGAAGTGAGGTGGTGGAAAATTTATGCAGAAATGACAAAGGTGTTTGCTCAGATGCCACTCAATTTTAGCATACTCCATAAGGATGGGCAGTGTCTTAACTTAAAAACAGCTTTATTAGTGAGTCAGTGACCCATCCCACATAGTTCCAAACAGCGACCCTAATTCAAGGACCAAAGTGAATATGATAAAAGAATAGCAAAAAAGGTAAGGAATTAAATACTTCTGTGGCTTTCTTTGCTAGATTTTCTTAACTAAGATATACAAGGCCAACCCGTTTAACATACAAACTTAAGATTTATAACAATCAATTGAAATAATTCCATGGAATTGAACAGGGGGCCTTACATTGGAGACATAGGAACAAAGCCCGGTGCATCAACCTGTAAGGCCCGATGAATGACATGCCAAGTGCTTGAGGACCAAAAATCAGAGTATCACATTCAAACAACCAAAAAACAGGGCACATCACTTTTACATCTTAAATACTAAGCCCCACATTCAGGGAGCATACGTTTTCAGTTTATCTAACTAGAATCATAAAAAGGACAAACTGAAAATAACTAAAAAAATAATTCAAAATGAACTAGAAGCATATACATATGATACATGGAACATGCAACTCAATATCATAGAACAAGAAAGGTAAAGTAACATATTAAGAAAATCCTTGAACACAAAGTACGTACTATGGTAGTCAGGGAGTGTTCATGCTTGACATCTAGTCAACAATATATCGAAATTGGTCAAGTCTTAAGCTTGCTTGACATTGAAGTGATTTTTTGAAGTGATTAATGGATGAACCCTCTTATCCCTGTTATAGATTTGAAATTCCATGGCTGACACACAGATATAGAGTCAACATACATATCTACAGGAAAATAAATAGTTGAAAGCAGAATTACCAAAAATAAATAAATAAAATTTTGATATGGTGTGGTGTGGTACCTAGTACAACTTCCACTTGCAGAGCCAAGAGGAAACAGTCCGTCGCCCTTCGGAAGAGAAAAGATGAACTGTATAAATAAAAATATTAGGAATCAATTTTTAGCTATTTTATGGACGATATTTTCAGCTTTTCATGTCAGGATTTATAACTTGACTAGTTGAGTTTCACATGAATTAAGAAAACAATAAGTATGAGATTCTCATTATTAAAAAGAGTTAATCTCAAATTGCACCAAAAGATTGTTCGAATTTCATCCCACAGTCAACACACAGATCTGTTACAGATCAATCATCACACCACTCAGCTATTTGCACAGATCGAAGAGAAACACAAAAATATGGAAGAAAAACTCAAAACAAGTGTGTTACTCCGAAAATACGCAGAATAGCAATTGGAGAGAGAGAGAGAGAGCATACGTTGAAGTCACCGAATCCAGACCTGCTTATGATGCCGGAGCTGAAGTCGCCTGAGAAGAGCCAGCGAGGATCGGCTTCTGAGAAGAGCCAGCAAGGAGTCGGCTTCTGAGCGTCGTCAACAGGGAAGTCGAGGGAGTGAATTGGGGAAAAAATTAGGTTTACGTTGAGGGAGAAAAAAAAAAGTTTATTATTTTTAATTAAGAATTTGTGGCGTTTATATTTAAACGCCAGAAATTAAGAGAAAAAAAAAAAAGAATTTTATTATTTTTATTAAAAATTTGTGGCGTGTACAAACAAACGCTAGTTTTAGTAGCGTTTACATTAAACGCCGGAAATTAAATGCCGGATTTTCCCATAATTCTTGTAGTGAGAAGCTTTCACTTTTGGTGGGACATAATGCTAGATAACACAACATCATTATGAGAATCAATGTTCTTATATTTCACCACACATGTATGTTATAGTAATTGGTCTTATATAGACCTACTGCAAGATGATTTGAATATAAAAAGGATGAGATGATATAGTTACAAAAAGGATCAACATGATCAGCAGCCAAGAGAATCCAAGATGAGATAAGATTAGCTATTATCTAATATTCATCTCTAATACACCCCAGTAAATGAAGTGTTTCGTGATTAAGGCTGAGATTGTCATGAAAAAAGTTGAAAACATGGCATTCAAAGAGGCTTGGTTGGAATATCCGTAATTTAATCTTTGGTGGAAATATATTGCACCGAAGATTCTGTTTCACCACATTATCCTGGACAAAATGAAAAGCAATCTCAGTGTGTTGCATGTGATTATGGAAAATTGGATTTGTCGTAAGAAATGTGGCACCGACATTATCACACCATAGGATTGGCTGGTGCGGCTGTGAAATATGAAGCTCTTGGAAAAGTAAAGTTACCCACCAAGTTACATTTGAAAACCACTGCGGAGAGATTCATATCAGATATTTCCATTGAGAGCTTGTCCGATTCAGTCATGTACCTATTTGCCACAATTATAGCATTTTCTCTTGAACTTCTTCGATCCTTGATTTGGACCATTAGCATTATACTTCCTCTTTTTGTTAGCCTTTGTTCCACCTTCAACAATGTTGGCTTTGGATTCCCTGAAATTAAAAACTCTACTTTTCTTCTCGGATTTGTGATTATCTTCTTCAATCCTCAAACGAACTATAAATTCTTCAAGTTCATTTCCTTACGCTTATACTTGAGATAGTTCTTGAAATCCTTTCATGGGGGTGGTAATTTTTCTACAATTGCAGCCACTTGGAACGACTCACTAAAAAAAATACCCTTGGCATGAATGTTATGAAGGATAAATTGAAGTTCTTAAACTTGGGATATGACAATCTTGGAATCCACCAATTTAAAATCCAAGAATTTACCGACAAAGAATTTCTTCGTGCTGGCATCCTCAGTCTTGTACTTTTTGGCCAAGGACTCTTACAGTTTTTTCGCGGTTTTGACAGCACTATACACATTGTATAATGTATTGTCTAACCCATTTAAGATATAATTTCTACACTAGAAATCCGAATGCTTCCAAGCATCCATAGCAGCCACCTTTTCCACATTAGTTTTATTCTCATCAAGTGAAGGAACATCTTCATAGAGAAACTTTGCAAGGTTTAAGGTGGGTAGATAGAAAATCATCTTAGATTGCCAACGTTTGAAGTTCAAGCCATTGAACTTCTCGAGCTTCTCCATTTGAGACACGCTCATGGTAGTAGGAACAACTGCTGTACGAATAACAGCAGGAGGAATAGAATCATTTGTAGTAGCCATTTTTGTTACAAAAACAGAAGCAATACAAGTCTTGTTTTGATTATGTAATGCACTACTAATTCAAACTAAACATACAAAATCTGGTTTAAACACTTTAAACCAAGAAAACTAACAGAATATAAAATTCTGTTTTCAAATTTGAGGACAGGGGGCCAATGGTGCCTACCATAGGAGAAGGGTGCCAACAGTGAGGGCCAAGGGGGGCCAAGGAGGAGGGCGCCAACAGGTGCTCCGGTAGGGTGCCTGCTTTTGGGAAAGGGTGACTCTAGAGGGGGGCCTACTTTTGAGGAAAGGATTTCTTCTGGAGGGCGCTACTAAAAAATAACAAAATATAAAATTCTATCCTATTTATTTTCTCTGAATTAAAACAACGTATTGAACACAAGAACCAGAATACAAAATTTTGTCTTTAATACAACTGTCTTAGATTATAACAGTATGTAATCTAATTATACAACAAAGTCATAAAGCCCAAAAAAATTGTTTTAAGATTGTTATCCAAAATATTGTATATATAATTAGATTTAAGAAACTTAATAACTGTTGCAAATCTAAAATATAATGACTATTGTTTAAAACAAAATAATGCACTCACATGAACGTAAAACAGCAGCAACGATCAGAATTAGAAAACCAGAATAAATAAAAAATAAATCCGAGCCCTGTATCCACAGTCTCCTTAAGACAAATTTGCTCCCTCTTGGTGTTCAAGGTTGATGAGCAATTGTCTCCCAAGATAGAACGAATTTACGTTCTTGGAGAAGCAAAACTTCAATCTCCAAGACTCCAGCGAACACAACTTTGTGCCATGTACTTCAACCGACGAAGAAGAACAACAATATGCATGTAGAGGGAGAGAAGTATGAAAGTCAGAAGAATTATTCCTGAATTTCGGTGTGTTCCAAATGACAATAAGGGTCGCCCTTTTATAGACTCCAAGCGCATGTTCAATTAAACTTAACAAGCAAGGATGCCACTATTTGTCTCACCTGTTCAGAGACACACTCTGAATCACGACAATTACATAGTGCGTTTTTTAAAAATTAATTTAAAAGACGGTTGGGTCAGACACTAAAAGGCGAACGCAACAGACCAAGAAGCGAGGCAAGGCGAGATAACCATAGGAGGGGTGCCAAGGCGCCAAAGCCTTGGCCCCACTTGCCAAGGCGCTAAGGCAAGGCCCCAAAAACATTGGGCGCACGTGCGGGCTTCACTGCGTGCTTTGTTTTGTTCCAATTTAATCCATTTTTTATCTAATTCCAAAAAAATTCAGTTTATTATACCAAAACAAATTGATAATTTTTGAGACATAATTTCTCATTCAAATATTAATGGTTCTAAATAAATAATTAAATTATGATTCCATTAATTTCGATGCGCGGTCCCATTTTAATTTATTTTTCATTACCATTTTTCCAACATCAGCTTAATATTCCGATCCTTGCTTTTAGAATAGTAAAAACTCCTTAGCCAAGCTGAATTTTAATTAGAGGCTCAAAGGTTTGATGGATTCTCATTCAAACTTTATACGTCATGAATTACTCTATTCTTTTAATTTTTGAAGTTTCCAATTGCATGTTACTATTCCAAGAAGAAGGCTAAGGCACCATTCACAGAAGTGATCAGTGAGATTTGTAGGATAAAGGAAATCAATCACAAGCAACACTTGGACATTGAGTCCTTACAAAATATTTATACAACAAGTACACATCAAGTTAATTGTACGAACAAACGTTACAAGCCGATACTACTTCCTCTTGTCTAAAGGAAGAGGAAGAGCAGGAGAAAAAGAAGAGGAAGAAAAAAAAAAAGTAAAAATTGCAAGCAGACAATATTTGCATGACACCCCTCTTCATGTGTTTAGCTTGTAGGGAGACATGACATTTATTCGGAATAGCAGAACCTTCATCTAGTGATGGAATTACTGCACCATTAAATCAAGTACTATAAGAAAGAGTTTAAAGAAAATACATGCAAAAAGTGTTGTCCCATAAGCAGGATCACGAGGGGTTTGGATCCTCTCAATTTAAAATTCTTACAATTCGATCAATTCAATTATTCCCCATCAAATCCCGTTATCTTTGTGGGAATCAAATGAATCAAATGTCGCGGGATCTAGTGTATTTGATGATGCTGGATTAAACTCGATATAAATTAACAATATACAAATAAAAAACTAAATCTTACAAGCAACTCAATCATTTACACTATAATATTAGTCACCACTCATGCGTGAACGCACGATACAACAAAAATTCGAGCGTCCAAAAAAATCGATACCACTAAATCAAATAGTAGTTTTTCTTTCCTTACCTTATTTTAATTATATAATTTAAAATTAATTTTTACCCATTATTTAAGGAAAAATCAACATAAATTTTCTCAAAATACATGATCTAAAAAAAATATCAACATGTGTACACTATTGTATATGAACAAAGTTTAAAATAAAATTTTTATTAAGGCATAAATTCATAAAAAAAATAAATAATTCAATTTGTGATAGAATGGGTAATGTGATATAAATGAGCCAAAAAAATATATAGGGATAAGATTCAAATTTCTAACTCCCTTATTATATAGACAAGAAATTGAAATGTTTGTTACTAACAAAGATATTAAAGCCTTAAGTGATGTCACCAAAAGATATTTGCACTTACCTTTGCAGCTAAGTGAAGTCACATAAAATTGAAAGCAGGTACCATTTGTGCTGCCTCGGTCATTGTAAGTGCCACCTGTCAATCATGTGTTAGTTCATAAGTAATATGTAGCAACCCAAATAAAACATATGCATAATCATCCACAATAATTTAAGATGGAGAGAGGGGAGGGGGGGTACGTACCTCTGCTTTGACGTGGTTTTGGATAACTATATTCAAGTCTACCGACTCTCCCTCTTCTACCAAACTCTCATAATCATCCACAATAATTTTCTTCAGTTTTGGATTGCTTTGAGTCCGATTAGTAGCAGCAGCTGCAACAAAAGTCTTCATATTTGGACACCTTTCAACATATAAGCTTTCCAATGACGGCCATTCAAAATGAAAGTCTCCCATGCAGAAACATTTGAGGTTGGTAAGATGGCTGAGTTTTAGAATTTTGAGACTAGGAAATACAATCTTCTCCGCGACTTTCTGCTCTTCACTCTGTGCTACAACAATTTCCTCTATTTCTTCACATTCAGATACTTCCAGTATCTCCAGTTTCTGAAGAGTTTGGGCAACGGAAGATTGGAAGAGATTTTTCAACCTCCTACAATTGACAATCTCGAGGCGTCTCAAGTTGTGGAGGTGTACGATTCGACCCGGGCAGTTGCATATTTGATTCAAACTAGGCAAGTATATTAGAGATATCTCACGCAGACTCAACTCATTTCCTTCATCCACGGCAACATGCTCACCATCACTTTGGCCCTCAAACACATGCTGTAACGCAGAACAATCCAATAAATCAAGTTTTTCAAGAAATTGTAGCCTTTGAAGCAAATTGATATGAAAACCAAGACTTGACATTTGAGGACAATACGAAACATCCAAGACTTTCAGTTTGGACATTATCTCCCAGCTGGAAGGTATTGCACCATGACATATCCCTTTTAAGGTATTCAAACCATAAAGTATCAATTCTTCAAGGTTAGGGAACAGTTGCAGCGGATTCCGCTCCTCCTCATGTAATGGAATTGCTATCTCCATTTCCTCATCTCTATTGATCAAGTACTCAAACTCTCTGCATTCCTCAACCACTAGAAGCTCTGCGAGGTTCAAAACATCTCCATCAAAGAATAAGTATGGAAAAATGTTCTTCATGTTTCTTATATTATATGATTTCAGGAAACTTGTTCTCTTCAACAGGTTCTTCACGCTCCTTTTCCACCAAGGCATATTTGCGTCCAAACCAAAGAGCCCCAAACCTTTTGGGTTGCCAAATCCACCACCATTACCCATTTTAATTCTAAAATTTTCCACATCAGGGAATATGAAGTCCTGGGGCAAAATTCTAGTATCCATTATTGAAATCTCTAGAGCAGATAGGTGAGGCAAAGAGTTTACTACAGCTACTTCAATTGCAGGTTTTCGTTCCTCATTGATGAAGGTGTCAAACAGATACAACTCTTCCAATCGGGATAGACCTAACATCACATCGGCTGGAATGAGTGAACTGTGCCGAGTATAACTCATATCCAGTAACCTCAGCTTGCTTAATTCCCTAAGTTCCAAAGGTGGACAGGGCAAAACCGAATATTTGAAGCTAAGAACTTCAAGATTCTTCATATGTCCAAGAAATGTAGTGCCCACAGGCAAGGTCATATTGTCTAGGATCAATGTGCGGAGACCTGCTAAGTGATTGATGTCAAGAACTTTAGAAAGATTAACTCTAGTGCGACTCAGATCCAACACTTTAAGTGCTTCCAACCCACTAAAGAATTCAGTTGGGCAAAGTAATTGGCGATTCTTTTGCAAAAGCAACATCTGGAGGTTTGGGCTCTTCCACGCATGGGGGAGGCTATCAATGTCATTCCACATCAGTGAAATGCCAGTGTAATGTCCCAAACTTTCAACATTTGGCCACTCCTTCAAATTTCGACCAGCTCTTACAAAATACTTTTCAGATCCAATCCATATGGCAACATCCCGCACAACATCATGCAATTTGACACACATATCTTTATGGCCTTGTAATAACAAACACGAATCTATGAGCCTATTGACCACGAATTTTGCCCTGAGTCTAGCTTCTTGCAAGTTATCAACATCCTTAAATATCCGCAATCCTATTCCATAACGTACCAAATATTCTATCAATATATTGTCATCCTCAGGAAACAGAGAACAAAGCAAGAAGCAAGACTTGACTTCATCATTTCGTAGGTAATTATAGCTCAGCTTGAGACTTTTAAACACGTTTTCGTCAACACCTTCAATGTTTGCTGGTGCTGATTTTCTAAGTTCTAGAACTGCCTCTTTCCATTCTTTAGGATCAACTTTGTCTCTCATTGCCTTTCCAACTGTAACAAGTGCTATAGGCAAACCTCGACATTCATTGGCAACATTCTTTGCCACCACGGTCAATCTTGGGGAGTCAACAGCCTCACCAGCATTCATCTTAAACAAGTCCCAAGATTCTTCTTCAGATAAGACATTAAGAGGAATGATTGTTGCTACTTGGTTTCCCATTCCCATGGCAGGGGAATTGCATACTTCCCTACGTCGTGTTGTGATAAGAACTTTGCAAACTTTGTGATCATCATTGCCAAATGAAATTCCTATGTCTGCCACATTGAATCCAACCCAGACGTCGTCCAAGATTATCAACTTCTTATTCACATCTCTCAGCCTAGCGTGTAACTGACTTGCTCTTCCAATAACACTTTGCTGGGTAAATTGTAGAACCAACATATCTGCTATTTGGTCTTGTATTTTCATTACGTCTATATTCTGAGATACCACGGCCATTGCAACTTCATCAAAAAGCTTATCTTCTTTAGCTTTTTTGCCAATTTCCTTGACTAATGTGGTCTTACCCACACCCCCCATGCCATGTATCACTATTAGGTGGATGTTGGCTTCATTCAATGCCCCCATGACCTTCATCATATCACTTTTTCTTGTTTCAAAGGTCATAAAACTTCCAGAGGACATGGACAATATCCCTGAGGGAGGTGCAGGGTTGGATATAGTATTGAACTTGCCGTTTTGTTGTAGCTTTGTGACCCCCGGTGTTCTCTTTTTAGCTTCTTTACCTAGTCGGTACAGAGTGATCAAATTGGGACACCACCCATTGAAGCATCTGTTGTTCATATTGACATCGTTTTCCAAGAACTTTGTTGCTGCCAGCCAAAATTCATCGACTTTTGCTGTCCAAAGCTTTACATCATCTCGAATTACCTCTCCATTCCTTGTTGCCACATCAATGGAATCCTGCACCCCTTTTCTCAGGCTCTCTAATTCTTCAACTTGGTTTTTAAGTTCACCAATGTTCTTCTTGTGATGAATAAGATAGCCGAACTGACGTGCAATTGGCTGCAACGTGAAATCTACAAGCTTACTAAGAATGGAAGAAATCACAGCTTCTCCAGCCATGTCTGATGAGAAAGTTATGATGCAACAATACCTGAAAACTGCAGAATGAAAAGCAAACAGTCAACATCATGTTTAACCATTATACCGATACCATAAGATTTCACACTCGGTGCGAAACAGTCCTTGTAGACTTAGTTTTAACAAAAAAATAAAAATTGACTTAGTTAATTTTTTTTATTAACAAATTTCTAACATCCCCTTAATAACAGATAGAAACAGGTATTTATTTTTTTTGTTGTCCAGAAATTATGTATGCCAACATGCTGTCAAAATAACTGTTGGGAAACATGTGCCTTAAATTGATGGATTAGGGCCTCGGATTCTGGAATTGTTATACACTTTTTAACATAATGTGCATTTTAGATTACTATGAGTTTACACCTTAAATATAGCGAAAAAAATCCTTTACACCTTAAGAGTAGTTAATAAATTTTATAGGTTCACATCAGAAGAGTTGGTTCCTATAAGTGAAAAACAAACACATGCTGACTACTGAGTTAGTCAAAGAAACCTTTGTTTTTTCTAGCAGCAACAACGATGCTAGAAACTAGTACATATCTTTTTTTATTTATTTTTATCAAAGTTTCTATGTACCCAATTAATATTCCAGGTAAGTTATGTGCAGTGACGTTCGCCTTTATCATTTCTTAAGCTAATCACATGTCCACTAACCGTGATGTGAGTCCAATGAATGTTGGAATGCATGAATAAATAATTACACATACCTAATCTATATGCAAATCAACACTCACCCCATAAAAAAAAAAAGAAAAAGATTTTGATATACAATCGAAATGTATAGACATAGAGATAACTATATTGGTCATTTAGCGTAGAGTCAATTAACTCCTACACCGTCACCATCCAGATCCACACTTCCTTTAGGTACACCTTTAGGTACGACAAACACTAAAAAACACTGAATTATGGACATGGATAGCAACAAGAGAGCAGTGATTAAGAATGGTTCATGTATTCTATGATCCTAAGATCATGTAATAAACAAGGTGAAGATAGATTTTCTAACATACCTCTCTCTTTCTTCTCTGAATTACTGAGGAAGAACAACACCGAAGTAGGGATGTCAATGGACCGGGGCGGGGGATGTAGTCTCCACCCCCATACCCGCTTTGAAAATTTCCGTCCACCCCCGGTCCATCCCCACTAACGGGGAAAATTTTAATCCCCGTCCCTGCCCCGCAGGTAAATTCTGATCTCCACCCCCGCCTCCGCCACCCGTTTCCCCGCCTTGTTTTTCTCCAGTAGGAGACTCAATTTTCAAGCAACAAACCAAATCCAAAAGCAAAAATCAAGCAACAAACTAGATCCAAAGTAATAATCAAGATAATATCATAGTCATATGCAATAATCAGATCCGAAGCAATAACGGAGAGCAAAATACGTAAAAGATGCCACCTTCAAATATGTTTGGATCTAATCAAAATAGACCACATATGTGGATTCCACCTTCAAATATGTGGATTTTTCGCTGGAGAAGGCGAACCCAAGTTGTTGCAGACATCGGAGGTGAGGGTTTTTCGCTGGAGAAGACATGGTGACATCACTGGCGGCGATTACTAGTGGCTTTGGAGGGCTGGGTTTGGGAGAGAGATAAAGAGAAATATGGTGGTGCTGGGTTGCGGTACCGATGGAGACAGGGGAAAACAGGGAGAGGCGCATGAGGGAGGGTTGAAAGTTGAAACAAAAGAGGGTAAGTGGGGGCTGCTTACGGTAAGAAAAGAAGAAACCAAAAGAAAATAAAATAAAAGAATAGAAACAGAAAAATAAGTGGAAAGTGGGTGGGGGCCGGTCAGGTGAGGGAGGGACAGATATGTAGAAAAGAAAAGAAAAGGAAGAGGGTCCACGCCTGGAAATGGCATTTATTGTATAAATTATATATATATTTAACGGGTTTACGGGGAGGGTACAGGACGGGAATGATTGTCAGTTTAGGAAGCATGGATATGGGATACGAGATACGAGTAGGATACGATACGAATACAGCGATACCCGACAAAATTTAAAAAAGAAGGATACGGGTATGGTCAAGATACGGTTATAATAAAATATATTTAACATTTTTATTATTTCAATCAGCATAATACTTATATATTTTGATAATTCTTTAATACAATAACGAAAATCAGTAATTCTTTTTAGTTTGAAGAAAATATATTTCATATCACTATGGTATATTCACAAAGTGAAGTGATTAATTAAAGGAATCAAAGTTAACATTTACCGAGTCGGTTTATTTAGAAGTAATTTTTGTTAAAACTATAATGTAATAGATGTATTTTATGCTCTTTTGACATGTAATTGTAGATAATACTTAAAAAATAATCATGTGTCTTTGAAATAGTATGAATTTTTGTAAATGTATTATATGGTATTTGAATTCGAAAGAAAATGTTAAAAATTCAACTCAAAAATTATATATATTGCTTGAATACAAAAATATCCGTGAAGTATCATAATATTTAATTATTATCGGATACGTAGGAGGTGTATCCGATACGTATCCTTGAGTATCCGACGAGTATCGTATCCAATAAAATATCCGATACGGATACGCCGACCTCAACGAAATATTCATACTTCATAAGTGTCAGTCTATTCCCACTTTTATTTTCGTACAGATTTATACGGGTATTCTTATATACGTCAACCGTCCAATACGTATAATCCATCCCGATCTAAACGGGACAGGTTTAACCGAATACCCATTTTTTTCCAATCAACTGACATCTCTACACCGAAGTTCATTGGCCTTGATGAACTTTGGCACAAACTTGACTTTTAAGTAGGGCTGTTAATCAAGCCAAACTTGAATATTTTTTTAGGCTCGTTTATGTGTAAATAGTCAAATGAGCCAGATCGTTTATGTGTAAATTAGGCTCAAATTCAGCTTGATTATCACCCCTACTTTTAAGGTCTTTTGGAAGTTTAAAATCGGATGGAAAAGCAGCCCGGCCAATATTGGCCACACATCATGAAAAACTCATTAAAGTAAAGATAAGGGTAAATTTTATTGACACCCCTTAAAAAAATCCTAATTACATAGGCACCCTTATAATTTTTAAAATATTATTGTCATCCCTTATCAGTTTTTGTCTTTAACAAAATGTAATAGAAAGTCTCAAATGACATTACTACCCTAACAGAATATTACTTTCTTTCTCTTGTAGATTTGATACTTTTTTTGACCTTTAGATTAAGTATTTATTTTACCAATATTAACTCTTATTTTTTTTTTTTTACATACCAGATATATATTATATAATAGCAATAAAAAATTAAGAATTATAATTTGGGTTGATATTACTACTATTTTGGTGCAGTTATAACCTTTCAAGGTGAAGTTATCACCATTTTAGGAAGGACTTAAAGGGTGGTGCTACCATTTTTTTGGGTGATGTTACCATCTTTTGCGATACACTAATCACATTTTGGGATGTCTTTCAAATTTTTGGTAAATTACCAAAAAATAAAATGTGCGAAAAAAAATTCTTAGTAATATTCTTAGTAATTTTTTTTAATCAACTAGTTTTAAAAAAAATTCCGCATCTCCATTAATAATAACTAAATTAGGTGCACATTTCACATACAAAAAAAAATTCTTAGTTCAGTTATGAGAAATATGTTAAGATCAAAAACTTAATTACATAATGAAAATTAAAATAAAAATTAAATCAATATGAACAAATTAAAATAATAATATTTTTATTGCACATTTCAACTCAGTCATATATTAAAGAGAAACACACCGGTACTATTTCAAATCCTAATAATCGTTTATAATTGATCAATTCCAAAAGATATTTCAAAATAATTGCTTTTATTCTTGTTGGGAAATTGATATTTTTAAAAAGCTATAAACATTTTTAGGTTAGCACTTTTTATCATTTGCTCTATCTAGTCATGTGTTACTACGTTTCGAGTCAATAATTTTTGAAAAATGAATTAGGGACAACTACATAATTATTTTTAAAAAAAAAAGTGCAAGGAAGTGTATTAAATAGCAAATGTATTGTCTTGAGCTCTTGACCAAAGTTATCCTCCTCAAGATCTTTATTCCCAAACCCAGTCAGTTTTAAACTTATTTCCTAAACCCAGTCTTTTTTTTAAAAACATCATTTCGAATGACGCCTTCATGGTTTAAAATGTTATTTCAAATGACGTTTTTAACTTTGAGAAAACTGAACAAAGATTGTAATAATAATGAAATAAAAACGTCATTTAAAGTGACTCCTTTAAAAACGTCATTTGGAATGACGACTTTAAAGGTGTCATTCCAAATGACGATTTAGGCGAATAAAATCAATATCTACTTTCCTAAATCACAAATCCCTCTTTCAGATTTTCAAATCCCTATCTCCACTCCTCCAACCACTCACCCACTATCTTCTCCGACAATGAAGACCTCTTCGACGAAGAAGACCACTCCGACGTAACAGCCTCTAACCAGTCACCCACCATTCAACGAAGAAAACCTCTCCTCCGATGAAGAAGACCACTCGGCGTAGCAGCCTCCAACCGGCCACCCACCATCTGACGAAGAAGACCTCTCGTCCAACGAAGACCTCTCAGATTACTATCTCCTCTTGTCCAACAAGTCACCCACCATCTTCTCCGACGAGGAAGACCACTCTGACGATGAAGACCACTCCGGCAACACATATTTTCTTCGGTGGTGCTCTCTAGCCATCTCCTCTACTTTGGCTACTGTCAAGGTATTTTTTCCATTCTCTTTCTCTGTCTATTTCTCTCTCTATCTGTTTCTCTCTCTCTCTCTCTCTCTCTCTCTCTCTCTCTCTCTCTCTCTCTCTCTCTCTCTCTCTCTCTCTCTCTATGTATAAAAAATTGTGTAAACGGTTTGATTCAGTGCAAATGGTTTGATTCAGAAACCCTAAATTGTAACAAAACAGTTTTATTCAGCGCAATCATTATATAGATTTGTATGACAGTACCTTCATTGTCTTGAATCTTGGCCTTAACATTATCGATGGTGTCGCTTGATTTGACCTCAAGCATGGTGGTCTTCCTTTTCAATGTTTTCACAAATATCTGCATCACAAATATTTGATGGTCTTCCCTGTAATGTAACACAAAGCGATGTGTTATTAGCTACAAAAAAATATGCAAATAAATTTACGAGATATATGCAAACACATGTAGTAATAATGACCTGGATTTGGTATGACATTTTAAGTGTTTTTATGATAAACAATGGGCTGAGACACACTAGTAACAATCTCTCTCTCTCTCTCTCTCTCTCTCTCTCTCTCTCTCTCTGTACTATCATTACAGCGTGAGCATCCCATGACTGCTATTTGGGAGGGCATTGAGATCCCACATTTATATTGTAGATGATCTGAGGCTCCACTTTATCAAGTTACCATCACTAACGAGCTGGTTCTTTATCATCTACGCACAGTTGGATTCTATGGGCCATATCGTCTTAGGTACATTCAGCTTGACTAACATCTTATTACCGCACTTGTTGAGTGTTGGTGGGTTGAGACACACACATTTCACCTGCCAGTTGCTGAGGCCACCATCACACTTCAAGACACAGCTATATTAATCGGCCTGCCAGTTGATGGGATGCCTGTATGTAGGGTGGATACCGTGCGTAATGTGCAGTAGTGGAGTTTATGCGATCCCTACTGATGCGACTAAGCAATTTGTAACATGTTACGCCAGAGCGTACATGCAATTGTTGATTGGGGATTTTTTGTTAGGTGATAAGTCGTCGAGCAAAGTTAAGCTTATGTTCTTACCATTACTTGTCGACCTTGATGCGGCCGACATTTTTAGTTGGGACAGTGTGTCCCTTGCATGGTTGTATCGGGAGATGTGTCTTGCTACCAAGAGAGGATGTAAAGGATATTAGCGGTCCACTTATTATGATTCAGGTAATGGAAAAATACTGTTGATTTTGCTGACATATTTTATTATAATTGTATAAATTTACAAAACATTATATTGTCTATTGTAAGACACCATGTTAAAATTAAAAAATAATAATAATATTATCTTAAGAGTTTTCCTAAGATGAATAAAATTGTTGTGCAAAAATTTGAATATTTTGCCGAACATGACTTCACCCATATAACGAAGAATTATACGAGTTTTATTAAATGTAGGTTAGACCCATTCCAAATAGTATATATCTGTTAATTATAATCTCTTGCTTCAAGAGAACACCCTTTGATTCTAACTAGAAATTATCACACGCTACCATTTACACCACAAAGGCCTTTTATTTGTGATGGTGGCTGGACCTAGGTTAATTACCTAGACTGCTCTACGTACCCGTTATCGGGATCAAGCCGATTCGTAGTTCGGGTAGATTAAATTGTTTTTTTTGAGTAAGATGAACGGGTAAATGACCCATTAATCTTGAATGGACAAAATATCCATTATGTTTTAAAATGGGTAAATGACCATTTGAATTGATATGGGTTTAAAGACCACTTGATTGTGGAGGAGTTGTGACTGCGCCTAGTTTAACTAGACTGCCTACGTATCCGAAAGGGAATCAAGTCAGCCGTAGTTCATGAAGAATTGAAAATTTATTTGAGAGTGTGACTGCACCCAGTGTAGATGCTGGACTGCCTATGTATCCAACAAATGGAATCAAGTCTGACGTAGTTCATGATGAATTTGGAATTTATTTGAAGTTGATTTGGACTTGCGACTGCACCTAGTTTAACTAGACTGCCTACGTATCCGAAAGGGAATCAAGTCAGCCGTAGTTCATGAAGAATTGAAAATTTATTTGAGAGTGTGACTGCACCCAGTGTAGATGCTGGACTGCCTATGTATCCAACAAATGGAATCAAGTCTGACGTAGTTCATGATGAATTTGGAATTTATTTGAAGTTGATTTGGACTTGCGACTGCACCTAGTTTAACTAGACTGCCTACGTATCCGAAAGGGAATCAAGTCGATTCGTAGTTCATGGAGAATTTTGAATTTGAGTGGGGTTTTAAATGAGTGAATGACTCATTTAATTTGGTTTGAAATGGGTGAGTGACCTAAAATTTGATATTGAATTTGATTTGGCTTGAAATGGGTGAATGACCCATTATTCTTTGGAATGGATTTGAGTCGTATTTAAAACAACTTATGTGAATTTTAGGATTCACAGAGGTTGTGACTTAAGATGGAATTAAATTCCATGTAAGATTATTGACTTTATGTTAGTTTGAAACTCAAAAATCTATTAAGAGTCCAAGACTCTTTTCATAAAGATTGTTGAGTTTTAAACCTCCTGAAAAGTAGTAAAGAGTTAGAAACTCTTTAATTTAATTTCTGCACTATTTAATTTATAGGAGTTTGAAGCTCCAAAAATAGTGAAGGATTTAAATGGCTAAATTATTGTAGCATTTGTCAAAATGGGTCAAAGACCCCTTGTTCGATTTTCATGTGTTTTCGAACGAGCACAAAACTTTGAGTCGTTGCACGCTATCGGAGGAGTTAAAAACTCCTTTGATTTGGTGGGAGTTAAAAACTCCTTTGTATCATGAATTTTTGAAGAGCCAAAGGCTCTTAATTATTGTAAAATTTCTTAGGAGTTAAAAACTCCATTGCTGTTTTAAAATGGTCCTTAAAAGACCAAAGCAGCATATTTTTTAAAAATGGTCTTTGAAGGACCAAGGCAGATTTTTTTTACAATGGTCTTTAAAAGACCAAAACATAATTTTTTTATAATGGTCTTCGAAAGACCAAAACAGAATTTTTTTTTAAAAATGGTCTTTGAAAGACCAAAACAGAATTTTTTTTTTACTTAAAATGGTCTTTGAAAGACCATAAATTGCTGCCATTTTTATGCATGTTAAGTGCACGATACATTGCAATTTAATGGATGAGTCGAAGACTCTTGCGGGTCTCACAAACGAGTGTAACACTCTTGCAATTCTCTTGTGCTACACCGAGTTTTAGGAGTTAGAAACTCCTTAAGTTGCTGAATTGGGAGTTGAAAACTCCTTAATGGCTGATGTAGGAGTTGGAAACTCCATAAAACGTCACACAAGATCACCAAAGTAAACTGTCACCAACAGCGGGCAAACAGAGGCTTTGGTAGCATGATGACAACGGGCAGCCTTCGGTGAAATGTTCTGGAATTTGACTCTACCATTCTCGTTGAATTTTTTTTATTGCTAATGTATCAGATGAGCTGAAACAGACGCAATGGTAAATTTTGACTACGCCGATGCCACAGCTTTAAGAGTCGAAGACTCTTCCATGGCAACTCCAAAAGAGTCAGAGACTATTATAGACGACCGGAGAGCATCGAAGTGAGTGGGAGAGAAGTAATTTTGCAGCCGTGTCAAACCCAAGGAGTTGGGAACTCCTAAACTTGTGACTTTGAAGGGATTCAAGATTGCCGCAATTAATCAGGATCGCTGTGGTTGTTTGGAATTGCTTTGGTTTTGAACCAATCTTGCTGCAATCAAAATGATCCAAGAGATTAAATCAACATGAAAGAGAGTGCACAGATTTTTTTACCTGTTGCGAAACTTCAGATTTTTTTTTTTGCTTTTCTTCCTTCTCCTCTTTCTGCCGAGATTTCCCTCTTTTCTTTGCTCACTTTTTTTCTTCCTTTGATCACCGACCGAAAACTCCCCTGGATCTCTCCTTGTCAAGTATATTTATAGGAAGATTTTTTTTGCATGCAAGAGGACAGTTGGCCCCCTTCCACCAAGTCCACCAAGTCTTATTTGTAGGCAAATGGTGTAGTGGAGAGTTTGGGAAAAAAACCGCCCCTAACTCTCGGCTTTCCATTTTCTTTTTTTTTTCTTTTTTTTTTAACATACAGCTTTTAAAATTCACAAGGATGAATTTTAATGGGCCAAATTGAAATGTTAATTTTAACAATTGAGCTTGGTGGGTTAAGTTAACAATCAATAATTTTATGGAACCATGTGTCGAACATGAACCCATCATTGACCTTTTCAAATAAAATTTTGCATCGAAAGTTGACAAGTGCTAACTTTTTTCGTTTAACAGTTGCCCCTCAAGTGTCGTGTGTGAATTTCAAAATCACGTATGACACTCGAAAAATAGATTATCTCCAAGATATTTATAAGTATTTCAAAAAAAATTTTGATTTTAAAATTCAAATAATTCACCCACTTTGGTTAGAGGTTTATACCAAGTAGGAGACCTTATCTAATATAAACTCTACCTTGGCCTTAACAGATAGATGTCTCTTCTCCTTCATTGAACGTGACTTGCTTCCCAAAACCATTCAGGTAACCCTTTACTTTCTTCAGTGAATTTTTTTTTGTTTGTTACAAGATTCAGACTATTGAAGGTCTTTCCAAAAACTTGTTCTATCAATGGTCCTCATAGATTTTTTTTTTTAGAACCTAATAGACCAATTTTCCTTTCACAATAGGTCTTTCAAAGACCCGAATTTTTTTTGAAAAATTAGTAAATTAGTTCTTTTCATCATAGGTCTTTTCAAGACCAACATTTCTTTGAAGATAAACAAATAGGTCTTTCCAAGACCTGACCAGAAATTTTTTTTTTAGGTGGGATGCAATTTTACACGTGTACATACACCTAAAACAATTTTTTTTTTTTTTTGCTAAACATGTTGATGAGTTTTGTTTGTTCTTGCCGAAAGAAATCAAAACCTCATGTTTTTGCCGAAAGAATTCAAATCCTCATGTCTGTGCATCAATTGCCTTTGGAGGATAATTCTAATTCTATTTACAAGAAAGGTGAAGAATTCCGTCCCACAATGCATCAATTGCCTTTGGAGGTATCATCAAGAGGGGCATTGGCTGCTTATTTAGCACTGTGGCTTAGCAGATTCGTTTTTCCTCATGGAAATAGTGTGGTGCGTCCAGAGACTTTCCATATGGCCTCTTTGCTAGCCAAGGGGATTGTTGTTTCACTTGCTCCAAGTGTTTTGGGTTATATCTATCATGGATTGGGAGAAATTGCTACTCACCCTAAAAGTCCAGGAGCGGCGAATCCAAATTTTCCCATTCATTATGTGCTTGGTTGGTTGGGAGAGCATTTCCCAGTTTTATATCGCCGTCGCCCTCAAGATGAATTTCCTCCAAACTATCCATTGCTAATCAGATATTCAGGTGTTCGAGGAGAGGAAATGAACACTTATGCAGCAAGAATTGTTTTTAGACATAGTCAGCATCTTTCTTTCCGACCCACTTCTTTTGATGAAAATGAATGTATTGAGTGCTTGGATGTTGCTGGGATTTCAGACAAGCATTTTGAATTTTTGGTTTTCATACGCTTTGCCTTGTTACCTGTACGAGTGGGTACTGATTTGTGCGTCCAATCTTATTACCCAAACAGATTTGCACGTCAATTTGGGCTTGATCAAGGCATTCCTACAAATAAACTCAAATTTAATTTTGCACAAAGATATGACCGCATCGAGGAGGTGGCTAAAGCACAACATTTACTTTTGAGAAGGGACACTAATGCGTTGTTTTGTATCCCTCGGGCAAGCTATACAGGAGTCTGCACCTACTGGTATTGTCGATGGTGGGTAAGAAACTCTGCTCCTTATTTGGGTATATCAGTCCGCAAAATACATCAAACTTTGACGAAACGACAATATAACCAACCGGAGCCAGTTTTTGTAAAAAAAAACATTCGAACTCCTACCAGGGGAATAAGGAGGGCCATCAAGCTAACCGAGGTTGCAGGTACAATTCCGACAACTAGTCATGATAATTATGGGAGAACTTATTCTGGTGAAAGAATAAAATTTCTAAATCATCAAGAACTTTCTTCGGATGATATAAATCCTAAAAGAGCTCGCTATGAAAGGTCACGTGGGTCAAATGGGGATGCTAGCTATGCTGGAGTACCTTACAAAGATCTTCCAGTGGACGAGTCTTCTGGCACTGGGATTAACCAAGGTGAAGCACTTGGTAACCTTGAGGGGAGTGATATGAAGAGGCTCGATACCAGATTGGACAATGAGCGTGTTGATTATGATGGTTCAGATGATTTTGTTATGGCTGATCCATCAACTACTCTCCCTTTGGAACCTTGTCAAGCTACTTTCTCATTAGAGAGATTCTTGCCATTGATAAGTACTGAGCTTGGACCAAATATTGATCATCTTACAAGAAATTTCGTTACTGGCCTCATGCAAGAAATAATTAATCAAATCTCAGCATGTTCTTCACCTGAGATCTTATTAGAGTCTCAAGCTAAAGTGATGAAATCGCTTCAAATGATCCATGGGGTAATTACTGAAACTGATTCAGGGATGGATGAGGTCAATTGGTTTGCCAAAACTGTCACACAGACCTTTGAATTGTCTGAAATAATCACTTGTGATGACATTGTGTTGAAGCAAGGTACTAAATTTGATGTGGCTCATATTAATGACTTAGCTACTCGACATACTGAATGTTTGAGAGTGAAAGAAAGTTTGAGCTTGGAACTGATGAATGTTTCGAAACAATCAGATGACCTGAAAGCCAAAGAAGCACAAATTTTGGAAGAAGAATCAAGAATCCGAGCTATGAGAACTCAACTAGAAATTGAGCAATCTTCTTTAAAGGATAAAGTCAAGCAACTTGAATCGTCTCTAGGAGAGCAAGATACAGTGGATCAAGAGCTTCAAAAATTAATGCTCGAGGCAGGAAATAAGGAATTTCAAGCAATTGAAGCTCGCAAGCAAGAATTTCAGAAACTTCTTAATTCTTTGCAATTGTTTTGTGGCAAACACTAATTTTTAATTTTTTTCTTGTAGACCCTTTTATCAATAGTCATTAATAAAGGATTTTGGAGTCTCTTGACTTTCGAATTTATTAGAACATTAATCAGTTTAAACACTTGAAAATGTCATTCGTGGAAAATTTTGATTGATTGATTTTTTTTTGTGGCTGCGCCTAGTTGAATTAGACTACCTACGTACCCTTCACGGGATCAAGCCAACGTAGTTCAAAATTTTTTGATTTTTTTTTTTGGGGTGGCTGCGCCTAATTAAACTAGACTGCCTACGTACCCTTTGCGGGATCAAGCCAACGTAGTTCAATTTTATTTTATTTTCTTTTTTAAATCTTTTTTTTTGGTGGCTGCGCCTAGTTAAACTAGTTCAAAATTTTTTGATTTTTTTTTTTGGGGTGGCTGCGCCTAATTAAACTAGACTGCCTACGTACCCTTTGCGGGATCAAGCCAACGTAGTTCAATTTTATTTTATTTTCTTTTTTAAATCTTTTTTTTTGGTGGCTGCGCCTAGTTAAACTAGACTGCCTACGTACCCTTCGCGGGATCAAGCCAACGTAGTTCAATATTTTTTGATTTCTTTTTTTTTGGGGTGGCTGCGCCTAGTTAAACTAGACTGCCTACGTACCCTTTGCGGGATCAAGCCAACGTAGTTCAAGTTTATTTTATTTTTTTTTTAAATCTTTTTTTTTTGGTGGCTGCGCCTAGTTAAACTAGACTGCCTACGTACCCTTCGCGGGATCAAGCCAACGTAGTTCAATATTTTTTGATTTCTTTTTTTTTTTTTGGTGGCTGTGCCTAGTTAAACTAGACTGCCTACGTACCCTTTGCGGGATCAAGCCAACGTAGTTCAATATTTTTTTTTTTTTTAAATCTTTTTTTTTTGGGTGGTTGCGCCTAGTTAAACTAGACTGCCTACGTACCCTTCGCGGGATCAAGCCAACGTAGTTCAATTTTATTAAATTTTTTTTTTGTGGCTGCGCCTAGTTGAACTAGACTGCCTACGTACCCTTCGCGGGATCAAGCCAACGTAGTTCAATATTTTTTGATTTTTTTTTTTTGGTGGCTGCGCTTAGTTAAACTAAACTGCCTACGTACCCTTTGCGGGATCAAGCCAACGTAGTTCAAAATTTTTTTTTTATCTTTTTTTTTTTAATATTTTTTTTTTGGTGGCTGCGCCTAGTTGAACTAGACTGCCTACGTACCCTTCGTGGGATCAAGCCAACGTAGTTCAATTTTATTAAATTTTTTTTGTGGCTGCGCCTAGTTGAACTAGACTGCCTACGTACCCTTCGCGGGATCAAGCCAACGTAGTTCAATATTTTTTTATTTTTGTTTTTATTTGAGCATAAAAATTTTTAATAAACTTTCCATTCACGCAAGGGTACATGCACTTCCCGTCAGAATTGGAAAGCTCATAAGCTCCTTTGGGAAAAACTTTAGTGATGACATATGGTCCTTCCCACTTTGGTTCAAACTTTCCTTTCATCCTTCTCGCTATAACAACTGGTCGTCTTACGGTCAAAACCAAATCACCAACCGAGAAGGATCGAAATTTGACTTTTTTATTAAAGGCACCTGCCACTTGGGCTTGGTAGATTTCAAGTCTTTGTTGGGCATCGAGCCTTTTTTCATCTAATGTTTCCAGCTCAGCTAATCTTATTTTTGTATTTTCGTCTGGATTCGTGAGCTGAGCAGCAACTCTTAGAGATGGCAATTGCACTTCAAGTGGGAGCACTGCTTCCGAGCCATAGACTAGGCTATATGGGGTACAACCCGTAGAAGTACGAATTGTTGTCCTGTATGCCCACAAAGCTTCTGGTAGTCTGTCATGCCAATCTCTTTTATTTTTTGAAACCATCTTCTTAAGGATTTTGCATAGCACCTTATTGAAAGCTTCGGCTTGTCCATTAGCTGATGGGTTGTAACTTGCAGAACGCCCATGTCGAAACTTGTATTTTTCGATCAATTTCCACATGGATTTATTTTTGAAATACAAGGCATTATCAGAGATGATCTTTGACGGAACCCCATAACGATAAATTATGTGATTCTTAATAAAACTTACAACATCCAATGCCCTTACTTCCTTTAATGGTACAGCCTCAGCCCACTTGGAGAAATAATCTGTTCCCGCCAAAATGTATTGATGAGAACGTGAAGATGGGGGCTTAAAAGGGCCAATTACATCTAGATCCCAAGTCTCAAAAGGCCATGACAACATAGTTGGATGGAGTAATTGAGGGGGTTGATGTATAAAGTCTCCATGCAGCTGACAAACTTTGCAAGTTTTTGCAAATTTCATTGAATCTTGTACCATGGTTGGCCAGTCATAGCCCAATCGCTTTAGCTGTGCTGCGAGTTTAGGTCCAGCTTGGTGCGCACCGCAAGTACCAGCATGAGTTTCATACAAAGCATTCGCCGCTTCTTCTTTTGACAGGCACCTAAGAAGGATTCCTTCAATTGATCTTCTATATAGGGTGTCATTTAGGTATGCAAAACGAAGGGCTCTGCGTCTCAAATCAACCTTTCTCTTTGGGTTAGACGGCAGTCTACCATGTAGGAAATACTCAATGAAAGGTTGCCGCCAATCTGGATCTTCTTCAATTTCACAAACAGTCACTATATTTGTGCTTTCTATTGCTACCATACGGTCAAGCGCTGGAGGTAGTAAATGACGTTCCCCAACTGTGACTTGGATGTCCCTTTGCTCAGGAAGAGTTAGAGACGCAGCTAAATTAGCCAGTGCATCTGTTTTGTCATTTTTTGACCTAGGCACATGATTGATCTGGATGTCTTGGAATTTAGACATTAAATATTTACCCCTTTGATAGTAAAATACCAAATTTTCATTTTTCACTTCATACTGATCGTTTAATTGTTTGACAATTAATTGAGAATCGCCAAACACTTGCAAACAATCAATATGCATTTCAAGTGCAATTTCTAGACCAATGATCAATGCTTCATACTCAGCTGCATTATTTGAGCATAACGCCAATAGCGAGAATGAATATGGAATTAATCCTCCAGAAGGTGTCACCAACACAATGCCTGCCCCTGCTCCTCGTTTCCTTGATGCTCCATCAAAATAAAGCTGCCATGATGATGTTCAAGACATCATCGTCAGGAAAATCATCAAGTAACTGCATGTTATCATGAACAGGATGAGCTGCTAAGAAATCTGCAAGTGCTTGCCCCTTTATTGCCTTTTGAGGTACATACGTAATGTCAAACTCTGTTAACAGTACAGACCAACGGGCAACTCTTCCTGACAAGAATGGTTTGGACATCAAGTACTTTAAAGGATCAGCCTTTGATATCAGCCTTATAGGATGGGCAAGTAAGTAATGCCGCAATTTTTGTACTGAAAAGATTAATGCCAGACACATTTTCTCAATAGGGGAGTAGTTGTGTTCTGCTCCCACAAGTGTCCTACTGAGGTAGTATAAGGCATTTTCTTTTCCATCATCATTGTTTTGAGCTAGCATTGCCCCTAAGGAGCGCTCGAGTGCCGCAATGTACAAAATTAGGGGTTTTCCTTTTATAGGAGCCATTAACACAGGAGGTTTTGATAAATACTCCTTAATGCTTTCAAAAGCATTCTGACATGCTTGATCCCATACAAAAGGTACATCTTTTTTCATTAGCCTTGAGAAAGGTTGACATCTTCCTGACAAATTTGAGATAAACCTCCTTATGTAGGCCAACCTCCCTTGTAAACTGCGTAACTCGCGTAACTTGCGAGGAGCAGGCATTTCTATGATTGATTTTATTTTGGTAGGATCGATTTCAATGCCTCGGTGCCTGACAACGAAACCAAGGAATTTTCCAGAAGTGACCCCAAATGCACATTTTAAGGGGTTCATTTTGAGTTGATTCTTTCTGAGTCTATCAAAGACTCTTTTGAGGTCACTCAAATGGTACTCCCTTTTTCTAGTTTTAACAACCAGATCGTCCACATAACATTCAACTATGTTGTGGAGCAAATCATTGAAAATAATTGTCATGGCTCTTTGGTAAGTGGCACCTGCATTTTTCAATCCAAATGGCATTACTGTGTAACAGTAAATTCCTTTTGGAGTACGGAATGCAGTGAGTTCCTCGTCTTCAGGCGCCATTTTTATTTGATTGTAGCCTGAGAAGCCATCCATGAAAGATAAAGCACCAAACCCCGTGGTTGCATCCACTAGTAGTTCAGTAATCGGAAGTGGGAACTCATCTTTAGGACATGCTTCATTTAGATCCCTGAAATCTATGCAAATGCGCACTTGTCCATTCTTTTTCTTAACAGGCACAATATTTGCGAGCCAAGTGGGAGATCGAACTTCCCGAATAAAACCAGCACTTATCAACTTATCCACTTCAACTTCAATTTGTACAATTAGTTCTGGCCGAAAACGACGTTGACCTTGCTTTACAGGGCGTTTATCATTTGATACAGCCAGTCGATGTACTGCAATTTTTGGATCTAATCCTGGCATGTCTTGATAGCCCCAAGCAAAGACATCCCGATATTCCCAAAGAAGGTGCTCATAATCATTTAATTCTTCCAGAGAAATTTGAGCACTGACAAAGACAGGCTTAGGATCATCGGTTGTACCAAGATTTATTTCTCGAAGCTCATCAATAGTGGCTTGTCCTCCGTCTTCAATTTGAGAAGGTGCTGGTTGAACATTATTTTTGAACTCTGGGTCATCTTCTGGAATGAGATTGTCTTCCTCTTTCGTATCCAAAGAATCTTCTGTTTGATCTTCTTCAAAGGAAGCACAATTGACTTGTACAATCCCTTCTAAATTTTCTCCTGCTTTAACTTCCTCGACATTTTTCAAGACAATTCTTCTTTGAATTTCCTGTTTCAGCTTCCATTTCTTGTTCACATTGGAATTTTGGAATGTAGGCTTTGAATAAACTCCAAGCCATTGAAAAACTGAAACTTGAGGCTTTTTGCCATCCTCCTCTTCATTGAACATAGCTTGTTCTTTATCAGAGAAAACTATTGCCTCTGAAGAGGAAGTCCTGGGAATATCATTTTTCTGGCGAGTTATGACTTTCTTTTTTCCCTTCTTAAAGAAAATTTTTCTCTTTTGGGGTCCCAAATTGTATGGAGATGATGATGAAGGAAAATTTGATGTTCTCTCTTTAAAGAAAACAACTCTCTTTGTCTGACTTTCATCCTCTCCAAATGTGGTTGAGATTCCAATGTCTTCAGGGATTGATTGATTTATCCTTCGAAGAGGACATGTGTAACTTATAGTAAGTGACGACATTGTATCTCGAACTGAAGTCAACACTTCTTCTTTTAATTTTTCTTGTTCTTTTGGCACATACTTCAGAATCAATCTTTCCTTCGGTGCAATAGAAACTTGACCTTTTTGGACCCTTTTAGGAGTTGTCTTGACTCGGATAACCTTTGAAGCTTTTGATGATTGAGAAGTTGATGGTTTGGAGCTACCCTCATTCCTCGTTATAGCTTCTTTATCCTTTCGGCAATCAATAGAAAAATGAGAATTTGTCATTTTATAGAACTTGGCGTCAACATAGTTCACCTCTTCACTCCCAAATGGATTTGGGTCTACCACCACTGTTTTTTCCTCCCTGTCTTTATAAAACTTGAAAACTTGGTGGAGTGTGGAGGGAATGACACCATTAACATGCAGCCATGGACGTCCTAACAAGACATTGTATGTCGTATCAGCATCTATGACATGGAAAATGGCCTCCGTGTGAAAATCGTTAATTTCAATCTTCACTTTGATGGTGCCTAGGGCTCTTTGCCCTACTTGATTAAAGCCTTGAATTGTTAGCATGGATGGTGACAAATGTTTCGCTGACATACCCATGGCATGCAACGTCTTTAGAGGAAGTAGATTTACAGCTGAACCACAATCAAGCATAATTCGATTCACTTGAGTGTCTCCAATTTTTACTATAACATAAAGAGGACGATTGTGATATTCCACCCCCAACTGAAGATCATCATCGGTGAAGGTAATGCAAGCCATACATGAAACACATACCTTTAGTGAGTGTTGAGCATCTACTGGTTCAACATTATCAATGTAGAGATCAGGACTCGTCAATGCTTGAATTAACGCCTTTCTAAGCTCTCTAGACAGCTGTAGAGCATCATACACGCTTAAAAGTGCTGGAATGCATTTTAGATGTGTGAGGACATCATATTTAACCTTTATAGGAGATGATGCATTTCCAGACAACTGCTTTGCTGGTGCCCCTTGGTTACCTCTAGGCTTAATAGCTTCCCCATTTTCAGATGATTCTTTTGGCGCTTGACCTTGTGGACTCAAAGATGAGGGTTCTACAACCTTTTTATTTGGTAGAGCTTTCGAAGGTGATGGAAGACGTCGTCCAGAATGTAAGGTAATCTCGTCGACCTCGGGGTCAAATAAATCACCTTCCTCACATATGGCCATGCAGCATTGCATCACCATTTCTTCTTCAGCATCTTCATCTTTGAAGCATTCTATGGGTAAATACTCTTCAAGAGTAATTGGTACTCTCTCAGGCTGGACATACTCATCCTCCTAACGGACTTGAGTTTTCTTTTGAGTCTTCTTTTTCTTGTTTTTCTTATCCACCTTTTTCCCTTGAAACTTTATTCTAGGGAGGCCTGAAGATTTGACACTGAGGGATAAAGTATTTGTCCTCTTTTTAGTCCTTTTGCTGACATGCGTTTGCCACTCATCTCCACTTTCATCTCTTGATTCACAAGAATCGCTCCAACAATCCAAATTTTGTTCTGTCATAAGCTCATAAAGTGTTGGAATTGTCGGATTTTTTGAATGGGGCATGTCCGGATAAACATACCAATAGGTAACCTCACCGTCGGCAACAAAAGCAACTCGGATTGCCCCCTTTGGTAGCATGACAGTGGGGATGGACTCGTTTTCAACTAGGGAAATATTATTTGAAGTGACAGTAGCAGAGGACTCTTGTATTTCAATGTCTCCCTTATTCACCATTACTTGAATATATTCTTAAGGACATAACAATCCTTCAGAGAATGATTCACAATCCGATGGTACCGACAAAATTTTGGATCATCGGTCTTGTTAACCTCGGACGGTCACTTAGGCTCTGGTAATTCTATTGCCTTAGCCTTTAACAATGAGTTGAAAATTTCTTCCACATCATCATCTTCAAAAGTGTACTTCACTTTATTTCTTTCTTTTAAAGAGGGATTTCTGGAAGTTTCTTTCCCATTTTTAGGGACTTCCTTTCCTTTTCCATTTTCTTTCTTCTTATTGACATTGACAAATGTAGGCATGGCCTCATCTTTCTTTGTTTGCTTCTGATTATCGAACTTCCTCTCTTAGTCATTCGAGATTTTTGAGGCAAATTATTTTGTCAGGCTATTTGTCTTTCAACATTGCTAGCTTTGGAAACAAGAGCGTCAAATGATTGGGGCTCTGCCGTGCCTACAAATGTTGCAATCTCTGGAAGCAAATTATTGGAACACATTTGAACTGCAGATTGTTCACTTAGCTTTTCAGAGCATTGAAGGTTAAGACTTCTCCACCTTGTAATGAAGTCATTAACTCTTTCATTTGTTCTTTTGTCGAGCATCTGCAAGGTCAATTATTGAGATTTTCTTCTTTGAACTAACAAATTGGGCTAAGAATGCCCTTTGCATATCATCCCACGTGATGATCGAACTTGGCTACAATTGAGTGTACCAAGTGAATGCAGACCCTTTTAAGGATTGTACAAATTGCCTTATTAACAAGGCGTCACACAAGGCTGACTCCCCACATACTGAATAAAAGTGAGCGAGATGCTCTTGGGGTGACCCATTAATCCCATCAAATTTTTCAAAGTTTGGTTTTTGATAACCAAGAGGAAATGGGATGGTATCGTAATGACTAGGATATGGCCTACGATACCCAAGCACTGGTGGAGTCATGGATGCTTGGAATTCTCGAATTCCATTAGCAATTAATGTTTTCAAATCTGCCTGAGTGACTGGCGTTCTAAAAGTTTGAGGCTCTTCAGTGGTTTGAACATGTTCTCGTGCTTAGGCGCTAGCTTGGCTAGCCAGTTGAGCTGCGAGGCCAGCTATCTCAGCGTCTTTCTCTGCCAATTTTCTCTACATCTCATTTAATTGCTCCTCAATGCTTGACGTGCCTGTAACAAAAACTGGCATATCCTTTGACTCAGATTCTTGATCAATTTTTAGCTTTTCTCGGAACTGTTGTCCCAGCTCATCCGGAAAATCCTTTTCTTGGAAGAAAGCTTTAGGATCTCCATAAAGAGGATTATTTGAACTTGACATTGAGCTGATGGATTGTTCATGTCGATTTGATGCTATTGATTCCTCCGAGGTAGCTTGTGATGATGAGTAATCCTGTTCAATTGTTAAGGACTCGTCTGCGGTCGCAGATTCCTCGAAAGAAGGCTGAGACATTATCCGAGCTCTTGATCGGGTGATAGGTCCTGTGTAAATTTGTGTGCCTTCCCTTGAGAAGTGGTCTGCCCCTGATGAAATGTGAGCTTCCCTCGCATACATGTATCCAGAAAGGAAAGCCCATTTTTGAGCTTCCATGTCTGAATGTGCCTTCTTGGATCGCTCAGCACTTATGGCAGTCAATGGAAACAAAGAAGCTTTTGGTATAGATTGGGTCTTTGGGCCCCTTGATTGCTTCTTGGATCCCCTCTTCTTGGAAGGGTTCCTTTTAGAAAGGACCTTGATGGAAATATTCGAATCTGATCCCTGACTTTTGGAATAAGAAAGTTTTGGACTCTTTCCTTTAGCAGATGCAGATGGTGAACCAAGCTCAACTGCTCTTGGTTTAAATTGTACTAGAGATGTAACCTTTGATTGACTATTAACAGCAGACTTCGGGGTAGCCTGTCCTTGTGGTAGCCTATCTTGAGAAACCTTAGGAGCTTTCACCCTTGGCGTAGAAGGAGGAGTATCCTCCTTGCTTTCCACGGAGGTTGCCATCACTGATACAGTATAGGGCAAATTAATTGGTATAGTTCCAATCAGTATTTGAGTAGGTTGATAGACTGGGGTGATTTCTGGAACCTCCATATGGGTAGCCTTAGCAATTGTTGGCATGACTTTGATAGCCTTCTTAGGTGTAGCTTTGGTGATTTTCCTCCCTTGGATCCTAGCATTGACTTTTGGAATTGCTCCTGCTCCAGAAATTGTTGACTGATCAATCCTGAAAGATGCACGATAAGTCGCCTTCCTTGAATTTTTCCCATGAACTTGCATTGATGAAGGTAGTTTGTGGTAGTAAACAGTTACTTGTGGTGCCATTATGAACCTGTGAAGGTAACAAAAATAAAACACTAATTAGTTTTTAAAATTAGAGATGAAAGGGATAATGGGTCCCACCGGGCGTGCCAAAAACCATGTTGTGCAAAAATTTGAATATTTTGCCGAACATAACTTCACCCATATAACGAAGAATTATACGAGTTTTATTAAATGTAGGTTAGACCCATTCCAGATAGTATATATCTGTTAATTATAATCCCTTACTTCAAGAGAACACCCTTTGATTCTAACTAGAAATTATCACACGCTACCATTTACACCACAAAGGCCTTTTATTTGTGATGGTGGCTGGACCTAGGTTAATTACCTAGGCTGCTCTACGTACCCGTTATCGGGATCAAGCCGATTCGTAGTTCGGGTAGATTAAATTATTTTTTTTGAGTAAGATGAACGGAGAAATGACCCATTAATCTTGAATGGACAAAATATCCATTATGTTTTAAAATGGGTAAATGACCATTTGAATTGATATGGGTTTAAAGACCACTTGATTGTGGAGGAGTTGTGACTGCGCCTAGTTTAACTAGACTGCCTACGTATCCGAAAGGGAATCAAGTCAGTCGTAGTTCATGAAGAATTGGAAATTTATTTGAGAGTGTGACTGCACCCAGTGTAGATGCTGGACTGCCTACGTATCCAACAAATGGAATCAAGTCTGACGTAGTTCATGATGAATTTGGAATTTATTTGAAGTTGATTTGGACTTGCGACTGCGCCTAGTTTAACTAGACTGCCTACGTATCCGAAAGGGAATCAAGTCGATTCGTAGTTCATGGAGAATTTTGAATTTGAGTGGGGTTTTAAATGAGTGAATGACTCATTTAATTTGGTTTGAAATGGGTGAGTGACCTAAAATTTGATATTGAATTTGATTTGGCTTGAAATGGGTGAATGACCCATTATTCTTTGGAATGGATTTGAGTCGTATTCAAAACAACTTTAACTTATGTGAATTTTAGGATTCACAGAGGTTGTGACTTAAGATGGAATTAAATTCCATGTAAGATTATTGACTTTATGTTAGTTTGAAACTCAAAAATCTATTAAGAGTCCAAGACTCTTTTCATAAAGATTGTTGAGTTTTAAACCTCCTGAAAAGTAGTAAAGAGTTAGAAACTCTTTAATTTAATTTCTGCACTATTTAATTTATAGGAGTTTGAAGCTCCAAAAATAGTGAAGGATTTAAATGGCTAAATTATTGTAGCATTTGTCGAAATGGGTCAAAGACCCCTTGTTCGATTTTCATGTGTTTTCGAACGAGCACAAAACTTTGAGTCGTTGCACGCTATCGGAGGAGTTAAAAACTCCTTTGATTTGGTGGGAGTTAAAAACTCCTTTGTATCATGAATTTTTGAAGAGCCAAAGACTCTTAATTATTGTAAAATTTCTTAGGAGTTAAAAACTTCATTGCTGTTTTAAAATGATCCTTAAAAGACCAAAGCAGCATATTTTTTAAAAATGGTCTTTGAAAGACCAAGGCAGATTTTTTTTACAATGGTCTTTAAAAGACCAAAACAGAATTTTTTTATAATGGTCTTTGAAAGACCAAAACAGAATTTTTTTTAAAAAATGGTCTTTGAAAGACCAAAACAGAATTTTTTTTTTACTTAAAATGGTCTTTGAAAGACCATAAATTGCTGCCATTTTTATGCATGTTAAGTGCACGATACATTGCAATTTAATGGATGAGTCGAAGACTCTTGCCGGTCTCACAAACGAGTGTAACACTCTTGCAATTCTCTTGTGCTACACCGAGTTTTAGGAGTTAGAAACTCCTTAAGTTGCTGAATTGGGAGTTGAAAACTCCTTAATGGCTGATGTAGGAGTTGGAAACTCCATAAAACGTCACACAAGATCACCAAAGTAAACTGTCACCAACAGCGGGCAAACAGAGGCTTTGGTAGCATGATGACAACGGGTAGCCTTCGGTGAAATGTTCTGGAATTTGACTCTACCATTCTCGTTGAATTTTTTTTATTGCTAATGTATCAGATGAGCCGAAACAGATGCAATGGTAAATTTTGATTACGCCGATGCCACAGCTTTAAGAGTCGAAGACTCTTCCATGGCAACTCCAAAAGAGTCAGAGACTATTATAGACGACCGGAGAGCATCGAAGTGAGTGGGAGAGAAGTAATTTTGCAGCCGTGTCAAACCCAAGGAGTTGGGAACTCCTAAACTTGTGACTTTGAAGGGATTCAAGATTGCCGCAATTAATCAGGATCGCTGTGGTTGTTTGGAATTGCTTTGGTTTTGAACCAATCTTGCTGCAATCAAAATGATCCAAGAGATTAAATCAACATGAAAGAGAGTGCACAGATTTTTTTACCTGTTGCGAAACTTCAGATTTTTTTTTTTTGCTTTTCTTCCTTCTCCTCTTTCTGCCGAGATTTCCCTATTTTCTTTGCTCACTTTTTTTCTTCCTTTGATCACCGACCGAAAACTCCCCTAGATCTCTCCTTGTCAAGTATATTTATAGGAAGATTTTTTTTGCATGCAAGAGGACAGTTGGCCCCCTTCCACCAAGTCCACCAAGTCTTATTTGTAGGCAAATGGTGTAGTGGGGAGTTTGGGAAAAAACCGCCCCTAACTCTCGGCTTTCCATTTTCTTTTTTTTTTTCTTTTTTTTTTTTTTAACAAACAGCTTTTAAAATTCACAAGGATGAATTTTAATGGGCCAAATTGAAATGTTAATTTTAACAATTGAGCTTGGTGGGTTAAGTTAACAATCAATAATTTTATGGAACCATGTGTCGAACATGAACCCATCATTGACCTTTTCAAATAAAATTTTGCATCGAAAGTTGACAAGTACTAACTTTTTTCGTTTAACAAAAATGATGGTAGAAATTTAGAATTATTGTTAAAAGATTGATTATAAAACTTGAATTTTGTGCATATTTACGTTTTGGGTAAATTGAGTTTTGGAGAAGTTTAAGTTTGAGAAGGGTGGTTAAGTAATTTTATAAATATTTTTATGTCAAAATAAAATTTTCATTGAATCCAGAAGGTCGAAAAACATTGGAAGAGGTTAAATGAATTGTATTAAAAGTTCAGAAGTACTGTAGAGTTAAAACCTATTTTGGATAGGATTTAGGTAGAAAGGAATTTGATATAACCTTAGTATTTTAGATATAAAATTTTACTGTAATGTCCGATGGACCAGAAATTTTTACAGTAGAAAATAGACTTAAAGGAATACAAAAGTGTATTTGACAAATATTTAGTGAATCGGCCTCTAACTAAGTCAAAATTGAGTTGGAAGTTAGAGGCAAACTGCTACCCGCGCCCACATGGGAATTCTTTATTTTGTTTAGCCTATAAATACCCTAGGGCCGTGATCTAGAGTGTATTTACCTATATTTTCAACCTCAAGAACCCTAGGAAAGTTGAGGAGAAGAAAAAGAGGAAAAACGGGCTAAATCTTGAAGGATTAACACGGGGTAATCGCAACGAAACACGTTACGATCAAGATCTCAAGAATCAAGGTAGAGGATTCTTTTCAAGTTCTTTTATTGAGGCTTAGGGTATTACATATGTATGTTTTCAATATTCCTGATAGTTATATGATAAATACTTATGAGTTCTTGGTTTCTTTGTTGTTGAAACATAGTTTTGAACAAAATACATGTTTGGGCTCAAGAAACATTGTTCTTGAATTTCCAAAATCTTAGTTTTACTAAATACATGTTTGGGTTATGAAAAATACATGGATTCTTGATTTCTAAATGCCTATTCTTGATTAAATCATGTTTTCATCTAATACTTGTTCTTGTTCCAACAAAATTATGATTTTTGGCAAAACCCTAGAATTCTGAATATCAAAATTGTGAAGGTTTTCTTGATATGATCTCTTGCATATTTTAATTCCTTTATTATTGTAGTATATTAAAAATTATGAAATTGCGCTACTTGAATTGTTAATGGAAATTGTGATTAGTTAAGATTGTGGTTGTTGAGAAAAATATGGTTTCATCTCTTGTATGGTTTGTTGTGACGGACTTGAATTGTCTTCGAGAGCTGACATAGAGTGTTAGAGGTTAGTCTATCCCAGTGGGGGTGAGATGGTTTCCTAACACTTGTAGTGAATTGTTGTTTGTGAGAGCAACCACTATTGTTCACGTAGGTTTGAGGTTGAGGGATGGTATACCTTTCCTGGGAAGGATTTGTCAATGCCGTGGGAGACTGTATACGCCCTTCCTAAAGTGTCTGTGATGTGCCCTGCGAGAAATGATTGAGATTGTGTGGTTGTGATGGGTAAACGAGGTAGAATCATTTTGTAGATTCCTGAGAAGCAACCAACATACATGAGAATATGTAATGATGTTACTGAGTTATTTATTGATTGCTTTAATTTCTTGTAAGTTTATTCCTGTCATTGATTTACTGTATTCCATACACTTGAGATCATTACAACTATCATGGTTTTATTCTCAAAATCTATATATGCTATTTTCCAAAAGAGACTTGCCATCTTTTCTTTGTTTAAAAACCTTGTTGGAATTTGAGAGGGATTTCCTATGGGCTTTTGCTCACCCCCTACAATACCACTTACAGATTCTGGCATAGAAGAGGATGTCAATGTGGATGAGCGGACTAATTTCGAGCCATTGGAGGATCAAGATGTGGATCCTACCTTAGAGGAATATAGTTGATCTATTTTTGGTTTAAAGTTTGAAATATTTTTATGAAACAATGTTTTAGCTAGATTTATTATTCCGCTGCTAGATATTTTTGATTTTGAATTGTAAGCTGGAGAAGTTTCAATGTTTTAATGTCTTTAGAATTTCTTCATTATTAAATGGATGAATGATTTATTACTTAATGGTTATTTTTAGTTGCTCTCATGGTTGGATGGTTTGTAGATAGTAATGCCTTACATGGTGGATTTTGGGGCGTTACATATATATAGTTGTGGGCATGGGAATGCCTATAACACATTATCCCACAACGTGTGCTACCACAATAGCATGTTCCCCATGGTGCAGCTACATTTCATGGCCAAGAGGATGCTTCGCATAGACATGATGAGGTTGATGCATTAGGAGATGGAGCCAATGTACATGGCGAGGTTGCACATGTCGATGTTTGATGCGCACACAGAGCATGATGGTCCCCTTGGTTGTAAGTGAGTTATAACAATCAAACGTTAAATAGACATTTTACGTATTGTTATGTATTTATAAATTTGTTGAACTTTATAAATATGATGTCACATTTTCGAAGTAGCACACTCCGACCCATGTTTTGCATCACTATCGAGACTAGCTTAACCAGATGAGACGATCACGTATATCAGCTTGACCATATCTTACTTACCCAGATGTTCTAATTTAAATTTTGTTAATGTTTGTTTGGATGTTCGAAATTGTTGGATGTTGAGATGCTGGGATGTTTTTTTATATTAGTTAATGTCTGGATTGAGTTAGATGTGTTGTATACAGATTGAACATTTTGGAAAGTTCCAATTTATAGGGAAAATTCTGCCCAATTTTTTTAAAATTACTTTCACATTTATTATTATGTGCCCACACTTTGTATTGCAGATGATATGAGAGCAGTATATTGCAGAGGTCATGAGTCACTGCCAGATTATTGCCTCATTGGGCAAGATATTTGGCGCACACGCACCTCATTGATTTGTTTCGATGTCGTCGAGTGGCATTTTTCAGACCGTGTTACTACAGTCATATGATACTAGTAGGGTCCTGCATGCCGTCAACCGGCGAGGGAGATTGGGTCAAGATTGGACTCCGATTCATTAGGTGTACATAGACTTATGGGCCCATTGTCGGGATACACTTGTCACAGGAGACCTGACTATTGCACTGATGTATCCTACTGACCCCTACATGCTATGATATCGTTGCATCACTCGTTGGCCTGTGGGTCCCCCCATTGCTAGGCCTACTGTTGGTTTTCAACCAGTTAGGAGCATCATAGAGCTATTGGTAAGTTGTTGGTTCATGTTTTACTATTACATTGGAAGGAAAAAATTGTGGAATTGTTTACTATAATTAATATTTCATGTAACTTTTTTGTAGGAAGAGACTCTTCCACGGATATATCACACTTCACGTTCTACATATGATAGTAGCCCAGATTTGACACTTTGCATGGACACTCTTTGGCGTATCACAGATCTGAGCTCCTCATGTTTAACATCCATCCGTGAGCAGCGACGACTTGTCGACGTTCCAGTCTTGGCAGCTGATGTTCCGTCTACTTTTGTACTATTCCTATTTCGTCAACACTATCGGCCACATTTGTACGACCACCACCGTTGTCACCAGCACAGGCGCCGACATCGATTATGACTCCTGTTGTGCCCATACCAGCACCGACACCGACACCAGCAGTGTCATGGACACTAGCACCGACACCATCACCACTCATCTTAGGAGTTTTGATGCCGACACTTACAGTGACACCTTCTCCTATATTGACATCCATGTTGTGTCATGCAGTAGTGGAGTCATCGCACACAGTCCAACCTACCCATCATCTCGAGCATCCTTTACCAGATCCTATGTTACTTGAGGAGGGGTTGACACAAGATCCTACACTTGTAGGTATAGGTCATGGGAGAGCGGGACCACGAGTTCTAGGCGGACGACACGGTCGGGGACGGGCCCAGGGGCAAGGTCGTGCACATTATGTACATCATGGCGATGATGTCAGTGTGTCACAGGTGACACAGGTTGGACCATAGGATACTGAGTATGAAGTTCGGAGACAATCGAAGCGACATAGGCGACTACTTCCATGTGGCACATGAATTTTATGTATTTTTTCTTTTATAGGAACTGTACAAAGTTTTTATTTTGTAAATGCTTGACTATAATTATTTTATGCATTTCAATTACAATCTTTAATGAAGTTGTGACATACACAATCAATATTATACACAACACATTTAACCCAACTTCAACATAACACTTCACCTTTAAATCTCAACACATCACTAATAGGATCTAGAGACAACAAAACTAGCATAACACTTCTCAGCACAAAAACAGTAATGCAATAATTGTCCACACAACCGTAATATAACACTAGTCTACACAACACTGACATAACACTTATCCATACAAAACTAGCATAACACTTCTCGACACAAGCAGTAACGTAACACTTGTCCATACAACCGTAACATAACACTTGTCTACACAATATTGACATAACACTTTTTCATACAACACTGGCATAAAACTTCTCTATACAACACTAACATAAAAAAATTTCACACAACACTAACATAACACTTCTCGACACAACATGTTTCATGGGTCACCATCTTCGTCAATATCTCAACATCAGAAATACATCCAACATCTCCACTTAATAGGAAACTCACACGTGCTTCTCCCATAACCCTTCTTTAGCATGGTTTCGTGCAATGCGACGAAGGTTGTAACGATTTAAACGGATTGTCATGCGATTGTTCTCAGCTTGAAATGATACAATTCTCGCTCCAGTTGTTGAGGTGTCTCAGTTGGCATATGGATGTCAATTTGTCGAGGCCTTCGTAAATTACAAGTTCGCATATCTCCACTAAGATTTTCTCGCTCCGTCAAACAATATTACAATTCGGCCCTTATAGTTCTTATGGCCCTGCTTGAATAACGTAAACGAGGATTCATTAGATAGAAGAACTCATCCTCTAAGGCCTAATGGTAACCCATATTTTCGTATAACGTTTTCACTCTATAATTCATGGTTGAAAATGTGTTTTCTTCAATGAGTTGCTTGCACACTATGAATATATAGTCCTGAAAGATCAAGGTTTCAATGGACATATTAATTCACTGAGAAAGGACTGTCATGACTTGATAATGCACCGATTGTTTTCCTATTACACATGAATTGACAATCTACTAAATCAAAGAATTTCCTGATGAAATGAAAAAACCTTGCAATTGCTGATCAACCATGTGTTGTAATGAATACACACAGCTGCCAACAAGGTGTGATTGTGAACTATTGAGCATATCAATATAAACAATGGGCTGATGTGACTGCTAACTGGCCTTTGATAAGGCTGAAGAAAAAAAAGTGTCTGCTCGAGACTACTTAATGTCATGTGCTGAAGTGACTAAACCCTGAATGAGTTTCAACAGACCATGTACTGAAGTGACAACACATAGTTGCTAAGGCCAAAGAGTGAAATGACCTTACACAAGTCTGACGCATGACTAAACTCCAAATGGCCTCACATGACTATACTATCTTACTATTGACTGATGTGACATGTTCAGCACACTAGGGTTTGAAAACTACTATTTAAACACTTTATTTGTGGTTGGTATGACAAACACTAAAAATTATGTCTATATCAAATTTCTCTACGAGATTTAACAATCGTAGACGTGAACAAGTTTGGTTGTTACAAGAGCAAAATGATACAAGACTGAGAGATTTTATGATCCAAAAGAGTATTATGCAGGAGTATGACGAGAGTGGGCTTTTTGTGCTAAAGAATCGGACGAATTATTCACACAACTAAGAGAACTTGGCATAACAGTGCCTCGTAGACGATCACTAACAATGCAATGCTGGAATAGAGAAGACTACAAATCAACAGTAAAACATATTCGAAGAGAGAATAATAGAATACTGGTGCGTAGGTGTCGTTATTATATGCTCCAACAAGCAAAAGACATGGTGGGAACTACATATGGACGAGAGTTGACACCAGCTGAGCAAAAAATGTATTGTTTAATACACAATATCTGTCAGATGATTATATGTCTGATGAAACTTAACAAAATGTTCTAAGTGTGCAATTATTTTTTCCAATGTCACATCTTGAATAGTGGTAATCGACTAATCATTTGTGACATAGCTTTATCAGGGTAATCAGTGTAGTGTCAAGTCATGTCAGTCTTTTATCATTGAATTGTTATGTGATTATTTTATCACTATGAAGTCATAACATTGCCTTATCAGTGTAATCAGTGTAGTGTCAAGTCATGTAAGTCATTTGTCATTGAATTGTTATGTCATTACTTTATCACTGTGAAGTCATATCATTATTTTATCAGTGTCAAGTCATGTTAGTCGTACGCAGTACGTGTCTTGTCAAATTTGAATATAATTACATTTTGTATCTATATAAACTATTCTTCTTAATTGTGTATATCATAACCCAAAAAATGTCTAGGCGCACATCAAATAGGCAATCCAATCAAACCACCAAAGGTTCTTCATCACACAATGAACAACAAAGTTCATCTTCAGCCAATGATTGTCAACGCTCGACTGGTCGAGTAGCATCGTCGAACGTAGTTCATTCAATTGAATCATACACAAATTCCACCTATGTAACTTGGTATGGACAAAAACGTGAGTTCCGTAATATGTATCACACATTCGGTCAAGTTGGACACGTATTTGTTGGGCTTGCGACCGACTATCCGCCTCCGAGGGTTCATATCGAACCCACACCAAATTGGCGACAATTATATGATAAGCGTTGTGAACTTAAAGTATATTGTCGTTGGCATGGACTAATGGTAGAAGGTACGTTCGGCTAATATATATGATCAACAAAATTCTAGCAACCATGACGAGATCATAGCAATGCTTGAACGTGAAAATGATTAGATGCAGCTGATTAACCCTAAATTGTGTGTAAATTAAAATGATAAGTACTCACTTTTGTAAAAATGAAACAACTAAATATTATGAATTATGTTTTGGGTGTGAATTAAAGTTTTTAATAAATTATGTTAAAGATTGCAGGGTCAAATGCAGAAATACTGGAAAGTACAAGACAATTTTGTAAAGCTGGAAATGACGAAGGACTAAAGTGCAATAAAGAAACTTGGACCAATGGGAGCATGACACTTGGACCAATAAGGAAAAGACATGTGTACCAATGGAAGCAAGACAAGTGGCAGCCCAAGACGGCGACACCTAGCATCACTGCAAGGCACAACCTTCTGGAAGGTTGCGAAGTGGCAGCTCCGGACGGCGACACCTAACCCTACTGCAAGACATAACCTTCCTAAAGGGTGTGATGACCTTCCTAAACCCTCCCCCTCCCCCTCTATAAATAGGGGCTGAATTCTTACATTTTACAGAATCCACACACCAAAGAGAAAAGCCTTCACACCTTGCCTCCATTCTCTAGCCTTTCCACACCAAGTCTTCCTTTGTTCTTTTTTCTACATATAGTTACTTCCAACATACAAAATCAGCCCCTTATCCATACAAGACCAGCCAGCCTTCAAGCTCCAAAGGAAGAACACCTTAGAGAAAGATAGAGAGAAAAGAGAGAGGAATAGCCGGTGTGTGACACCCTTTCCGTATTTCTACATTTCTGTTGTAATCTTTCTATTCGGACAGTTGAACTGCCGCCACTTTTGTGTCTTGAATGATAATAAAGGTGGTTGTGTTTCAAGTGTTCTTTGTGAAAGAAGTTATATTTTAATTTATGTTGTAATGAATACTACCCGCACTTCTTGCTTTTCTATAGTAATGGAGTGTGAGTAGTCGGTTATACCCTTCAAACTAGGGTAAACATATGTATAATATTGCTTAAGTTCTGGAAATGCTGATGTTTTATTTATATATATATATATATATATATATATATATATATATATATATATATATATATATATATATATATATATATATATATTATATTAATAGACTGACAGTCTAACAACCACGGCGTTCCTATTGGTATGGCTCTGCTTCCACTAGAATACTGAGGATGTTTAACTGGCGGTTATGTAACCAGCTTTCCTAAGAAGTTGCTGGGTTATATATATATATATATAGATTATATTAATAGACTGACAGTCTAACAACCACGGTGTTCCTATTGGTATGGCTCTGCTTCCACTGGAATACTGAGGATGTTTAACTGGCGGTTATGTAACCAGCTTTCCTAAGAAGTTGCTGGGTTATGCTATACTACCACCAGTTCGCTTAAGACGCAGTTGTGTTATGGTTTATTATATAAACAAGTAACAATCATAACATCAAGGGAATAACTCAAGTATTCCTCATGAATGGCTTGTCCTTCTGGTTTGCTTGGGTTAATCAATTGAAGTGGATATAACCAGCTTTCCTAAGAAGTTGCTGAGTTATTATTTATACCACCAACTAGCCTAAGAAGCTGCTATGTTATGATTTATATACATCAGACCTGCCGATTGACTTACCAGTAACATGGGAGTTAATTGTTGTGAGGTAGCATTTCCAGTAACTTAAGCAAGACAAAGCATATGGATCCCTAAACTGAAGGGTATATTTTATATTCCTGTCATCACTCTGCTTTATTTACACACTTTCTTTAATTCATCTTTATTAAGCTAAGCTCACATCACAAACAATCAAACGATATTCTGCTTCAAACAACACCTTTAATATTTTTATTTTATTTTAAGTTTTAAATTACTAGACAACTCTCTGTGGGATCGATACTTGGACTTAAAATCGAGAAAACTACAATTTGACCACTTATACTTGGGTGTAAAATAATAATATAGTTCAAACACACTAAAAAGTGCGAATCAAGTTTTTGGCGCCGTTGCCGGGGAGTTAAGGTAATTAAAAGAATAAAATAAAATAAAATAAAAAAAATTTATTTGTTTGTTTGTTATATATGTTTATAGTTTGTTATTTTTAATAGTCTATGTCTGTTCATTCATCAGTAGGTTCTGTAAATCAGTCAACTCCTTCATCTTCCTCATCTTCTTCATCTGCATTTACACAAAAATCATTTAACTTAAGTATGGCTCAAAATGTACCTAGGGAGGAAGAGGCTAGAGAACAGGAAATAGTTCAAAATACTAGACCGTTAAGAGAATATTTACATCATACTAGAACTAATGTTCCGTCATGTTTTGCTTTTCCAACAGACGCTCCAAATATTAATATCAAGCCAGGAACAATACAACTACTACCACAGTTCCATGGTTTGGAAGATGAAAATCCTTATGTTCATATGAAAGAATTTGAAGAAGTCTGTGGAACTTTGCAAGATAGTTCTGAAATGATTAAATTAAAACTTTTTCCTTTTTCGTTAAAAGATAAAGCTAAACTATGGCTTAACTCTTTAAGAGCAAATTCTATCACAAATTGGCAAGCTTTACAAACTGAGTTCTTTAAAAAGTTTTTTCCTGTGCATCGTACTAATGCACTAAGACGTAAAATAATGAATTTTGCTGTAAAGGAAAAAGAAACTTTTTATCAATGTTGGGAAATATTTAAAGATCTTCTCCAAGCTTGTCCACATCATGCATTTGAAAACTGGACTTTAGTTGGTTTCTTTTATGATGCTCTTCCATCTGCAATGAGACAATTTGTTGAAATGATGGCTCAAGGAGAATTTATGAGTAAAAATCATGAAGAAGCATTTCAATTTTTTGATACTATTTCGGAGAGTTCCCAGATGTGGGACTCAACTTCTTCGAACATTGTGGAAAATAGGCCATCCATATCTGAAAGAGGGAAATATGTTTTAAAAGACGATGATGATTTAAGAGCTAAAATGGCTAATTTATCTCGAAAATTAGAAGCCTTAGAAATGAAAAAACTTAAACAAGTATCTGTTGTAACCTCTACTGATCAAGTGTGTGAAATTTGTGCGTTGTCAGGACATCCTGCTGGGGAATGTCCAACTATACCTGCCTTTAAAGAAGTTTTAATTGAACAATCAAATGTTGTTCCAACTTATAATAAATCATATTCAAATCCATATTCTGAAACTTACAATCCAGGATGGAGAAATCATCCGAATTTCAGTTGGAGAAATACACAACTTACAAATCAAACACAAGGTCCACCACAGCCACAAAATCAACAACAGTACCAACCTTATCAACCTCCTCAAAGAAGAGCTCTGGAAGACACTATGAATCAATTTATTCAAAGTCAAATGAGTTTTAATACTCAAACAACTCAAGCATTTAATGATTTTAAAGCTCAAACTTCCCAGAGTATTGAAGATATTAAGAGTCATCTTGCCAAGTTGACCCAGTCCTTGAGTATGTCAGAGAAAGGAAAGTTTCCTTCTCAACCTAAACCTCCACAAAGTCAGAGCCATATTAATTCTGTATCCTCTGAACCTTCGTCAAATCAAGTACAAGCAATTACAACACTAAGAAGTGGTAAGGTAATTGATAAAACCATCAAACCTAAGATTTCAAAGAAAATACGTGAGTCAATTCCTGTAAACGAACCACTTGAATCTGAACCTTTAATCAAAAAACAACCAGGAGTACAAAGTGAAAAAGATCCTCCATGTCCTATCCCTTTACCTTTCCCTCAAAGAGTCAAGCAACTTCAAACTGAAAAAGATCAATCTGATATTCTCGAGCTATTTAAACAGGTAAAGATTAATATTCCATTATTAGATGCAATAAAAAGAGTTCCAGTTTATGCTAAATTCCTAAAAGATCTTTGCACAATAAAAAGAAGAACTAATGTACCAAAGAAAGCATTTGCAACTGAGCAAAAAAATACAATAATACAACACGATACACTTCTTAAGTACAAAGATCCGGGTAGTCCTACAGTTTCATGTATCATTGGAAATTTTCAAATTAAACAAGCTCTGTTAGATCTTGGATCCAGTTGTAATTTAATGCCATATTCAGTCTATACACAACTAGGACTAAGTGAGTTAAAACCTTCCAATATTACACTACAACTAGCAGACCGATCAATAAAAATTCCAAGAGGAATTGTGGAAGATGTTATTGTCCAAGTGGATCAATTCTATTTTCCAGCAGATTTTATTGTTATAGACACGAAACCAAGTTGTCAGATGTATGCATCTCAATACATACCTCTTATTTTAGGTCGACCATTCCTAGCTACATCAAATGCATTGATTAACTGTAGGAATGGAATCATGAAACTTTCATTTGGAAATATGACCAGTGAATTGAACATCTTCAATGTGATAAAACACCCATGTGAAGAAGAAGAAATCGAAGAAGTAAATTGTGTGGAGGCATTAACTCAAAGTTTTTTTGAAAATAACTTTCTAGAAAAAAGAGTTATTTGAATTGGAATCAATACCTGATACTGAATCTGAAATTACATCTGTAAAAGATATACAATGTGAAGAATTGTCCCCAACAATTGTGGAATCTAATGTCAAAGTTTTTAAGCCAAAATTAAAACCTCTTCCAACCAATTTAAAATATGTTTTTTTTGGAGAAGATGAAATTGATAAGATTGTAGAGGAGAAAATTAACACCTCTTCTTATTATGACCCTCTACAAGTCTGTTTAATTAATTCTGTTGTTGATAATGGAAATCCTGAGGTACAATTTTATGCTGATTTGTTAAATTCTTCGCCGAAAGTATCAGGGAATGTAAGAAAATCTACTTGGGAACTCAAGCCCGATTGATCTATCCTCTATGCACTTCTTGTATATAGTAGTTAGAATTTTCTTTGTTTTATGTTTTTATGTCTTTTGTATAGTTTCTTTATTTGTCTTTTATATTAGAATCTTATACTATAAATATCTCTCGCTGCAAGACCTAAGTAGCAATTTTCTATTTTCATCTTATAGAGTGAGGATAATATTTAAATTAAGTTGGGGAGGTATGGGTGTGAAGTTACTTTTTTTGTTGTTTTATTTAAAAATTATGTTCGTCTTTGTAACTGGAAGACGTTAAAGAACCGGATAGTGAGTCAATTTTCAATAATTTTTTGAGTCATTTTTTAAATTTCTTTTCTTAAAAGTTCAAAAAATGGACGAAAAACTATTTTGGTTAAGTTTAATTTTACTACGTCACTTTCCAAAAGATATACATACATTGATCATGCAAAAAGCTAAATCTGTTCGAAATTTAGAAATCTTTGAAAGTCAGGCAAGACCCTTGTGTGGAAAGAGCACATATGCTATACATCGAAGAGCAAATCGTCTCTGTTCTTGTGTAAAATGTGGTCGTACAGAACATCTGAGACGGTATAATAAGTGTGCGGAACCAATTTCAGGTCGATCGTTAGATCGTTTACGGTGGATTAGGGATGGGCAGAGCAAGGATTACCCTGAGACGCCATCCTATTCCGGCCCGATGCTAAACAGATACGTGAGATCTGAAATTAACCGTGTCACTAATGTTACTGAACCAGACTAGATATGATCAATGAAATGTATAGCTTTTTGGGAATATATGTATAGTTGTAAATAAATATAAATAGCTATTAGATTAAATAGGAAATTCGTAAATAAGAAATAACAAATAATAAAAAAAAACCACCAATTTTTGACAAGAAAAAGAATGGTTAGCAAAATTTTATAGAATATATAAAGTTGTATTTAATTTTGTAACTGTAGAATTTCAGGAAATCAGGAGCAGCAGACTGCAGTTACAAAGTGCAAAATCCAGTCATTCCAGAGGAGAATCTTCTAACTCTTAAATCGACTGGAGATTTAAAAAAAAAAAAAAAAAAAATTTTACTTTCTTTCACTCAGCCTTTACATTATGTGCTTTTAGTTTATGCAATTTACTTTATGTTTTTAAGCATGCTGTGTGTTTTAATTTAAGTCCTGAAAAAAAAAAAAAATTTAGTTAGGAGATGTATTTCATATAATTTACAGATAAAATAAGTTAATATTCCTATGCTTTGTAAAAATAACCTTAATCTGATCACATGGGATTTTCATATTATATTTATATATTATCTTAATATTTTTGTTAAAACTTACTTTTACAAGCACAAATAGATTTCTTTTATTTCAGAAACCTTGTGAAATAGTACACTCTTTGCATATATAGTGGAGATATATAACCAATTGCAGAATTTGAGCTAATCTCCCTTGGAGAGATATTCTACATCTACTCAAGTAAACATCTTCGATTCTACGGTAAACTTTCTTTGAATAATCTCATTAATTTTGTTTTGATTAGCACTCGTTAGACTATATTACTTGCATTATCCTTGAAATTCTTTTTATAGGAATGATACAAATGAATAATTTCTGGAAAATGATCTTAGGCCATGTTTGATTAATTTTGAGCCTTAACCATTTCTTTTACAAAATTATATCCTTAGTCAGCCATGTTTGAGCCTAAAATAGTATAAATTCTTTTCATGAAACCCGAAAAATACCTGAGCCAGATAAAAATATATTAAACCTACATTTGCTACATAATTTTCATGCACCCTCTTTTAAATCAACAGGATACAGAAAAGCAGAAAAAAAAAAAGAGAGAAAAAAAGGCATGTGTTGAGAACGAGATGGAGCGTAAAACGCACTCGTTCAAGAAAAAGTGAGATGGAGCATAAAATGCACTCACCAAATGAAAAAAAAAAAAGAGCCAAGAAAGTGAAAAATGGAAAGAATAAATAAATAAAGTTTTAAGAGGTGTGCCAAAAGGTAGCTTTTGAACCCCATAGACGTCGTTTCTTAAATCCTAAACCCAATGGCCACAATACAACCTAATGAAAGTCCTTTTTGATTCCAGAAATCATGCAATTGTATTTGTCCTATCTATCTACAAAAGGAGAATGTTAATAATATAGCTAATATAGTGTTGATATCATGTCATGAGATTATGTCAAATTCCAAATTTTATTCAAATATCCGTTAATTCAAGTATATTACATGTGAAATTATTTACTTTGTTTACAATAATCTAATCACATGTAATTACTAAGAGAATAGTCACCATAACGTATATGAATTCTTTGCTGAGTGTATTTCCGGAAAGGATTGACATCGAGACTACCATAAAAGAGGGTAATATTTCCTAAATAATTTGTGAAACAAAAGAAATCAACACACACACACAAGTTTTTGTAAAATATATAGATAATATTATAACTAACATATGTTACTCTTATAGTGATCAGAAAAGGAAGTCTTTCAGAGAAACAGAAGGAATATTGATTTATTTTTGTGAAAAATATGAATAATAAACTCCTAACTACTGAAGTTTGCAGGTAGCTTCACTGAAAACCTTCACGAGACAAAACTCGTCCACTAGGGATCACCTAGGGGTTTAACGGCTTGTTGCATATGCTAAATGCAATCGTGAAAAGATCTACGAAAATGATTTTACTCCTGTTTATAATGTATTATAATTTATGTTTACTAGGGACTAGTAAAGTTTAAGTTGGGGGGTGTGATTAACCCTAAATTGTGTGTAAATTAAAATGATAAGTACTCACTTTTGTAAAAATGAAACAACTAAATATTATGAATTATGTTTTGGGTGTGAATTAAAGTTTTTAATAAATTATGTTAAAGATTGCAGGGTCAAATGCAGAAATACTGGAAAGTACAAGACAATTTTGTAAAGCTGGAAATGACGAAGGACTAAAGTGCAATAAAGAAACTTGGACCAATGGGAGCATGACACTTGGACCAATAAGGAAAAGACATGTGTACCAATGGAAGCAAGACAAGTGGCAGCCCAAGACGGCGACACCTAGCATCACTGCAAGGCACAACCTTCTGGAAGGTTGCGAAGTGGCAGCTCCGGACGGCGACACCTAACCCTACTGCAAGACATAACCTTCCTAAAGGGTGTGATGACCTTCCTAAACCCTCCCCCTCCCCCTCTATAAATAGGGGCTGAATTCTTACATTTTACAGAATCCACACACCAAAAAGAAAAGCCTTCACACCTTGCCTCCATTCTCTAGCCTTTCCACACCAAGTCTTCCTTTGTTCTTTTTTCTACATATAGTTACTTCCAACATACAAAATCAGCCCCTTATCCATACAAGACCAGCCAGCCTTCAAGCTCCAAAGGAAGAACACCTTAGAGAAAGATAGAGAGAAAAGAGAGAGGAATAGCCGGTGTGTGACACCCTTTCCGTATTTCTACATTTCTGTTGTAATCTTGTAACGCCCCAAATACCACCCTGGACGGCATTACATACTAAATCCATTTACATCATGAGAGCACTAATATCATCCATAAATAAATTAAACTTCATTCATCATCCATAAAATATTTACATCATTATCCAAAAGGATATGCCCAACCATGGCATTTACATCACAAATGATCAAACGTAACTTAGCAGCGGAATAACAAAAGAAAACTAAACTTCAAATGATTTCGAAATAAATTCTCAAGTCTATTACGAAGGAAGCTATATCTCTACAGGTCCATCTCGGGATCCACATTCCCTCCTATAGGAGCTTCCCAATATTCCAGCTCGTCAGTTCCGAGCTCCTCCTCTATACCAAGACTTGAAATATGTTGTTTGTAGGGGGTGAGCACTAAGCTCTGTAGCAACATTCCTCCCAAACTCGAACAAGGTTTATAAAAGTATATAAAATGGCCGGTCTCATTTCACAAATAGCATGTATAATCTTTGAAGTAAAACAGGACATTTTAAATAGATCTCAAGTTTAAAGAGTAACAATAATTGAATGAATAAGTGAAACCATTATACCGTTAACAAACCATTTCCAAAAATAATCCAGTCCACCATACACTGTTTCCACAAGTTCTCGCGGAATCCCATACTTCCCAAAACTCTTGTAGAAACCGTCTATGGTAAAATGAACAATAACCAATAATCCATTTCCAACTTTAAACCATTTAAGAAGGGCGCCTTCCGATGCATTGTCCCATACCAATGCACCGGCCAAGACGATTCAACCCATCATCTCATATATATATATATATATATTGGTTCATCCTCGTACCATGTATGTTGATTGCTTCTCATGAATCTACCCTACGATTATACCTAGTCCACCTATTACCATCACAATCACAAGCACTATAGGAAAGGGCGTCTACCATCCCAATGGCAGTGACGAGTCCCTTCCTAGGAAAAGTATACCATCCCTTGTTCGAACTCCAGTGAACGATAGTGGTCGCATTACCAAATGACAATCCACTACAAGTGTTAGGAAACCATCTCACCCCCACTGGGATAGACTAACCTCTAACACTCTACGGCATCTCTCGAAGGCAATCCAAGTCCATCACAACAACCATACAAATGAGGAAACCAAAATATTCTCAAAAACCCCCAATTTTCTCAAGTAATTGTACAAAGAGCAATATAAGAAAATGTACAAGAGATCATCATAAATACCATTTTGTTGTTCAATATGAAACACTAAAGTTTTGAAATCAAGAACCTATGAGTAATCAAACTTTGGAATCATTACCAATGAATATTAAGCTTGGAGTATAAAGAATAAAGGCGCTCCAAGCTTGAAAATCATGGACAAAGGAGAAATTATGATTTTACGGAACAATCATATATGAAAATAAATAACAAACGACTATCAAGGTGGGAAATCAAGAACAAAAGAACATTCAAGTCTTGGAACCAAGAATAAAGAATATCAAGTATTGAATATCAAGCTTAGAATTCAAGACAAAGGAACAATCATGTATTGAAATCAATAACAAGGGAGAAGTCAAGAGAAAAACACATCTCCCTTGAAGACTAGGGTTTGGTAGGAAACAAGGATATTCAAAGGTTACCCAACCATCACAATATTTTTCACATGGCATCAATTGCAAGAATAGCAAGAATTAAGGATGTGATAGCATACATATAACATTTAGAATGAAGAGATACATATAAATAAACCTAGCCTCAATGTAAAAGAATGGAAGAAAACCCCTACCTGTGTTCTTAAATTTGAGTGAAGGAGAGAAGGGTTTGATTTCAATTCAAGAACTCAGCGTTCTGTTCTTACTTCCTCTATTCGGGTAGCCTTCTGCTTCCGATTTCCTTTGGCCAGACTCCCACTCTGTCTCTCGGTTTCTCTCATAAAGCCTCCCTGACTTTCTTTTATTTTTGACTGTCTTTATATGCTACGAAGGTGGGACGTCTTATGTCAGAATAATTGAAACAAATCTTTTCCAAGACTTTTCTACAAGATTGTCCACAATCACAGACCATGTGTATCCCACCGATTTCTGTAATTGTGCAATATCTTGCATTATTTTTTTACTAATGTATTCAATGCTAGCTGTCATCCTTTTATTTTATAAATTTCTTTATTCTCTCTCTTTCTTTTTCTTTCCTTGTCTGCACTCTTTTCCTTTTTTCAAAGCTTTCACGTGGGTGAAAGACCAATGAATGAGAAAGTAAAATATTTACACTTTTCTCCCTTTATTTTATTTATCATATATATCAACCATAAACTTTACTATTCCTTATATTTTTTTATCAAAATTCATAATATTTTACACTTAAACTACTCCTAAAAATTTGGGATCTCACAATCTACTTTCCTTAAAAGAATTCCATCCTAAGATTCCTTAGTTCACCAAGAATCTCAAAAGTTGTTGGGTGCAAGATGTAACACAATAAAGAAAAAGAATATAAAGTGTTTATGGTTCAAAAGAAAAGGTTGTTATTGAATTTTTTTCAATAAAGGTGTAATTACACTAACTTTTTCTCAATTCACTAAACCGAATGAATATAAAATTTCAAATTTTACACTACTAACCCCTTTATTTTACTTATTATATATTTCAACCTCTCTATTTCACTTATTATATATTTCAACCACAAAACTTAAAACAATTTCATTATTATATATTTATATACATTTATAAAATAAATATATGGGGTGTTACAAATCTTTCTATTCGGACAGTTGAACTGCCGCCACTTTTGTGTCTTGAATGATAATAAAGGTGGTTGTGTTTCAAGTGTTCTTTGTGAAAGAAGTTATATTTTAATTTATGTTGTAATGAATACTACCCGCACTTCTTGCTTTTCTATAGTAATGGAGTGTGAGTAGTCGGTTATACCCTTCAAACTAGGGTAAACATATGTATAATATTGCTTAAGTTCTGGAAATGCTGATGTTTTATTTATATGTTTATCTATATATATATATATATATATATATATATATATATATATATATATTATATTAATAGACTGACAGTCTAACAACCACGGCGTTCCTATTGGTATGGCTCTGCTTCCACTGGAATACTGAGGATGTTTAACTGGCGGTTATGTAACCAGCTTTCCTAAGAAGTTGCTGGGTTATATATATATATATATATATAGATTATATTAATAGACTGACAGTCTAACAACCACGGTGTTCCTATTGGTATGGCTCTGCTTCCACTGGAATACTGAGGATGTTTAACTGGCGGTTATGTAACCAGCTTTCCTAAGAAGTTGCTGGGTTATGCTATACTACCACCAGTTCGCTTAAGACGCGGTTGTGTTATGGTTTATTATATAAACAAGTAACAATCATAACATCAAGGGAATAACTCAAGTATTCCTCATGAATGGCTTGTCCTTCTGGTTTGCTTGGGTTAATCAATTGAAGTGGATATAACCAGCTTTCCTAAGAAGTTGCTGAGTTATTATTTATACCACCAGCTAGCCTAAGAAGCTGCTATGTTATGATTTATATACATCAGACCTGCCGATTGACTTACCAGTAACATGGGAGTTAATTGTTGTGAGGTAGCATTTCCAGTAACTTAAGCAAGACAAAGCATATGGATCCCTAAACTGAAGGGTATATTTTATATTCCTGTCATCACTCTGCTTTATTTACGCACTTTCTTTAATTCATCTTTATTAAGCTAAGCTCACATCACAAACAATCAAACGATATTCTGCTTCAAACAACACCTTTAATATTTTTATTTTATTTTAAGTTTTAAATTACTAGACAACTCTCTGTGAGATCGATACTTGGATTTAAAACCGAGAAAACTACAATTTGACCACTTATACTTGGGTGTAAAATAATAATATAGTTCAAACACACTAACAAGTGCGAATCAGCAGCATTGACTTGATCGTTTGCATGCAATCGAGCATGCAAAAATTGAGCATTTCGATCCTAACTATGCTGAAATTCAAATTTTAGAGGATTCATTACTTGTTTCCGATCCTGAAATTTATGATTATTCTGATTTAAATGATGATGCATCTGACACTTTTATTCCAACGAGTTTATATGTACTCGGTAACCTTGTATGTTGTTTTCAACATCAACCACAATATTGACACACTGTATTTCTTACAGTCTCATGTAATAACATTGTTTTGTTTAATGTATAAGTATATTTTTTCCATATTTTGTACACTTTTGTAGGTCACATCTCATTGTTCGATGAACTTATAATATAAAATTGGAATAGAAAATTTTTTAACATATACAAAATTTTCAAATTTTGTCACAAAATTTACATACACAGAACCAGTATTTTAAGCATTTTTTTGTAATGTAATGTAATTAATAAAATTTTTTTAATTCATAACTTGATTTTTAGTTGCTTTCATAGTTTATAAATTTCTGTGCAAAACATGGTTCAATAATTTATTTTTTAGTTAAAAACAAAACACTGAACTAAATTTAATATCATTAAAAAATTTAACAAACACAACAGTTGCGTTATTGAAAAAAAGAGTTTTAAATTCCTTTTTTTAAAACTTCATTTACAATGATGTTTTTAAAAACGTCATTTACAATGATGTTTTTAAAAACGTCATCCTAAATGACGTTTTTAAAAAAAAAATTTAACGGCTGTTAATATGGCCGTTTCAATATACTTTTTTTTAACGTTATTTTCACTGACGACTTTCAAGACGTCATTATAAATGACGATTTAAATAACAGTTTTATAATTTGAAAATGTAATTTGAAATGATGTTTTAATCCATGAAGGCGTTATTCGGAATGACGTTTTTAAAAAGAGATTGGATTTGAGAAATAAGTATAAAACTGACTGAGTTTGGGAATAAAGACCTCAGGGAAGCTGGCTTTGGTCAAAAGCTCGTATTGTCTTTGATCAATTTATATGAGTTGATGAATTTCTCATCTATTTTACTTAGTCTAACACAAATTATTTAAATATTGTAGTAGATTAAGGAACAAGTGGACTAACTTACTAAAGATAAAAAGGATTGGGGCACTATTAAATTTTTAAACAAAATTAAGGGGGGCAATGAGATAAATAAGTCAAAGTTTTGTTGCCGTCACTGTATATTTTGGTAATTCCTCAAAAGTCAGTGGGGGCAACTGCCCCCACATATATACACATAGTTCTGCCCTTGAAAATATAAGAAGATAAAATTGTTACATCAATTCGTACCTATGGTGAACTATGGAATTAAACAAGTAATGCAATAAAACAGTAATTAACAAACCAATCCGAAAGTAGAACAAGAACGGATCAAAGCTAGTGTTTAGCATTATGTTCTAAAAACGAATTTCACCTCGACACTGCTGCTTATGAAACCATTAAGTTTGTCAAGATATTATGATCAGATTATATACAGAATAAACACTATAGTCTATATGTCTGGCGAACCAAAACTGATGTTTACACTCTCCTTTTGGTGCATTGGATTGTAATTTAGAAGTTAACACCAATGAGCCTACTTGGATTGTAATTTAGAAGTTATTTTTCAACTATTGCCTTTTTTTTTCTTTTTCTTTTTTTTTTTTTCCCAAAATGCTGTTATTTTAAAATTATTTATAATTTTATTGTTCTTTAAGAAAAATGTGTTTTAACCAAAAATGTATTTTGAAACACAAGTCTCAACAAAACATTCACTGAAACTTTAAAGACCATTTGCTGCCATTCTGTAGCTTAAATTCTTTGACACAATGCAAGAGCATGAATACTATAAATCTGGATAACACGAGTCTCCATCGCTAGTTATTTTAAAATTTGATAGCTAATTACTATATTATTAATTAGACTTAAACCATCTATAATTGTGAAATTAGTTGTTTCCTACCTCAAGTAGTTTTCACTTCATGAAAACGAGTATTGACCAACAAAAACAGTGTCTCCCTTCTTCACAGCCTGTAAAAACCAATAAACAGTCTCATTATGTATGAAGACCAAAATAAGACCAAAATAAAAAAATTTACCATGCAGTCTTGGAATTAAAAAAATTTCAGCAAATATGAATATTATTAAAGATGCTATCTATACCTGTGTGTGTATATATAGAGAGATACCAGACTATCTATACCTGTTGGGTATGGTAGCTGTGGGCTGCCGGTGGTAGTTCTGCGGAGGGTGGGTTGCGGACCTAAAATTACACATACTTGTGTGTGTGTGCATATGCATATATTCAAAGAGAGAGAGTGGGGAGATGCATTTAATGAATGCGACTCATTGTGGAATTAAATGCATTTTATTATTGTTCCATCAGTTAAAATGTATTATGTCTCCAAATTATATTTCAACAAATAACTCATTTTAGATTTGGGTAGATTTTTTCCACGTTTTCTGTCGAAAAGCTGAGAAGAGACTGATGACGACATCAACTCTTCTAGGGTCTTCTACAAATCAGGCCAGTTTCAGGGGAGCAGATTACAGGTTTTGGTAGATTTTCTCCATGATTTCCGTTGAAAAGCTGAGAGGAGCTGATGGTGTTCCTCTGAGAAAGCCATCCTTTGTCCTGTTGGTTTGTCACATGGAGAGCAAGAATTATGGCCTACATACAGAGAATAAATGGAGAGATGAAGAAGTGTGGGACTCGCCATATGAACAGTAACCGGACGAAACAATGCATCGCCTCTTTTATAATATAGGATTTACGTCAAGAAGCTGAGAAGAGAAAGGGTCTATTCTTCTAGGGTGTTCTCTGCACGTTGAGGTTAGGGTTTGAATAAAGGGTCTGTTCTTGACTCTGCACAATTGTTGATTAACAATGGTGCATCATTTTGCTGTTCTGGAGCTAAGAACGAAGAAGACAGAGTTCTTAGTTGGGCCCTTGAATAGCCTTTTACCCAAATGGTCCATCAGATTGAGCTTATATTAAAATTGGGCCTACAGAATCTTATTCATAGGGTATATTTTGGAGAAGGCCCAGTGCCAAAACAAGGGTGTGCTGGAAGGGCCAGATGTTATATATGGTAAGAAAATGATCAAATTTTCGATTACACTAATAGTGCTAAGAAGGAGAAAAGCGTCACGTAGTGTAATTATCTAATAAGTGAACTGATGGATAAATGAACTCCATAAATTTTAATAACCACTCATCTATATAATGTGACAATTGCCCCATGTAAGAAGTCAGATTCACTTTATTCATTTTTTAGGTTTTTATTAGACACTGACACTGCATGATATTACTGACGTAGTGTAACTGTTACACTCAATATTTATTCGTGAAGAAAGACATGAAGGTTTTGACTCGATGGCAAATACTCTAGGCCTTTGTTTCTTGTTTATGAAAATTTTTCGGGATTAAGACACTAGTCAAAATTAGATGTTTGTTTCTTGTATCCCAAATTTACATCTCAAATCAATAAAGAATGTTTGGATTAATGGGTCTCATTAATTTTTTTTGACAGGATTCATTGATGTAACCATCCTTGTTGATTTGGGATGCAAAACATTACGATAAAACTGCGGTTCTAGATGGTCCCCTTCATTTAGACATTAATTAATAGGATATCCAACAGTTAAATGATCACCACAAATATTCTTCTATCTGATCTTGGGCTTGAATTATCCATCTTCTTCTTCTTTTTTTCTTTTGTTTTTTCGGATTGGAAGCCATTAGTATAAGATAAATTCTTGTGTCCAGGCTATGCCAGCTGCATAGAGAAATTTAAAACAATAAGTGCCATAATTCATAGGATTTGGTAGAATGGATGACAGGTATTGAAAATAGTCAAATGACACCATATAATTAGGGGTGTTCATCCTACCCTATGGGTAGGAAATATAGTCTTTCGTCTTCCTACTCGATACTTTGCGGAAGAATTTTTTTTTGCCCTACCTTACCCGATCAGGTGTAGTATTCTTACCCGACTTCCTATCCGATTAATCGGATAGGAAGTCGGGTAAGAATACTACACCTGATCGGGTAAGGTAGGGCAAAAAAAAATTCTTCCGCAATCGGGTAGGGAGTCGGGTAAACACTTTTGTAACTATTAATTTTTGGATTATTTTAACAATTCAATTAAATAACATGCACTAATTTAACAATACAATAAATCAATAAAACTAAAACCTAAAACAACTACAAGAACAATTACAATAAAATACAAGAAAGCATGAATATCAATTCATCATAATTGTTATACAAATACAATAATAATTATTTTAAGTTTTAAACCATATTAAACACATTAAAATCATAACTACTCTAACAGATCACCAGTTCACCACAAATCATGTAATCTACACAAAAAACAAGTCTATATTTTAGCAACTCAAACATCCACAATAATAACAATGTTATAATATAAATTATACCACACAAATACTCTTATAATTACTAAAAAAATATAAAAAAGTTAAATATATTTTTTGTGGGTAAGGTAGGATAGGAATGCGGAAATTGATGGGTATTCCGCATTCCTACCCGATTTAATCAGAAGACCAAAAATTCTTCCGCATTCATACCCGATTTTTGCGGCTAGTCATTCAGTAGGGTAGGGTATAGTCGGATAAGATAGAAAATTATGGCCAATCAAAAATTTGAACACCCTTACACATAATATAGTCTCCTGTTGAAGACTCCATTTCCTACAAATAAAAAGCATTCTTATATATATATAAGTTTGGTAGTTCAAAAGCAATTAATATAAAATGTGAGTGACACTCATTGTGTTTTGCACATCTTTTTGGAGAGTGTAGCTCTCCCTCACCTTAATCGCAATATAGATTAAAGAGCAAAAATTCTTTATTTATTAAGTTTATTACCAATGAATAATCAATGTAAGAAATAGGACACAATGATTATTACCCATTTTGATATTGTCTCCTTATGAATTGGACAATACTATGCTATTCCCTATCCCATAGTATTACTATACCGTGGGCAACCAAACTCGTCCAAAGATATTGGAAAACTTTAACTTTCATGCAAGAAACTGTTTCCAATGCAACAGAAAGTAAATTGACCTTTCTAAAAAAGAAAAAGAATCCAATTTGGAACCAAAATGAAAGGTAGGCTGCAAAAATTCCCATTACAAAGAATTTGGATTTTCTGACACAAGGTGGTATAAGTTACTGTGTGCGCATAGACACCTGGTCTGCCCTGAAATCCTTATTGGCTTTGTTTAATATGGATCATTCATTGTAGTCTTCTTCCACATTCAATTTCAGAGAGGTTGCTGGGATGGCTATGAAGTTGAGTTGGCATAAAATAGCATCTTGACAAATTTCTCTGCCAGTCATGGGACAAGCTGAAGTAGAGATTTTTGGGGATCGATCCTTCCCGGGGAAAAGATTCTTCAGCAGCAAACTCATGTTTAGATGGAACCTACTCCAGTGTTGTCAGCAGCATATGTAACTACTAACTAGTTTTCCATCATCGGAAGTTTCATCCTTCGTTAAAACCTTAGGTACAGGCTGCAACTGTAGAAGTTGCTGAATATCATTCTTCAGAGACATTTTTCTTTCCATAAGAGTGTCCAATGGTTTGCCAATCAATTGTGGAGGCGTAAATTGAAGTTTAGCAATTGCATGAGTTTGGTAGCCCGCAAGTTTGGGTTTATCAGTTCATTGTGAACCAACTCACTGGGCTTATTTTCCATTTCTGCAAATTGAGGTCCTGGTGGCACAAATTGAGGTTTAGCAACTACAGTTGTTCGGTGGAGCTCAAGGTTTTGGCTTTTCAGCTCACTTTCAATCAATCTGTTAGGCTCAGGGAATGTTTCCTCGGATTGCAGTTTTGAGGGAGGAGATTGATTCTAATATTACATCTTTATCTGCTTCTACATTGTCCTCAGATCTTTCTAACAGAGATGACACTTCAAATACCTGCATCACCTCGTCCTGTTCGACCATTTTAAGATTCCCAAGTGAAATGGTAGATTGGTTCGCAATTCCGAACTCGGGATTTGGCAATGGCTTACGTTTTCCCTCCCAAGGAAACACTTGACTCATTCTTCTACATGGAGCTACCCAATGGAGGCTGATTGGTTTTTTTTTTTTTTTCGTTTTTTCTTTCTCAACCTCGGGCTAGCGACACATATATAACATATGAACTGTAGAAGGGGAGCTTGATTGCAGCACAAAGAATGAAACTTGGTCTGGAGTAAGTGCTTGGTTCTGTAATTGGACCGATTGTTTGATAGCGTGTTCTGACTGGGGACTAACACCATTACCCTGATTTTGTGGGCTAAAAATTGAGATGGAAAGTTCTCTTCTTTGATAGATCTTTGCATGTAGCAATATCAATTGCTGCTATAATAGAAGTAAATAGCCCTGGTTGAAAAACAATACCCTGAAGAAGAGTGCCAGCATTTCCAACCTTACAAAAATAAAATATCCAGCATCAAAAGAACCCTCTATAACACCAGAAACCTCATGGTCGACAAATTCATCATCAATACTATCATTTGAATTGACTTCAACATATAGATTTTTCTTTATGATATCAGATGCAGCAGTTACATTTGTGTGTGGGTTTAACTGTTTAATAATAAGACTCACATCTTTACGGGCCGCCAGGCCCCCCCGGGGGGGGAGGGAAGGGGTGCCCACATTTTCGTTCAATGGGAAGGTCTGCTAAAGTGCAAGTGTTTGTCCGCTCATTTTGTTCACTCATTTTAGCTTCAATTATTTCAAAACAACACAACAATAATGCATTGCTTTTCAATATAACACGGGTGATTAAAAAATGAATTATTGTAGGTTCCTCATCACAAACCTTGTAGTCTGTGACCCTTTCTAGGTTCGGTTAGAAAGTTGATCATCAATGTGCAAGAACAACAAAATGCGTCCTTAAATTTTGCTGCATGGATGAAGCTGGAACGGACTCATAAAACACTATGATTGACATCTACTGATATCATGAAAGAAGAAAGTTGCCAAAACAGCAGAGGCCAACAATACTAATGGTACTACGAGATGTAGTCAAGAGGAACATTTTATATCTAAACATGATACTAAAGTTAATATCAATAAGGTAGAAGTTAGATACCAGAACTAGCAAATGAATGTTTGAAAGAAGCTAGACAAATTATTAATTGAAGTAGGTACTTGTGATTCTTTGGACATTCTAAACTAATGCTTTGGATATATCAGCGCATAGGTGACGAATGATGTAATTTACTTGTGAAGGCCAATGTCAATCTAACACTTTGAAAAGACAATAAAGATATCGTTTACTTGGGTTGGAGGTGGGAGAGGGATCGCCAAAGCAATTGATTGATTTAGTTGACACAACTGGATGGTTAAGGCTGCTGGAATGGAGTAGAGAATCTCCAACATACATCAAATTCAAAAATATAGATTGTAAAATCAGATCTGTCATTACTGAGATTAGCAATACCATTAATGAGAACAAATGAGAAGGAAATGTTCAGGGGATGCTCTTCATTTTTAGAATTAGTTGTATAGATTTCCTATTAAATGCAAGCCTATGCTGATAATGTCGATGGGCTTCCTATTAACATTATATGTCAAAGGTTGTCCTAGATAATTTCCAAGGATAGAAGTAATATAATCTACCCCAAATATCCCATATATGTTGGATATCCACTTGCTAGTAATAAAAAAAACTAGCAAGAATCAACCTTTGATAAGTACATGCAAAATAAAGCTAGCCCAATGATTTACAGCCCCAAATCTGCAATCCAAGTCAAATGAATATTGATTTTGCAATGCCTTTTTTCATTACCTCTGTTCCAGGGTGGGGCATAAAGGGGATGAGGAGGGATTCTAAGGTGAGGTTAAATAATTAACTTGTAAAAGCCACAAGGGCAATATCGTATAATTTTATTATTAAAAAAAATTAAAAATAAATAAGATTCCTTTGAATTGAGAACAGAAATATGATTCATGACTGAAAAACTTGGAAAACTATATGCTCCAACATCAAACAAATTAATAGTCTGCTTTACCAACAACAGGGGAATGGAATGGTCAAAATAGCCAGTAGACCAGGAGTTCGAATTCCTAAGGCATCACCATGGGTTCACTAGACGCAAAAGTCTACTAATTCCAATAGACTTTGTAATTTTTTAGCATTCAAACTATAACCTATCTTTTATAGTCTGTTTGAAAGTAATACAGAAATCCCAAATAACAAAGTAGGTATCCACACAAGTAGATAAATAGGAAAGAGAAGATAGGGAAGGAACCATTGAAAACTATATCAAGCATATGAAATTCCAAAAATGAAAACATGACGTAATAATTCAGAGATCAAGCCCAAAAATGTATACCCTTTTTTCATCACCAACACTATGATGTAGACAATGACATCGATCGGCATGGTTTTTAGAACTTAAACATCTAGATGAATGACAACCTAATTGTTTCATACAAACTGGAGTATACCACAATCAGAAAAAGCAATAAAACCATGTATGCATGTGTAGTGTACAGATATATCTCTGCTTTTCCGTATCATTCCTTTTTTTTTTTTTTTGAGATAATACAGCAACTTATGGGTAGATGGTTCACTCAAAATTGTTTCTATAAAATGGAATTTCTGTTGGAACTTGTTTGTTGATTTATTATTGAATCTCATTTTGTAACAGGAGAAGAACCAAACTGCCCGTGTTGAACATGAAGCTACTGATAGAGTAGTATACTAAAATTTTGCTTTTTGTAGTAAAACTCGATTTATTAATTAATAAAAGTTTGTTCTTTCCATTTTATTGAGAACCAATATAGACAAAATATTTGTATTATATTTTATATATGATATGCAAGTGTGTCTTATATTTTACATTGTATATTATCTGGTGTGTAGAGTTTGGCTTATGTACAGAAGACCAGATTATCGGATCCTTGTATAATATGAGTATATGTTTACAATCGTAGATGGAATTGAACACGCCATCGGTATGATCGTAGTGTAATATTCTGGCATAATTTGTCTTGACTATAGAAGATTGTTTGATGTCTTGATTATTACACTAGTACATTTTGTGTGTTAAACAGACTCATATTGAAGTTATTATCTTTTACTAATTTAATAAGATAATAAATATCTCAGGATTATTATAATTGCTTATGTTCTTAATCCCTAAATATTTAATTGCCACTGCATATAATGTTTATCACTTTAATTCGCCAAAGAGTGAGATTCATATTGGGTCAATAAGCTCGATGAATTGGGAGACAATGTTATTTGTATAGTAAAAATTAAATATTAAAGGAAACCACGTCCTAGTATTTAAGTGGGTTGATGATGCGCTCTTGAGGAATTTTATAAGTTTAGTCCATGTCAAACCCTGCAGGTAGATTTAATTATCCGACATGACAAATAAGTTGAGTGGTAAGGTCTCAAGGAATAAAAGAAGTCAATTAAATATAATTGTTAGTGATTTATTTAATTGATGGACAACTGTAATCTAAAACGTATGGAGATTATTAAGCATATGATAATAAGGAGCTCGAATATAATTCTGAAATAAGGCCTAGGAGATTAATAATAAATTTTTAGTGGACTGACTTATTATTATTGAGTTGTAGGATGTTTATTCTGGGTTGAACATAGGAATCCTAAGCCCATTAGGAGCCCGGTCCTTATTTCTCCTTAGGGTTGCTGTCGTAGCCTATATATAGACGTCTAGGTTTTCTATTTCAGTATCTTTTCTTTACTCATGTTTTAAGGGAGGCTGAAAGAGAGAACAAGGATTCGGAGGTCTTGGCAACCTGCACTGCATCCGAATTTCGATGTTGGGAGATATATTACAGAAGGCCGCGAGGTTTGTCGAGCTGTAGTCGTTGTTCTGTTCTGCGTTCGTGCTGAGACGAGATCAGTCTCGAGAAATCTCGAAGGTAAGCCATAATTCCGCCTTGTAGGATTTTAAAGGAAATTTTTTAATATTCGATACATACGCGCTGTCAACGGCTCTTGGGATTTCCGTTCCAACAAGTGGTATCAGAGCCATCGTTGATACCATGTATAGACCAAATTCTACCATGTTGTCCAAATAAAACGAATAGATGTATACCATGAATGATGGGTGGAACGTAGAACTGTACTAATCCCTGTTTTGCAGCATTCTTGTCCCGCAATTATGGTCACATAATTTTTATTAATCGTATTATGTGATTGGATCCCACAATGGTTTATTCGTAGTTAATATTATGGCAAAGGACTTATACGATGGTTTATTCGTATCTTTCTGTAATAATTATAGTGGTATGTGAACTCCCTCGTGGAGGCATAGGGTCATGTATGATGTTTTTTGTTGTAAGGTTACTGTGGAAGATGACTGTTTTAGAAACAGTTTTCGTGACAGAAACCTTAGTATGTCGATCCCCGCGACCTGACCGGGCAGGTCGATCCCCAAAATTCAGTCGAAGCGCAACATCGACGTAGCTGGATTCATCTCAGATTGCTAGAGTCCTTGTTGGATTGAAAATGAAGACATGACCATAATAGCTGGGAGTCCTTATTTTATTCAGTCTCATTGTTTATGTTAATCTCTATGTTTTATTCATGTTCTTATTATGTGGGTAGTTAACTTGTATAACAGTACCCTGATATATGGACAACATGGATAATTGACCTACCTTAGTTTTTTTGTTGGTAATGGATTAATATTTAATTATATTGTTTTAAAATAAGGAAGTTAAAAGTATGAATGTGTAATTAGAAAATAAAATTGAATCCTCTATTTTTTTTTTAAAATAGTTGTGAGGATTTGAAATTTTATTTATTATACATACTACACATAAAAATGGGGTAAGCCAGATATCTTTATAATGACAAACATCCTTATTTTAAGCCAATACAAATTAAAATATTAAATAACTAAGTGGGAGATGGAATTTATCTTGTATAAATCTCATGGTCTCCATTACTGGTTTGTAGGTGATGTAATTAATTTTGCGTGTTGGCCTTAATGCCTTCCTCTCTATCAGATGAAATTAATTACAGAATCACCGGTACAAACTTCCTATAGGGATAAATTTTGGGTAAATGCTAGTATGAGCTCACTTATCCACCTGAAGAGAGTTCATTACGAAACTATTGACACAAAGTTAAGTAATGATAATAGTATCCTCTCTATCTGAGTCACTATTGTTATTTATAGGACTAAAGCTAAACCAGCTATTTAATTTTACTTGTCATGGTATAGTGGTTACATAGTAAAATTAATAGGCAATGGTCTTTCTGGAAAAATGATGGATAGTATACGTCCTCCCCTATTGAGGCATGTTATTCGCGATGCTTTAGGCTGCTGGTGTATTCATTTAAATATTGGTAGAGGGAACCAAAAATTAAATTTGAATTCAATGTTTTATTTTGCCCGTCATAATTTTTTTTTAAATTATGTAATTTTCAGGTTTTTTAAAATGGGTGGTTCTTTCAATCCTCTTTATGTTATACTTAAAGAAAACAAACTAGATGAATCAAACTATATACAATAGAAAAGAAATTTGGATATTGTTTTAACTACTGAGGAGTACAAATTTGTGCTCAGTGAACTCTGTCTAGATGAACCTGATGATGGGTCAACCGAAGAGGATGTCCTGGATTATCGGAGATGGACAAAGGCTGATGAGATAGTGCGGTATTACATTCTGGCATCTGTGTCAGATGTGCTGCAACATTAGCAAGAGTCTATGGCCACTGCTTATGACATGATTGTGAGCCTCAAAAATATGTTTAGGGATCAAAGTCGTGCGGCTAGGCAAATGGCGATGAGATAACTAATGAACATAAATATGGCCGAAAGGAAACCAGTAAGGGATCATTGTCTGAAGATGATGAGTCTCCTTAATGAGCTGGAGGTCCTAGGAGCTGAGATTGACGGGGAAACCCAGGTTGATATCATACTCCAGTCACTGCCAGAGTCTTTTAAGCAGTTTCACCTGAATTACAATATGAATAAGTGTTCTTATACATTGGCGGAACTTTTTAAGGAACTCCAGGCAGTTGAGGGTCTGCTTCAGAAGCAGGATCATGTTTATGTGATTGAGAAATGTTCTAATTCTAAGCTGCCAGGCCAGAAGAAAAAGAAAAAGGCTCAAAAGCAGGTTAAGGCGCCTAAAGCTATAGTGAAAAAACCTAAAGACAAGTGTTTTCATTGCAAGCATTCAGAGCACTGGAAGAAGCAATGTCCGGTTTATCTCTCTAAGATGAACAATCCAGGTAAATCTCATTTACCAGTTATTGAATCATGTTTAGCGGTCTCATCTACAAGTACCTGGTGTGTAGATACGGGAGCCACTAATCATGTCTGAAAATACTTGCAGGAGTTTCAAGAAACCAGACGACTTAGTGATGGGGAGATTTATCTTCACATGGGCAATGCTACGAGAGTGGCAGCAGTTGTCGTAGGAGATTTTCATTTATATTTTGGTAGAGATAGGATTTTAATTTTGAGAGATTTTCTTTATGCACCAGATATTATAAAGAACTTAGTTTCGATTTCTAAATTAGTTAGAGATGGATATAATGTTTATTTTAATGACTATGTGGTTATTAAGTATAATAAGTAATTTATCTATTCTGGTTCATTGGTGGATGATCTTTATATTGTTAATCCTACCTCAGCTACACTGCAATTAACTGAATTGAATAATACTATTACCTCGTCATGGAAGAGAAATGAACCTTCTAAAATGAACCAAACGTATCTTTGACACTTACGCCTAGGTCATATTAACTTAAGAAGGATTCAAAGACTGGTTGCAAATGGACCATTGAGTTCATTGGAAGTGGAGGCACTTCCAGTCTATGAATCTTGCTTGGAAGGTAAAATGACTAAGAGACCCTTTACAGCCAAGGGCTATAGAGACAAGGATCTGTTGGAATTGGTTCATTCTGATTTATGTGGATCCATGACTATCCAAGAAAGAGGTGGCTTTGAATATTTCATTACTTTTATTGATGATTATTCAAGGTATGGGTACATTTATTTGATGCGCCGTAAATCTGAATGCTTTGAGAAATTCGAAGTGTTTAAGGCTGAAACGGAGAAGCGTCTAGGGAAGTGTATCAAGACATTACGATCTGATCGCGGTGGTGAGTACCTCTTAGGAGAGTTTAGGAATTACTTATCAGAGGTAGGGATAACATTCCAGTTGTCTGCACCTCACACACCACAACAAAATGGTGTGGCAGAAAGAAGGAATAGAACTCTTATGGATATTGTTAGATCTATGATGAGTTATTCAGTTTTACTCGATTTCTTTTGGGGATATGCCTTGGAAACAGCGACATACGTTCTAACCTTGGTACCGTCTAATTCAGTACCTACCACTCCCACAGAATTGTGGACTGGGCGTAAGCCTAGTTTGTGACACATTAGGATTTGGGGGAATCCAGCACACGTGCTGAAAGGGAACACAGATAAGTTGGAGTCAAGAACAAAAGTCTGCTTGTTTATAGGGTATCCAAGAGGAATAAAATGTGGTCTTTTCTATAATCCTAAGGATCAGAAGGTCATTGTTAGCACCAATGCCCGATTCTTAGAGGAAGACTATGTGATGGATCACAAGCGTAAGAGTAGAATTGTTCTCGAAGAGTTAAGAGGAGATAGATCAGACAATACTTCTTCAATACCAACTTTACAAGGGGAGGCATCACATGGAAAAGTAGATGATATCTCATTGCCTCGTCGTAGTGGGAGGAATATCTCGTGCAGAACCTGCACGAGATGTTACTTGATAATACACAGATACAGGCAGAGCCTCGTCGTAGTGGGAGGGTTGTTCGTCAACCCAAAATGTATATGTTCTTGGAAGAGTCTTTTGACAGGATTTCTGAGGAACAAAATGCTGATCCCTGGACCTTCAACGAAGCACTCCAAGATAAAGATGCAGATCTTTGGCAAAAGGCTATGATATCTGAGATGGAGTCCATGTACTCCAATCAGGTCTGGGAACTTGTAGAACCACCCAATGGGATAAAACCCATTGGATGCAAGTGGGTCTATAAGAGAAAGAGAGGATCTGACGGTAAGGTGGAAAAATATAAAGAAAGGCTTGTTGCGAAAGGGTTTACTCATAAAAAAGGAATCGATTATGATGAGACCTTTTTGCGGGCAGTTATGCTAAAGTCAATTTGAATTCTCTTATCCATTGTAGCTTATCTCGATTACGAGATTTGGCAAATGGACGTCAAGACAACATTCCTTAACTGGAATCTTGATGAGTGCATCTATATGGTACAAACAAATGAATTTGTAGCAAAGGGCCAAGAGCATCTAGTGTGCAAGCTTAAGAGATCCATTTATGGACTTAAGCAAACATCTAGATCTTGGAACATTTTTTTTTATCAGACTATTAAATCTTATGGTTTTAATCAATGCCGTGATGAGTCCTGTGTGTATAAAAGGCATGATGAAAATGTGGTGGTGTTCCTAGTACTTTATGTAGATGATATCTTGCTCATCGAAAATGATGTGGGGGTGTTATCTTCTGTTAGGGTATGATTATCCAATCAGTTCGATATGAAGGATCTGGGAGAGGCTAGTCACATCATTGGGATCAAGCTTATGCGAAATCGCAAAGTTATGATGATAGGCTTATCTCAAACTACCTATATCGATACCATTCTAGCCCGTTTTAGCATGCAAAATTCCAAGAAGGGATTTCTTCCTTTTAGACATGATGTTTCTATGTCAAAGGAGCAGTGTCCTAAGACACCTGAGGAGATAGAGAGCATGAAGGCAGTTTCTTATGCTTCGGCAGTGGAAAGTCTCATGTATGCTATGTTTTGCACTAGACCTGATCTGTTTTGCTGTTGGCATGGTTAGTAGATATCAGTCTAACCCTGGGCAAGAACATTGGACTGCGGTAAAGCATATTGTCAAGTACCTGAAAAGGACAAGAGATTATATGTTAGTTTACCAGGTAGATAGTCTAGTATCCATCGGGTACACAGACTCTGATTTTCAGTCAAATATGGATTCTAGAAAGTCAACTTTAGGATATGTGTTTACTCTAGGAGGTGGAGCCATAAGTTGGAGGCGTATCAAGCAATCTTGTATTGTTGATTCCACAATGGAGGTCGAGTACGTGGCGACTTCTGAAGCAGTCAAAGAGGCAGTTTGGCTTAGAAACTTCCTAATATATATATTTAGAAGTGGTATCCTTGATAAAATCGGCTATTATACTTTATTGTGACAATAGCGGAGCGATTGCTAACTGGAAGAAACCATGAACGTATAAGAAGGGAAAGCACATTGAGTGTGAATATCACCTTATACGAGATATCGTGGGAAGAGGTGATGTAGTGGTGACCAAGATTGCATCAGCAAACAACCTGGCAGATCCCTTTACAAAGAGCTTACCAACAAAGACTTTTCAGACTCATGTGGAGGGAATGAGAGTTAGATGTATGACATCATGGCTTTGAGTATAAGTGGGAGAATTGATAGATTAGTATACTAAAAGTTTACTTTTTGTAGTGAAACTCGTTTTATTATTAATTAATAAAAGTTTGTTCTTTCCATTTTATTGAGCATCTATATGGGCAAAATAATTGTATTATATTTTATATATGATATACATGTGTATCTTATATTTTACATTGTAGATAATCTGGTGTGTAAAGTTCGACTTACGCACAGAAGACCAGATTATCGGATCCTTGTATAATATGAGTATATGTTCACAATCATAGATGGAATTGGACACGCCATCAGTATGATTATAGTGTAATATTCTGGCATAGTCTGTCTTGACTATAGAAGATTGTTTGATGTCTCGGATTATTGCACTAGTACATTTTGTGTATTGAACAGACCCATGTTGAGGTTATTATCTTTTACTAATTTAATAAGATAATAAATACCTCACGATTATTATGATTACTTATGCTCTTAATCCCTAAATATTTAATTGTCACGTGCATATAATGTTTGTCACTTTAATTCATCAAAGAGTGAGATTCATCTTGGGTCAATAAGCTCGATGAATTGGGAGATAATGTTATTTGTATGGTGAAAATTAAATATTAAAAGAAACCACGTCCTAGTATTTAAATGGGTTGAAGATGTCCTCTTCAGGAATCTCATAAGTTTTGTCCATGTCAAACCCTGCAGGTGGATTTAATTATCTGACATGACAAATAAGTTGAGTGGTAAGGTCTCAAGGAATAAAAAAAGTCAATTAAATAGAATTGTCAGTGATTTATTTAATTGATGTACATCTGCAATCTTAAACGTGGGAAGATTATTAAGCATATAATAATAAGGACCTCGAATATAATGCTGAGATAAGGCCCAGGAGATCAATAATAAGTCTTTAGTGGATTGACTTATTATTAATGGACTGTAGGATATTTGTTCTGGGTTGAACTTAGGAATCCTAAGTCCATTGGGAGCCTCTCCTTAGGGTCTTTGTCGTAGCCTATATATTGACGTCTAGGTTTTCTATTTCACTATCTTATATTTACTCACATTTTGAGGGAGGCTGAAAGAGAAAACAAGGATTCAGAGGTCTTGGCAGCCCACTGCATTCGAATTCCGACGTTGGGAGATATACGACAGAAGGCCGCGAGGTTTGTCGAGCTGTAGTCGTTGTTTTGTTCTACGTTCGTGTTGAGACGAGATCAGTCCTGAAAGATCTCGAAGGTAAGCCCTAATTCCGCCTTGTAGGGTTTTAAAGGAAAAATTTTTATATTCGATACATACGCGCTGTCAACGGCTCTTGGAATTTCCGTTCCAACAACTACCACCTCCAAAATTGGTGAAGATTAGCTATTCTACTAGGAATTGACTATGAAAAAGCTATGGTAGCTAAAATATATATGGGTTTTGTAGGGATGTCTCGAATGAGCTTCCCGATGAATTTGGTGATGAAGTGAACCAACTCATGAGCTTGAAACTTGAAGGATCCATTGGTTAGGCAGCTCTTGTGATATAGTTGGTAAAAAATTTTCCCAAGGAAATCCAAATCTTTTATTGTATGTATATGAGTTGGTAAAATTGTAGAAGACAAATTAGTTATGAATATGATACTGAAAAGTTAGTTCTGAGTTTTTTGTAATTTGCATCATAAACTGGTAAAAATTCATGTTATGAACACAATTTTGTAAATATGTTAGCTCATACTTGTCTCCCCCCCCCCCCCCCCCCCCCCCCAACTTCCCTCCCTCTTCAATTTCCACATTAGTAGCATGGATATGGATTGGAAAAAAACAACACTTACAACTAGCATATTACAAACTAAACATACCTTTTGTTATGTGCAAACTGGAACTTCATTAAAAAGACTTCTTGCGTACCTAGAGAACAACATAAAAAAAATAGACATAATTTCTCACTAATTTTCATACTATATAGCACCATTAATAAAGTTTAAGATCCTATGCTGATAGAAACTCAATACTTGTATGATTCTACTAGACAAATTGATTACCTAAAATTTCCTCTGAAACCGGTTGTTCAATCCTTGTGCAATCCACCAGAAAACCCAAACCTGCAGTCTACACAGGAACAATCAAAGGAACAAGGCCTTTTGCATCTGCAACACTTTCTCAGGTTGAAAATATGTATATGCTACTTGCAAATTTCTTGCTGCGCCTAGAGCAGTTAAGGGTGGAACACTTCCTCTTCGCGTAGTTACACCATTTAAAGCATCTAGGGCATACCTTTCCTTGAGGCCAAGCTGATGAAGATTGATCTTGATCCACTTCATCGGATGAAGATGAATATTCATAATCTTCAGTGGATGAAGTTGGACTTTGGGTAGCCGATGAAGATTGTGCATTTTCATGGAATGGATTTGGGTTAGACTCACTGGATTGATGTTTACCTCTTTGAAAATCATGAGATTTCCTTGTTTCTGGATCGGATAACACATCCAATGCCTCTCCTATGAGCTTGAAAGCACCCTCGGCGGCCACAGAACTGTTCTTGTCAGGATGAACCATTAGCGACAACTTCTTGTAACTCTTCTTGATCATCTCAACGCCCACTCTGAACTCGACAATGCCAAGAACATCATACCAATCAATGTTGCCACTGGAGTTCTTGCTCGTGGTGGCTACGTGAACTCTATAAGTGGCAATAAATTTGTCGACGCCATGAAATTTGGTGTCGAGATTTTTGGCCATGTTTGCGAGCATTAAGGCTTCTTTAGGATCATTGGACTTGAATTTTTCTTCTGCGCAAGTTATGTAACTCTGGGCATCCATTGAAGCATTGTTAATGGAGACAATAACAAAACAAGGCAAAGATCAAAATCTAAGGAGATAAACAATAGTAATATGGGTTGTTAAATATATTGTGACGCAAGTTAGGGTTAGGGTTAGGGTTTTAGATGTCCTGAAATTGTAAAGCTTGCACGTTTTGGAAAGAAACACAATGCGTAAATTAACCAACTTTAGAGTCCAAAAGTTATTCAAATGGGAACAAAACACACACTAGTCTACTTACCCAAAAAACAAACAAACACTTGTCTATACTATTTAATTAAGGGATTTAATTAAGTGAGAAGTGGATTATGGTGTCTGTTCATATAATACCGATAGATTATTTATAGTAATCATTCGTAACTTTCTCTTTCACTCTGGTTGATCGTCTCCTCGTAAAATATCACATTTATTCTTCAAATGGATGCTAGAGGATCCATTGTCACGTGCCAAGATTAGACTTGGCAAAATTTAACATGAAATTAGCTGGTTTGGGTTTGATCTTAACGGGTTCGGATGGTAAATGAAAGGACCCGCCTAACCTGTGTAATAAATGAACCGTGTTCAAATGGATTAACTTAACCCATTTATCATCCGATTAAGTGTTAAATAAATTAATATATCACTCGATTACTCGTTTACCATCAAATCACCCCTTTACCACCTAATAACTAGTTAAATAGATGACCTAGCGGGTAACACGCTTTTTTGACGGTTAGCAGGTAATATTTTTAACAAATGAATTGTGTTCGATTTTATTATTTGCACTTGTTTAATGAACGAGTCATTTACGAGTTAAGTAATTTTTAACATAAAATTACAAAGACTAGACACAAATCGACACGATCCGATAGGGCCGGCCCTATTATAAGGCCATCAAATCTTGGGCTATTTTTTAGTTTGGCCTCATTTTTTGTAATTATAACCACTAACCCAAATAAAAATTAAGCCCAACAATAAAATTAATGTTAGATTTAAATCGAATAGTTTGAGCTTATTTCTCCGGCCCATGACACCAAAATATCATAAATTATTTTTTTTATAAAAAAAAGTAACATTAAAAAGCGAACATTTCAATATTTTCTCCCAACCTCCGTGTGTGTGTACGGTAAAAGAGTCTAAAAGCCCAACAGATTTCCACTTCCACTTTATCTATCTATCTCTCTCACTTTCTCTCACTAGCTAACAAAGGTCAACTGATCTACTTTTTTTTTTTTACCGTCTGCATTTGTTTGTTTATTTGTTGTTTTTTATATATTATAAAATTCACAAAGTCTATAATTTTTAATTAGCATTATCATTTTAAGTTTGGCCAGTGGGCATCTCAAAAAGCGAGAAGAATATATTTTAAATAAAATATTATTTTTAAAAATAAAATTTCCCTTTTTTAATTGCCGCTTTAGTCCCCAAAATGTCATAGGCTGCCCCTGCGATCAGACACGATTGTCAAAGCTGTATTGGCTAGGGAAGAACATCAATCTAACATTAGACTCAACACGAATTTTGGCCAGCTCGGCCAAAGTTCAAGTAATGATGGGGCATACCACAAAGCTGTCATCAAGCCGAAGCCTGCCCCAGTGTATCTAGTAATAATTTTGTGCTATAATTCAAAAATTGAATAGGTTTTAATTTACAAACTAATGAGATATATATGTACTAGTTATTACTCGTGTCTGAAGGTATAGAGTAACAAAAAAAAAAGTCAACAATAACCATATTTATATTCACACCCAAAATTAAATTACAAACATAGAGGAGCGAGAAAGTAATTTAAAAACAAATTGTAATGGAGGGGAGTAGTTGTGGGCAGTAATAATGGTGGTGGGAGACAGTGATGGCTGTAGTGGGTGACGACGACCGTGATGATGGTAGCAACCGTGGGTGACAATGGTGATGATGGTGGTGGGTTTTGGGTGATGATGATGGTAGTGGAAGCTATGGATTATTTTTAAATTTTTCAAATAAATAAATGGACCTTAAATACATTTTTTTTGCGTAAAAACGAGTCGAATGACTATTATATAGGTCATATTTCGTATTGAAATAAAAATACTATAATATTTAAATGGTATAATAGGCGAATAATATATATCACAAATATATAAATGTCTCTCTCAGTTAGCTCTCTCTCCCTCTCACATACTGTGACGACCAGTATAAAAATTAATCGCTAACATATTAATTAGGTCGTTAATTATGATTCTATATAATTAAGGATTATTTTTTAAAAATTTCAATTAAACAAATGGACCTTAAATACAGAATCTTTGCATGAAAACGAGTCGAATGAGTATAATATAGGTCATATTTCGTATTGAAATAAAAATATTATAATATTTGAATTATATAATACGTGAATAATATATATGTAATTTGTGATATATCTATATAATAAGGGATCTAGCATTGTTTGTCTAGAATTTTTCACGGCTCAGATTATTTTAACATTATTGATCAAATGATCAAAACTCCTTCAAATTTTTTTTCGCCCAAAAATTATAAGAATCCTTTTATTTTACTTAATTATCGGTTCGAAGTGATTATGATTTGTATTCGGATTGAGTTAAATTTGATTGTTGAGTATAAAGTATATATTCTTACTTAAACTTAAATTGCTTGAATTTTACGAGTATGTAAGTTGAAGTCAAATTGAAATTTATAGTAAAAATAGTAAAGAATAATTAAATTAAAAAAAAATTATAATGTCACTGTGAACGAGAATAGATAAGAATTAGTTTGTAAGTTTAATATAGAAGTGTTAATTGAGTTGAACTTAAATTCAATTCTCGGTTTGATGTGATTATGATTAATATTCAAATTAAACTAAATTTGACTGTTGAGTATAAAGTATAAATATGAATATTCAAGTTGAACTCAAATGAAAACTAATCCTAATTTGTCAACAATTTTTTTTACATTTATGAGAATTCACTTGAAACTTTAATTTGGATGATTTCATCACAAAAGTTAAATGAACTCATATTGAAAATATGGTGCAGTGATAATGTTATAAACATTACGTAGAAACCTGCAGAAAAAACAAATTTTTATATTTTTAAAAATTTGAGACAAAATTTATTAAAAATGTTGAAATCATGGATGTTTGATTAATATGTTGCAATAGTTGTAACGTGACTTTTGTTATATAAAAGTTTGATTATATATGTTCTGCATATAGGTTGAACAATATCAATATTTTATTGTCATATTGTTGAAATTTTATTATACATTGTCTTTATTTATGAACAAATATTTACAATTTTTTACGAGTAGCAAATATTTCCATGGTGAAAATGTCTAGACTCCAACGGTACACCTCTTAGTTCGAGACTTTTAGCATGCAAGATGATGAGACATTTAGTGAATTTTATGCTCAATTGTGTGATATTATAAATTCATTGTTTGCATTAGGTACCAAAGTTGACAATGTGGCCATCAAGTAGAAAATCTTGAGATCTCTACATGAGAGATTTCATGCTAAGGTCACATCCTTGGAGACAAGTCTCAACATGGAGTTGGTGTTAGTGGAAGACCTAGTAGGGTCTATCTTGACCTTTGAGATGAACCTTTCATCCTTAAAGCAAGCTAAGGACATGGCCTTGAGCTCAACAAATCAAGAAGGAGGTAAATCCGGGTCACCCCAATTAGGAGAGGAGGACCTAGTCTTGATTGCAAAAATGTTCAAAAAATGTTTCAAGACTAGTAACGTTGAGTCCTCAAGGTCGAAAGGAAATCCTAGTATACCTACTCCTAAGGAGGGAATAGAGAAAAGAGGAAGAGACTCTCGAAAATAAGTTGAGAGAAAGGGACAAGGCTTCCCATGCCAAGGATTTTGAGATATTACATCGGAATGCCCAAATAGAAAGAAGAGAGATTTCCCAAAGAAAAGAGGAGGGCTATAAAAGCAAAGTGGAGTGATGATAAAAGTGAGTCGACCTTGGGTGATAACTCCTCTTCTCAAGATGATGAAGAGAACTTTATGGCTTTTGTAGGATCACTCTTATCTCCCCATAGAGGAACTTCCACGAGAGAAGTTAAAGTAAGTCCTACCATGGAGATAGATGACTTAAACAAGGAAATCCCCACGTGTGTGGAGGATAAAGATTGCTATGAGGATATACAAGATGTATATGACCAATTATATGTGTAATTCCCCATAAAACAGGAGAAGGTGCTCTCCTTGAGTGGTCTGGTCAACTCAAGTGAAGAGGAGACGATAGCCTTTCAATTGGACTTGGTGAAGGCCAATGCCCAAATATGTGGTCTAGAGGATGAGAACAAGTCTCCCCTTGATCGAATGAGATTTCTTGAGAAATAGTGTCATGAGCTTCTCAAGTCTAAGAAGAATCTTGAGTCAAAATGTGTCAAACTTGATAAAGATCTTCGTGAATCAAATGAACTCTCTAATAGACTTCCCGAACTCAATGAAAAGTTTGATAAAATGTTGTCTATGGAAAAGAGTGTAGGTGATAAGCATGGTTTAGGCTACACAAATGAAAACACCAGCACTTCTTCCAATGCTGTGTTTGTGAAGTGCATTACAAACCTATCACCCCCACAAATAGGCACAAGTACTAAAAATGCTAATAGTGGCAAGGGTAGTCATTCAAAGAAGACGGTTGTTCATAAAACCCAAGCAATCATGATGTGTTTGTGGAGAACATGGTCATCATAGTAAACATTGCATGAAAAATAGAAATGTCTTGAACAAGAAACTTGTGCATCTAGCAAATCAATCCAAAGTCTTGAATTGTCAAGTATTAAATTTTTCTACGCTTTTGGAAAGGTCATATGTATCCGAGTAACATCATGCATGCATGTTGAGGTCTGAAGGATAAGTCGATGAGTGAAAGGTATAGGTGTTGAGCAAGAGAAACTGAATCTGATCAATTTTTAGGACTGAGAAGTTTCAAGAGTTGCTCGAGCGACATTATCATCACTTGAGCAACCTTGCTTTTAGTTTAGCGACCAGAGTTTTATAAATAGGATTATGCATGTATCTTTGCATTCCAAACCCTTTTATTCACATCCCGAGCCTCCATATACCCTAACTTTAGCCTCTAAAACTCTTCCAAATACCTTCTCTACAAATCTTAGATTGATTCTGGATAGATTGAGAGGGTGATTGTCGAGATGGCCCCAAGAAGAGAGAAAAGACTGAGGGTAACGGATGTTTATTGTTCTATTGAGAAGAACATTGATGAAGCTACTCGGTTCAGTACATAGGAGTTCACAAAGAGATTCATAAGAGAATTCTCTCATAGAGTAGTGTTGATCAAACAGGGAATTACCATCACGGACTGACAAACCGTGGTGGGCTTGGATGGTCCATGAGCCTGTGACTTCGACTAATAGCATTGTGAGGGAGTTCTATGCACATATTCAGATTGCTAATCCCGATCCTCTTATTGATCACTTTGTCACAAATATTAGAGGTATCGAGTTTACTTTTTCTGCAAAGCTCATTGCTACCACACTGGATCTTCCTAGGGTTGATAATAATTACCTTAGTGCTAAACTGGTTGAACTATTGCCTCCTCTCCATGTGATTGCTACTGAATTTTATGGTAATGATCATCCTGAACACTAGGTCACACAAAATACTTTCAAAAATCCTTCATCCCAGAGTACAAGATGCTTAATCTTGTAGCAAATTACAATATTGATCCAAATATGCATGTTTCTGACTTTCCTATTCCTAGAGCTCAAATGCTTTATTCCATAGGTAAAGGGATTAGTATTGATTTGTCTATGCTGATATTTGGGTATGTATGTAGAGCCTTTTACAGGGTCGAGTGATAGATCTATTGCCTTTTGGATCATTAATCACTTGTATCTGCCAAGGGAAGAGTGTTTTAGTTCTAGGGAGTGACTAGTTGCAGAACACTATGAGAGCCTTAAACAAGAGTTCCATGAAATTGAGTAAGACTTAGGGAGACTACGTTGAGGAGAGAGGAGAAGCAATAGGAGATTCACCTGTGATTCATGTGATTGGTACGTCTAGGACAACACCTCCTGAGTTTGGTTTCAAGATCCTTACAACTAAGATGGCATCACTTACTGATATGATGACCAGGGTTGAGCGCACGATGATAGAGCATCATCACCTGACTTCTCAAAAATTAGATACGTTGATGGCAAGATAGTGAGCCTTGAGGAGACCCAATAGACAATGATGAGAGCTATTGTACGTAGAGTGGGGCGACTTAGGAGGTTGTTGAAGAGGAAGCAGATTGCCAGAGAACTAGTGCCAGATGACTTGGATTCAGACATAGAGATGCCCCAAAGCAACAGAGGATATGGTGGAGATGCAGCCATTTGAGCTATGACTTTAGAGACATAGTATTAGGTCATATGTAAGCATAAGATTGTTTTATTTATTCATGGCCTGTAATAAAGTACTCTATTTATTTTTCTTTGTTTAGCTCTTATTTGTTGTTGTTGTGACATACTCTTGATCATGTGGTTGATTGATTATCATATTTAATCATTGAATTATATGTCTTGTTTGTCCCTTACTTAGTCTATATGCATGAGTTAGCTGGTTGTTATGCTTTCATACCTTCTTGTTATTCCTTGTCATGGTTGTTATGGGTCGTTATATGATTGACATCTATGGAAAATAAGATAAGAATATGTTAGGTGACTTGATTATGTACTGTGCTTGTTGCATGTTGTCATTGGGTTGGCATTTGTGACAAAAAAAGAGAATATTTTAGGTACATATGAGAGTAATCGGGGAGATTTGCTCTTTACTAGGTTAGATATATTGCATATGAACATAGAAAGGGGGAGTTTGTAGTTCAAATACTCAGGGGGAGTAAATTTGAAAACTTGGCATGAAGTCACATTTTTTTTCTTTTTTATTTTTCACTTGTTATTTTACTTGTGAACACCAACTAAGGGGGAGAACTTAATAAATCAATTGCTCCTCAAGCATATGGGGCAAATTAGTTTGAACATGTTACATATTTGCACTTGCATTATATATAGATACTTATGCTTCTCTTGGTGCTTTTCCTACCTATGATTATGCGATTTATTTCTATAACACGTTTCACGAGGTTTTGGTTTGTGTGGTGATGTGCAGGACTACGATCTTTAATCTTTATCCAAAGATATAGATCCTTGTACTAGATAGAGATTTAGGATGTATACATGACAACATGAGTATTGAGATTAGATTTACAATTCTTTTGTTCAATGGTTTGGGTTTGTAATCATTATTTCAAACTTGTATGTTCTGTCACGAAATTGTCAAAGGGGGAGATTGTTAGATCATGTATTTGTAGTTGGCTAATTTCGTGGTAATTGTTAGATCATTGTAAAATCTCAAACATTTTCATAGTCATGATACTATCAAGGTCAAGATCCAAAAACATCATTAAAATGAGGAGATCAAACGTGAAAGCTATATCATTCAACTTCCGTATGCACTTTTATGCTTAGGACAAAGGAAATGACCTAGACACCTAAGATGAACTCTTAGTTATTTTAACTTAGGTTAATTAGGATGAAAATGGAATTAGAAGCGATCTAATTATCACTCCTGGGTGATTTTAAAAGAAAATATTTTATAAACCATTTATAAGTTTTGAAAACATAATTTGAGTCACAATCGGACTTCTCTTTCAGCAACACTCTTTAGTACTTAAGATGTCAAATTTTTGTGTAGTTTTAGACTTACCAACCTGTAGGACCGCCCAATACTCACTAATCTTCGCTAGACCAGTATCTTGATGACTTATGATAAAAAAAAAAAAAAAAAAGGTCATAGGGGATCAAAACAGGGCTCGCTCTATGAGCTCGCTTGAATGGTTCCAAGGTCACTTGAGCGAAGCCAATTTCCAAGCTATATTGAAAAAAAATTGAAAAATTTTGGAAAAAAAATTGCATTCGATTTGGAGTGCATTATTCTTTCTTAATGGAGCATGAGATTTTCAATTAATTCGCTTGAATTTTGAGTCAGTTGCATAATAGAACACTACAAGAGTTTATTCTATGATTAAGTATCATGTTCGTGCTTTCATTTGAAACTCACCCTATGTGCACCATGAGTATACAAATTTTTGTGATTTATTGAATGAGATTCATATCTTAAAAGGCTTGACAAACATAGTGAAGATGAATGTATTACCCTTATGAGTTTTGAGACATTCCTTGTTGAAGGGTTGAAATACATTTACTCAATAGACTATTTTTTTCAAATTCAATATCTTTCAATAATCTTATTATTTTTGTTTTGGTTAGTGTAAAGGTGGTAGTTAGTTGACTATATCTCAATGCAAAAGAGTACCTAGTCATACACTTTTGGGAAATGATCTTAGGCCATCTTTGAATTAAGTTGAACCTTAACATATTCTTTATTGCCATTGTCTGTAGTAACTGTGATTGAGTTTTATTGCAAATTTCATTTCTTAAGCCACATGATTTTACAAACCAATTATAAATGTGTTTAACTTACCTTGGTTATCCTGAGACTAATATTGTTTACAATTTGGAAAAGGAATGGTGGTTATAAGGAAGAAGAGAAAAAAAAAATAGTGAAAGAAAGGTGGATGATGAGTATTGAGCTTATTGTTCACATTCAAAAGCAAGGAAAGAAAGAAAAAAGAAGAAAAAATGAGAAAAAGAAAAGGAAAAAAATTTGTGAAAAGGCAATGAAAAAGGGGAAAAGATAGATAAATGAATGAAGTGAGCTAATTGAAAATGATGAGATGTGGTTGGAAAAGTCATATTCTTAGAATAACTCCTTTTTGAATCCCTATTTCGCTTTGTTTTATTAGCCTTCACCCAAGGCCACATTACAACCAAATTAAAGTCCTTTTTGATCCTCAGAAATGGTGGTGAGTGTATGTACTGAATTATGCTAATAGGTAGATCAACTGTATTGTTTTCATTTGCCCTAGCATTCCTTTCAAGTGATTATGCCAAAGTCGTTTCATTTGTATAATTGTTCTTCATTTCTACATTATATGTGAGCTATGCTTTGTTTTGAATTATAAGAATTTGTATCATGTATAGACAATGAGTGAAACATCATTATAATCAGTTGTTCTTTATTTTGAGAGAAAATCCTTGGTGAGGTTTGCATCAAAGTTAAAATTGGATAACTAACGTAGATGTCGGTTTTATTTGATAAATCTCTTAAATTATACACTCATTTCACACACTCACGAGTCTCAAGTGGAAGTGGGGATGTCAATACTTTTTCAGAGCATTTAAATCTAAGTGGTAGCTTTTATATAAATGCCTTGGGTGGAGAGGGATTTTTTTTTTTAAAAATCTCATTGTTAATCAAGATATTATAATATGTTCGTAGTTTAGGTGGGGGTCGAAAGAAGTTTCTAGGTACCTTCATTGTAAACCTTCACGAGACACAACTCGTCTATTAGGGGTGACTTAGGGGTTTAAATGCTTGTTGCATTTGCTAAATACAATCGTGTATCTTATGAAAGTGGTGTTTAGGTGTGTTAGTGTTTGAATTGAGTTAGAAGATCATGGGAAGCAAAGGGAAGAAGAGGATTGGAATCCGGAGACGCAAAGCAAACATAAAAGAGCTGCTAGAACCGGTACAACAAGAACCGGTTTTTTAGAGTCCAAAAAGTTTAGAACCAGTTCTACCATGCTAGTACTAGTTTTACGATGTCCGGGGAGCTTGGAATGAACCGCGTTGGTACTGGTTCTACGACCATTAGAAATCTTAGATCATGTCCTTCACACTAAGTCGGTTCATGAAGTCCCGGGTGTTTATTTCTTGGCCGAGAAGCTACTTCCATCCACTGCACAACATGAGGGGCAGCTCCTACTTCCTAGGCAAGGGTTTTGATTGGATAAATGTACCTCCCAACATTCATGTGAGCGCTTCCATTGGACGACACTGGAGGAGGAAATTCTTTGAAAAAACATTCACCACCCATGCCACTCACCTTAGCCAATGAGTAGGAAGGATGGAGATGCCACTGTATATACATACTCGTACAAATATTAAGGAGGGAGGCTTAGTTTTGATTTCTAGTTTTGAGTTTTGCTTAAGCTTTTTACATTGTAAGAATTTTATCGAGTTACGGAGAAGACAATCGGCAGGATTTTAATTTAATTTTCAAAAGCTCTATTTATATGAAATTTTTTTTTTTTAGTTTGAACTTAGTTCATTGAAGCTAATCTAGTGGAGAGAACTTATTTCCATCTTCTTATTCATTTTCATTAGTTTTACATGTATCGCCGATTTTGACTTGATGAGTTTTACTTGCGTCTAAGTTTTGGCGCAATCCAAGGGATTTCCGAGTGATTCTCTATTGATTCCTCCGTAATTAATCCATAGTGTTGGTTCATCCGTAATCAATCCATAGTGATTCTCTACTGATTTCTAATTGATTGAATGTTTTGTAGAAGGAACAAACCAACTTTGAATAATTAGTTGTTAAGTGACAACTTTGATTTTTTGTGGACGATTCGTACGGCACGAGTAATGCTTGAATATCATTATACATCTGAATGGTTATCACTCTAGCTTCCATTCCCTATCTTTAAAGCTACATATTATATAAACTTGGTTTTTATTGAATATTTTTCGTTCGAGCAAGTTTTTTTTTTTTTTGAAACTGCAATCATCATATATTTAATAAGCAATATCAGTTACATCATTGTGAAGATGAGATATCAGAAAAGACGGAATCTCATCTTTCCACAATATAAAAGTATTACAATTAAAAGCAAATTTGGCTAAATTATGAGCAACTACATTTCCCTTCCTTCTTATCCAAACCGAGGAAAAAGCTTGAAATTTTGTCTTGAACATATGAACTTGATCAATAAAATTACCCACATTAGATAAAGACCCTTGCTCTTGAGAAATAGCTTGAATAATGTATTTAAAGTCCCCCTCCAGAATGATGCTATTAAAACCCAGATCAGCAGCCAAAGACACAACAGCAAATGCAGCATAAGCCTCCACACATTCTGCACTTAAGATGCCTTCTATCCTTTGGCTTAAACCTGCCAAAAAATTCCCAGTACAATCCCTAATAACCACTCCCAATCCAGAGCAATTAAAGGAACTAGAAACAGCCCCATCAAAATTGACCTTGTATGTTCCCTCTTGGGGCGGCTTCCATATGGACACTTCCTCATATGCATTTGATATATTATATCTTCCCCTCAAACAATGAACAGCATGATAATGATGAATGTATTCTCTGGAGAATAAAACTATTTCCTCTGGAGATCTGGAACATTGTTCAACCCGAACTTTGTTCCGATTAAACCACATTGCCCATGTAATAACAACAATCATAACTACCCCATTAGATGGAACCTTTTCAGAAATATAAACCAGCCAATCTTGAATATTTGATACACCTTCAGATGGAAAATGAATATCATCCATACTCCATACAGCTTTCGCAAAGGGGCATATAAGAAATAAATGGAAGGACGATTCACAAGGGTGACCACATAGAAAACATTCATTCTTAACCATTAATCGTCTCATTTGTAAGTTGCACAAAGTAGGTAAAATATCCATAAATAACCTCCATAAGAAATTTTTGATCTTATTAGGAACCTGAAGTGACCAAATAAAAGAGCCCGGCCAACGATCCACAGCATTACTTGAAGATGCTATATCCATCTGAGGTCGAAAAAGATTTCTCTCCATGGCTAAATGATAAGCACTGCGAACTGAGAAGTTCCCAGACTTATTAAAATGCCAAATGATTCTATCCGCTGGCAACGTTGGACAAATTGGAATTTTCAGAATACCTTGCACTTCAAAATCCAGGAACCATTGTTGAAGCAATTGTACATTCCAACATCTCGAGACATCATCAATAAAATAGCTAACCGATATATCATCACTGAGATTCGGCATTTGTGTAATAACTCTGAAAGTATGTGGTCTAGGAATCCATGGATCAAGCTTCACATTGATACTTCTTCCATTTCCTACTCTCCACCTTATACCAGCTTCAACCAATTGACGAGAAGACAATATACTACGCCATGAATAAGATGGATTCGACCCCAAAGTGGCCTCCTTTAATGATGTAGAAGGAAAATACTTGGCCTTATAAACTTTAAAGAGCAATGATTCAGAATTTTGAAGGAGCCTCCAATATTGTTTAGCCAATAAAGATAAGTTAAAAGCTTCAATATCACGAAAACCCATTCCACCTTTTGATTTTGGTAAACATAACTTCTGCCAGGACAACCAATGAATCTTCTTAATCTCCGAATTATGACCCCACCAAAATCTAGCCATCAATTGATTAATTTCCGAACAAAATCCTGAGGGAAGTTTGAAACAAGACATAGCATATGTAGGTATAGCCTGAGCGACCGCCTTTATTAATATTTCCCTTCCCGCCTGTGATAGGAGCTTCCCTTGCCAACCCTGCACTTTATCCGATATACGCTGCTTGATTCCTTCAAAAACTTGACTCTTTGTTCGGCCTATAACTGATGGAAGACCCAGATATTTTTCATGACTAACCACCACCTTCAATGGCAATTCATTCAAAACAGACAGTCTGTCCGCAAGAGAGGTATTATCTGAAAACACCACCTCAGATTTTGAAAAATTTATTGTCTGTCCAGAAGCTTTCTCATAAGTCTGCAAACAACGCCTAATCCGCTGTGCATTAGATATGTTAGCTCTGGCATAAAATAAACTGTCATCTGCAAACAAGAGATGTGTAAAAATTGGACCCCCTCGACCAGCTGCAAGACCCTGGATGCCTCCATTCTCTGCCTCTCTTTGAAGTAAAGCATTTAGACCTTCCAAACATAGCAAGAAAAGATAAGCTGATAATGGATCACCTTGTCGCAGACCCCTTTGTGGACGAATGAATCCCATCTGCTCCCCATTAAGAATAACAGAATATGAAACTGTAGAAACACAAATCATGATCAACTTTATCCACCTATCATCAAATCCCATCCTTCGCATAATAGCTTCAATAAATCCCCACTCAACACGATCATATGCTTTACTCATATCCAATTTCAAAGACATATATCCTTTGTGACCCTCTCTCTTCTTCTTCATATGATGATTCAATTCAAAAGCAATCAAAACATTATCCGTTATTAATCTTCCAGGTACAAATGCACTTTGGAACTCTGAAATAATGTCTGGGAGAAAACGTTTTAAACGATTGGCTAGAACTTTTGATATTATCTTATAAACTACATTGCACAGGCTTATTGGACGAAACTGAGACATCTCCTACGGCTCAAGATTCTTAAGAATTAAAACAATATGGGTGTAGTTAATCTTATGACAGAACACATCATGATTCAAAAAATTCAAAACCAACTCAGTAACTTGATTGCCAATGATTCCCCAGAACTTTTGATAAAAGATTGGACCCATACCATCAGGTCCGGGAGCTTTAGATGGATGAAATTGTTGAATAGCTGCTTCCACTTTCGATCTCGAGAAAGGTTGAATAAGGAACTAATTCATAGCCTGAGAAACCCTGCGAGGTACTGCTTGCAATACTTCCAATAGTTCCGCCTCTGAAGGAGAAGAAGAAGTAAACAAATCTTGAAAATACTGGACAGAAATATCTTCCAATTGTTCTCTGCTTGTGCACCATACCCCATTCCTATCCCTTAAACCTTTGATTTCATTCCTTTGTCTTCTTAAACTTGCTCGAACATGAAAGAAAGTTGTGTTTCTATCTCCCTCCTTGAGCCACAATTCCTTTGATCTTTGATGCCATTTAATTTCCTCTGCTTCCAACAGCATTTGGTTGGTAGCATGAAGCTCACGCAATTCCTCTCTAACTTCCTCCGTTAGAGATCCTGATTGTAAGACCTGTATACGGGAATTGTTATCTTTCAACCTTCTTGGAATATTATCAAATTTTCCTTTGTTCCAATTTAACAGACCCTTCCGACATGACCTTAATCTGTCCAACCACATAATTCCATCAGATGAACCAGTAACATTATTCCAACTTCTTTCAATTACTTCTCTGCATGAATTGTCTAACAACCACATAGGCTCAAATCGGAACCTTCTCCTCTTTCTCCATTGTTGTGGACCACTAAAAGAATCCTGAACTCTCAACAGTAATTGACAGTGATCCGAATATGTGGTAGCAATATGAGTAACAAAACTACCCAAATGACTACTAAACCAAGATGGAGAAACCCACACTCTATCTAACCTTTCCTTCACAGTAGCTGGGGCCAATGAACCATTACACCAAGTATAAGGACTTCCTCTAAAACCCAAATCTAATAAACCACAATCATTTATAACTCTCCTATAATCCCTCATTTGCCATAGAGGTTTGTCCTGACCCCCCCAATTTTTCAGATGCATCCAATATTTCATTAAAATCTCCTCCACAAACCCAAGGCATATCAAATCTATTTCTCAATTTTGACAATAACTCCCATGAATGCTTCCGCTGGGAAGTTCTTGGATGGCCATAGAATCCAACAAATCTCCACTGTCCCACTTCCCCTTCATTTATAATAGCTTCGATATGAAAGTCCGAAAAACTTTTTACACTTACCATAAAATCACGCTTCCATAACAAAGCTAGACCCCCAGCACTTCCCCTTCCATCCACTATGAGACCTTGGGATAAACCAATTCTCTGCTGAATTCCCTGAAATCTTCTGGAATCAATTTTGGTTTCCATTAGAAAAACCAACTTGGGAGCTTCCCTCTTCACTAATTGATGAAGAGCACGAACTGACCGAAGGTTCCCAAGCCCTCGACAGTTCCAAATAACACCTATCATGTCGATCGGCGGGACTGTGAACCAGTCTCCGCCGAACAAGAGAGTGTAAGAACATCATCTATATATCCCTTCTTCTTCTGCAATTTATCATCTGCATCCTTGAAACCCCTTGTCTTCTTCACAGGATCCTCATCCCCCTTACCCTCCAAACTTATCTTTTCACCACAGGTAACCTCCTGAATGGACCAATCCGGATCTCTTGGAGTGGATGTAGAAGGCCTAATTGATTTACCTTTTTCCAATCTAGAGAATCTTCTACGAGGAGCTTTGATAGACTTTCTTACAGACAACTGATCAGGGCTAGTAGGAAGAATATTTGATTTATTTTGAAATCCCTTATATAAACAATCTGTAGTATTGGATGGGCTGGAATTTAAAATTACACCCACCTCAAAGAGGGAATCATCAACATTAACATTCAGATTTGCTGTCTTTGGGCCAGGACTTACGGGCTTAGACGAAGGGAAATGGCTATGAAGTATGGGCTCGGTTAAAGACTTTTTTTCATGTATTACCAAAACCAAATCCAACTTAGTGGATAAAATCCGATTCGATCCATTAGGACTTTGGTTTGGAAAACTAGGATTTGAATCTGGAACCACCGGTAAATTAGGGGAAGTTGCAGAAACCGCCGGCAACTGCTTCTCCTTCATCCGAGTAACGGCTGGGTCAGTAACTGCTACCTCCGGCGAAGAATTCTCAGCAACCATCGGAATATCACACTTAAGCAGAATAATAGATTTCATAACAGTTGCGTTGAGCCAAGGACCAAATTCATTACGGATTACCAAATCATCAGCCTCCTTTCGATTTACAGAGCAATGCTTCGATATATGACCCAATCGACCACACAAAAAACACATATGCGGCAATCTTTCATATTGAAATATAGCAAAACTCTGTTCACCCCCAGGACTCCGAAACAAAATTCCACGCCTTAATGGTTCAAGGATATTAATTCTTACCTTCATTCGAAAGAATTTCAAACCCCCATCTACAGTAGCCCGAATTTCCAATGCCTCATATTTCTCGAAACTACAAGCAATCTTTAGAGCAACATCCTTTGTATAACATTCTCTTGGAAGCCCCATGACATGTAACCAGAAGGAAGTTGTATCGAAATCCATCTGCATAACTTGCTTATTCAACATCCATGGTTGACAGATTAAAAGCTGATTATCAAAACACCAAGGACCCATATGCAGGACTCTAGTTACATCCCTCTGATCTTTGAAGAAAAACTGAAATAAATGAGGGTTAATTTTGATCACCCGCAAATCTTTGCAACCCCAAACAGAGGACATAGTATTTCTCAGAACAACAGGATTAACATGCTTCGCCGTAATGAGTTTACCAAAACAACTTTTTTCACATTCGGAAATTCCATCAACAATATCAGAAGTACCAATATCAAGGACCTTACTTTCCTCAATAGAAAGGGAAAAAGATTTCAACTTCTCAAAGAAATGTTCATCCATCAGGGCATCGAAAAACTCACCAAAGAAATTGATCCGAAATCGATCGGAACACCAGAAAGAGGATCTAAGGAAACGATCAGAAAAGGGCTCTCATAGGAAGCCTAGAGAGAGAAAAGTTCATTAAGAGGTTAAAATCTTAATCCCCATTTGATCCATTCATTCGAGCAAGTTTGAATACAGCCTGGAATGGGTTAAAATCAAGAACCAAGATGTTTGATTATGGTGAGTTAATTCCTCAGCATTAGTCGACTGTTTTCTTCTTGATTTTAACACACTATAATTAATTCCTACATTTTTATACAAATCAAAGGATTTTTACTTTTTGTTTACACACATCACCAATCGTATTGCATTTGTTACTACATTGCACAACTTTCTTACACTTGGAAAATACATTACAACATTTTGAATAGGGTTGAACATATATCATTGGATAGCAAATAAACGAGAGATTGTGGCAGACAAGCACCCCCCTCTAGGTCTAGTGTCTTAGTCTTCACGTGTATAATCGTGAGGAAAGATCCATATCGGGTTTCCCTTCCCGGAATAACACCATTGAAGCACCTCGTGTTCACCTTAATATCACTTTCCAGGAATTGTGTTGCTGCGTGCTTGACTTCTTAAACTTTGGCCATCCAATGCTTCACATCATCTCGAATTATTCTCCACTCCTTATTGTTGCATCAATGGAGTCCTGCACCCCTTTTCTTAGGCTTTCTAATTCTTCCACTTTGGTTTTCAGTTATCCAATGTTTTTCTTGTAATGAATGAGATAGTTGAACTGACGCACGATTGACAGCATTGTATAATTTCCAATTTTATCAAGAATGGAAGAAATCACAACTTCTCCAGCCATGTCCAAGGAGAATTATTTGAAGAAAAAATGGATGCAAGCTGCAGAATGAAAAACAACCTCTCAACATCAAATTTAATCTTTACTAGAAAATCACAAGATTGAAGTCAGGCTACATAAATGTCTTAGGAGACTTAATCATTTTTTTTTTAATTTTTTGATATCTCCTAAACATATTAGATCCTTGCGTGCCAATCTGTATTCAGTTTAGCTTAGAGTTGTTTACACACTATGTGTTGTTAAAATTAGATTATTAATAATGGATGTCCGTCTCAAAATACACACCGTGGACATATTTATAAGGGGTTGGCAATCAAGCTATGTCGTTTGGTATTCAGATTGTATTATTTCAGATTTATATCTCTTATCAATCGACCTTAATCCGAATTATTTAATAAATCATGTTAGATGTTTTAACACTAATTTGACCTTTTACTATGATTTTGTGTTTCGATTTGACATACATAATCCCGTGAATCAGGAACTTAGGACCAGGATCTCATCCTTTCTAAATGAAATCCACTACCCACGTCCCCCATAAGCAAAAAAAATGCAATCTATCCATGTAGTAGGAAAATTAAGTAAAAATCATGTAATTTTGTGGGATTTATACAATAGGTCATAAAAGAATGGAAAAAAAAAAAACAGATATTTTTTGTTAAACAAGTTTGTCGTGTTAAACTCGAGTTATTCATATCAGTGATTACCTAACATGTCTATTATCCATGTTAGCAGGTCATATTATTTTCGAGTTGTTATTCAAAATTAGTCAATACCAACCCCCTAATTTCATGTTGGGTTCGGATTGGGTAAAAAATGGCATTAGTTCATACCTCTGAAACTTTTTCACATAAATTACCAAAGAAAATTACAAAAATTATATCAAATTATCAAATAGCGTTGTTTACTAAACTAAGACACTTGTTCAAATGATAACAAAGCTCGGGCCTTTTTATTCCATAAAGTTTCGTAATCCAAAGAATAGAACTTAAATAAGAGGTGAAGTATATATGAATGAGTATTGTGTCTTATACATACAATTGATGTTGGTTCGCTGCAGACTCTCAAACGAGAACGTTTCTTCTGCATTATTGTAGATGGTGAAGGGTGGGGAGAAAATCTGTATAGCGACAAGAGGTGAGATGAATGGGTTCTCAACTCACTTTCGGAGGAGAGAGAGAGAGATAGAGAGACAAAGAGGGAGAGTAGAGTTGCTCTGTTGCAGAGGCCCATGGGTTTTAACATTTTGTTTCCTTGTCCCTTTTTTTTTCAAAAAAATTAAACCTTAATTGCTAAATTATCTTATTTTTAAGTTATTTAATAGAAATACATTATTGATCTCTTTGAAATGAATTCTTACATGTGTAAAAATGCCCAACTTTTTTAATAATCACTCTACATTAGATTTTTTCAATATCGCTATCAATTAATTCATATTAAGAACAAAATTTCCAAAAAATCAAGTTAGTACATTAGGGGTGACAACGAAGAGAGATTATAAGTGGCATTTATTGCACGAGACACCAAATACTTACGTATTATTTTATTCAGTTTTGAGTAAGGACTTGCTTGCGAATCCGTCCATCTGTATTTTTCTTTTACTTAGATTATTTATTTATTTAATTACAATATTAAATTTTATCTAATCAATTTATATGGCATATCTCATGTAACCACTTTTTGCTGTTAATATATATATATATAACTACTTCTCCACCCCATTGATTAATTACCATGTATCTAAATTTTTTGTAAAAAAATTAGGTGGTTGGAAAATTTAAAAGAATAAGGAAGGGATATAAATTTCGTGCATCGCAACGACGGTATTGACGGCATCCTCGACTTTCCGAGAGAGCATGTGCTTGTCGAGGTACTCCTGCACCGACATTTTCTTCTTCTGAATATTGCCAGTAGAATTCTCTCTGGGCTTCTTCGCCCTATAAATACCTAAAGATTGAAATTGACTTTCAACTAATTGTAATCAAGTAATTGGAAGTGTCTTTTATGCTTTTGAAGTTGCAAATTGGGAGAGAGAGAGCGCTTATGTATACGAGCCTCGGGTCATAAAGCAACCGCTTCACCACTCTTTCTTTGACAATCACCCAAAACTTCGAATCAGTTCGGCTCTCTAACTTCAACTACACTTTGAACTGATTCCTATATAATCTAAAAAGTGTAGTTGACAATTAAGAGGTCAGATGCAGATAATTTGTTGAAGACAACGAGGTAAAGCACTGATGGCGACGACGGAGTGGTCGAATTGGTTGACAATGAGCACAGCTTCGCACACTTCTTCACTCCGTTTCCTGAGCACTCTCCTACTCCTATTGTCGTTATCGGCCTGCCGTTTTCACCATTTCTGTGAGAGAGAGGGCGGACAAGGAAGTGTCGAGAAAGAGAGACTCTAAGGAAGTGGATTTGGGAAAAAATTAGGGTTTTGTCTTAAAAAAATATTTAAAAATTATTTTTAGAAAGAGTTTTAAAAAATTATTTTTTGTGTCGCATAACTTGTTTGGTTATATGGTTCTAAAAATAGTTCTATGGAATAGAAAATAATAAAACTTGTTTAGATAGTAATGTAAAAAAATAATAAAAACATAAATGGGGTGGTAGTGGAAGTGGTTGTAGTAACGGTGGTCAGGGGCGGAGTCAGACTTTTCCCACAGTGGGGCAACATAAAATTCAATAAGAATGTTAATATGTATTTTTGTAAAAATAATTGCATAAAAGAGCAACGTTAAAAAAAAAATTCACTATAAAAGCTATCCATAAATGTCAATTAAGATCATACGGGTAAACTCATTTCTTAAATTGAACTTTCATTATTATCCAATTTTCTAAGAGATCGATCATTGTACATAATATTCCAAAGAGATCGATACACTCAAGTCAAATCCAAATGATCATAGTTGCTAACTGTTAGCCAAAAAAAAAAAGTAATAATAACATAAATCTAATAATAGTGCTAAGAAAATTAAAAAAAATTTGCAAACATTGTCAAAATTATAGAAATTGTTTATGCGTTATCTCTCACAATATCTCTGACAGAATTTCTCATTTTCTTTAAAGCTATTCACCCAATGTACTAGCTAAACACCAATAGAATCAAAAGCAAATTGACGAAAGATTAAAGAGAAAAGATAAAACATAGAAAACAGAGTAAGGGGATACCAAAAGAGAAAAATTATGAGAAAATAATGTTTACAATCATGTATAGTTTTGCTAATATCTTATTGGGTTTGCACTATGTATCAGTTATGTTTAATAAGAATGTATTGTGTTTTTCTATGTTCGTGTCAAATCATTTATTTGGGAGATCTAATGGGTCCATTCATTATCACCCAAATCTATTAAGATTAAACCACCCTAATTCTGAGTTAATTTTGTGACACGTTCATGAGTCATATTAAAATTGTTAGCATTATAATACTTAATTAAAATTATCCAAATAAAGAAAATTGGATGCCACTAGCCGATAGAGAACTTAATCTCTTATTTTAAATGCTGAGAGTGGCGTCGTTAGACCCAATCACAACTAATTAAATGTCGGCGTTCCACATTTTTTTGATTATTAATTAGAAAGCATGCACTGGGTTAGTTCTACCTTATACAGAGGAGGTGCTACAGACTGAATTGATAGGTGCTCATGTTTGCTATACTTGCTATCAGAATAGTTAGAACTCCTTAGGCAAGCTGAATTGTGATTTAGAGGCTTAAAGGTTTGATGCATTCTCGTTCAAACTTTATACATCATGCATTACTCTGTTCTTTTAATTTCTGAGGTTTCCAATTGCATGTTACTATTTCAAGAAGAAGACTAAGGCACCATTGACAAAAGTGATCAGTGAGATTTGTAGGATAAAGGAAATCAATCACAAGCAATACTTGGACATTGAGTCCTTATAAAATATTTATAGAACAAGTACATAATTGTACGATAAAACGTTACAAGCCGATACTACTCCCCCTTGTCTAAAGGAAAAGGAGGAGCAGGAGAAAAAGAAGAGGAAGAAAAAAAACGTAAAAATCACAAACAGACAATCTTTGCATGACACCCTTCTTCATGTGTTTAGCTTGTAGGGAGACATGGCATTTATTCGGAATAGCAGAACCTTCATCTAGTGATGGAATTACTGCACCATTAAATCAAGTACTATAAGAAAGAGTTTAAAGAAAATACATGCAAAAAATGTGGTCCCATAAGCAGGATCACGATGGGTTTGGATCCTCTCAATTCAATTCGATCAATTCAATTTCTTTCAATTCGATCAATTCGATTATTCACCATCAAATCCCATTATCTTTGTGGGAACCAAATGTGGCTGGATCTAGTGTATATAGGGATAAGATTCAAATTTCTAACTCTCTTATTATATAGACATGAAATTGAAATGTTTGAAACTAACAAAGATATTAACGCCGTAAGTAATATCACCAAAAGATATTTGCACTTACCTTGCAAACCCATTGTTGATCTTTGCAGCTAAGTGAAGTCGCATAAAATTAAAATTTGTGCTGCCACGGTCATTGTTAGCTCCTCTAAACCACAAAAGATTATTCGGAATCGGAGTCGATCTGTGAATAGTATTCTATCATCTCGAGGAAAAAGTAGAATTGAAACATACTTATACAACTATATATATTATCATTGAAAATATTATTTGCAATTAATTTGTTGATCTTAATTACTGACCTAATGCTTCATAACTATAGAATTGTTAGTGGATCCCAATTAATACCGAGACCTACTGTCAATCATGTATTAGGTCAATATATAAAATCAACAACTACACCTTACAAACCTCAAGTGATATTACCAATAAAATTGTTATTACCGTAACCATTGAACTTCTTTCATTTGAATTCTATCACTTGACATATCATTAAGTTAACAAAGTAAGTCAATTTTTTAAGACAGAGAGAGGGGAGGGGGGTACGTACCTCTACTTTTACGTGGTTTTGGATAACTATATTCAAGTCTACCGACTCTCCCTCTTCTACCAAACTCTCATAATCATCCACAATAATTTTCTTCAGTTTTGGATTGCTTTGAGTCCGATTAGTAGCAGCAGCTGCAACAAAAGTCTTCATATTTGGACACTTTTTCACATATAAGCTTTCCAATGACGGCCATTCAAAATGAAAGCCTCCCATGCAGAAACATTTGAGGTTGTTAAGATCGTTGAGATCTAGAATTTTGAGACTAGGAAATACAATCTTCTCCGCGACTTTCTGCTCTTCACTCTCTGCTACAACAATTTCCTCTATTTCTGTACAACTATATACTTCCAGTATCTCCAGTTTCTGAAGAGTTTGGGCAACGGAAGATTGGAAGAGATTCTTCAACCTCCTACAATGGACAATCCTGAGGAGTCTCAGGTTGTGGAGGTGTACGATTCGACCCGGGCAGTTGCATATTTGATTCAAACTAGGCAAGAATATTAGACGTATCTCACGCAGACTCAACTCATTTCCTTCATCCACGGCAACATGCCCATCATCACTTTGGCCCTCAAACACATGCTGTAACGCAGGACAACTGAATAATATAAGAAATTGTAGCCTTTGAAGCAAATTGATATGAAAACCAAGACTTGACATTTGAGGACAAAACCTAACATCCAAGACTTTCAGTTTGGACATGATCTCCCAACTAGAAGGTATTGCACCATGACATATCCCTTTTAAGGTATCCAAACCAAGAAGTCTCAATTCTTCAAGGTTAGGGAGCAGTTGCAGCGGATGCCGCTCCTCCTCGTGTATTGGAATTGCTATCTCCATTTCCTCATCTCTATTGATCAAGTACTCAAACTCTCTGCATTGCTCAACCACTAGATGCTCTGCGAAGTTCAAAACATCTCCATCAAAGAATAAGTATGGAAAAATGTTCTTCATGTTTCTCATATTATTTGATGTCAGGAAACTTGTTCTCTTCAACAAGTTCTTCACGCTCCTTTTCCACCAAGGCATATTTGCGTCCAAACCAAAGAGCTCCAAACCTTTTGGGTTGCCAGACCTAATAGGTCCACCATCATTACCCATTGTAATTCTAAAATTTTCAACATCAGGGAATATGAAGTCCTGGGGCAAAAATCTACTATCCGTTATTGAAATCTCTAGGGCAGATAGGTGAGGCAAAGAGTTTACTACAGCTACTTCAACTGCAGGTTTAGGTACCTCATTGATGAAGGTGTCAGACAGATACAACTCTTCCAATCGGGATAGACCTAACATCACATCTGCTGGAATGAGTGAATTGTGCCGAGTAGCACTCATATCCAGTAACCTCAGCTTGCTCAATTCCCTAAGTTCCAATAGTGGACTAGGCAAAACACAATTTTTGAGGCTAAGAACTTCAAGAGTCTTCATATGTCCAAGAAATTTAGTGTCCACAGGCACGGTCATATCGTCTAGGATCAATGTCCGTAGACCTGCTAGGTGATTAATGCCAAGAACCTTAGAAAGATTAACTCCAGTACGGCTTAGATCCAACACTTTAAGTGCTTCCAACCCACTAAAGAATTCAGTTGAGCAAAGTAATTGGCGATTCTTTTGTAAAAGCAACATCTGGAGGTTTGGGCTCTTCCAGACAGGGGGGAGGCTATCAATGTCATTCCACATCAGTGAAATGCCAGTGTAATGTCCCAAACTTTCAATATCTGGCCACTCCTTCAAATTTCGACCAGCTCTTACAAAATACTTTTCAGATCCAATCCAAATGGCAACATCCCGCACAACATCATGCAATTTGACGAACTCCTCTGTATGGCCGTGTAATAACAAACACGAATCTATGAGCCTATTGACCACGAATTTTGCCTTGCGTCTAGCTTCTTGCACGTTATCAACATACTTAAATATCCGCAATCCTATTCCATAACGTACCAAATCTTCTATCAATATATTGTCATCCTCAGGAAACAGAGAACAAAGCAAGAAGCAAGACTTGACTTCATCATTTGGTAGGTAATTATAGCTCAGCTTGAGACTTTTGAACACGTTTTTGTCAACACCTTCAATGTTTTCTGGTGCTGATTCTCTAAGTTCTAGAACTGCCACTTTCCATTCTTCAGGATCATCTTTGTCTCTCATTGCCCGTCCAACTGTAACAAGTGCTATAGGCAAACCTCGACATTCGTTGGCAACATCCTTTGCCACCATGGTCAATCTTGGGGAGTCAACAGCCTTACCAGCATTCATCTTAAACAAGTACCAAGATTCTTCTACAGATAAGACATTAAGAGGAATGATTGTTTCTACTTGGTTTCCCATTCCCATGGCAGGGGAATTGCATACTTCCCTGCATCGTGTAGTGATAAGAACTTTGCAAACTTTATGATCATCATTGCCAAATGGAATGCCTATGTCTGCCACATTAAATCCAACCCAGACGTCGTCCAAGATTATTAACTTCTTATTCACATTTCTCAGTCTATCGTGTAACTGACTTGCTCTTCCAATAACACTTTGCTGGGTAAATTGTAGACCCAACATGTCTGCTATTTGGTCTTGTATTTTCATTACGTCTATATTCTGAGATACCACAGCCATTGCAACTTCATCAAAAAGCTTATCTTCTTTAGCTTTTTTGCCAATTTCCTTGACTAATGTGGTCTTACCCACACCCCCCATGCCATGTATCGCTATTAGGTGGACATTGGCTTCATTCAATGCCCCCATGACCTTCATCATATCACTTTTTCTTGTTTCAAAGGTCACAAAACTTCCAGAGGACATGGACAATATCCCTGATGGAGGTGCAAGGTTGGATATAGTATTGAACTTGCCGTTTTGTTGTAGCTTTGTGACCTCCGGTGTTCTCTTTTTTGCTTCTTTACCATGTCGGTACAGAGTGATCAAATTGGGACACCACCCATTGAAGCATCTCTTGTTCATATTGACATCGTTTTCCAAGAACTTCGTCGCTGCCGGCTCGAATTCATCGACTTTTGCTGTCCAAAGCTTTACATCATCTCGAATTACCTCTCCATTCCTTGTTGCCACATCAATGGAATCCTGCACGCCTTTTCTCAGGCTCTCTAATTCTTCAACTTGGTTTTTAAGTTCACTAATGTTCTTCTTGTGATGAATAAGATAGCCGAACTGACGTGCAATTGGCTGTAACGTGAAATCTACAAGCTTACTAAGAATGGAAGAAATCACAGCTTCACCAGCCATGTCTGATGAGAAAGTTATGATGAAACAATAGCTGAAAACTGCAAAATGAAAAGCAAGCAGTCAACATCATGTTTAACCATTATACCAATACCATAAGATTTCACACTTGTTGCCAAACAGTCCTTGTAGACTTAGTTTTAACAAAAAAAAAAAAAATAGACTCAGTTAAATTTTTTTATTAACAAATTTCTAATATCCCCTAAAGATAACAGATAGAAACAGGCATTTTTTTTTTTTTTGTACAGAAATTATGTATGCCAACATGCTGTCAAAATAACGGTTGGGAAACTTATGTGCCATAATAGTCGTCAACTGATATGGCCCAGTCAACAATTCTACCTTAAATTCTAACCGTGATGTCAGTCCAATGAATGTTGGAATGCATGAATAAATAATTATACATACCTAATCTATATGCAAATCAACACTCACCCCAGAAACAAAAAAAAAATATTTGATATACAATCGAAATGTATAGACATAGAGATAACTATATTGGTTATTTAACTTAGAGTCAATTAACTCCTACACAGTCACCATCCAGATCCACACTTCCTTCATGTACGACAAACACTAAAAAACACTAAAAACACTGATTCATGTATTCTATGGTCCTAAGATCATGTAATAAACAAGGTGAAGATGGATTTTCTAACATACCTCTCTCTTTCTTCTCTGAATTACTGAGGAAGATCAACACCGAAGGCAAGACAGTCCGTCCTTGGGCTTTGACCTTTAGATTAAGTATTTGTTTTACAAATATTAAAATAATTTAAAATTAGCTGGTAACTCTTATTTTATTTTTTACATACCAGATATATATATTATATAATAGCAATAATAAAATAAGAATTATATTTTGGGTTAATATTACTACTGTTTTGGCACAATAGATGAATTCAAAAGAACTTCAAATCACTGTATAACAAAAAACCAATTTGACTTTGGAGGGTTATCAGCGCTGTAATCTTCGAGGTGAGGTAATGACTAACTAGTTGTTTTCTTTCACTTTAATCATTCTCGTCCATCAAGGATTTTGATTTTAAAAAAACAAACCCAAAGTGATCTTATTCGATTTGATTTTGGCACAATATGGTCGAGTTTTGGTAATTGATTCGGCAATGAACACTACTATAGGGAGCTGAAGAATTTCTTCAACGCACATACAGATGTTTCGCTGCTGGAAAAATTCTTTGTCATAATTAGAGTTGTGGGTTTCAATTTATGAGACTTGAGTGTGTTGATCTTAGTTAAGGGATTTGAAGGCTTTTTTACCACTATTTTCTGTTTATTTAGCTTTAATTTCGGTTCAGCAATGAATAAGAAGATGCCCAAGAAACAACAAAATTAATAAGAAGAATAAGTTAATCAATCGTCTCAGATAAAGTGGGTCCGTGTGGTGTCTTAGCGGATTCGTGTCAAAAAAATACTTTAAATATTCAGTTTATTTATTAATCTTTAATGGAGGAAAAAAAGTAAAATGGGTATTAAGATCTTTTTATTAATAACGTTAATGGAGTTAGTGGTGAATTTTAGTCCACGAACCACATTAAGATTATGTGGCTATCTCTAAAACTAAGAGGATTGATATGCAAAATGGTATGTTAAAGTGAAATTTGCCCTTTAGATAAAAAGAGAAAGACATTTTCTCAGTAGTCTGATGAGGTAGGCCCCATTTTAACTCCTTTTCCTGATGAGGTTAAAAGTATGCAAGAGGCCTATCTTTTCTTCTCTTTTCCTTTAATCCAATCACGCTTTAAAATCTTTTGAATTTTAAATTGGATGGAAAGCACTCATAGATATGCAAATCTGCTAAAGTTGGAAACAAATGCACATTACCCAACAAAAGGTAGATGCACAAACACATGTACGACCTTTTCCTTTATTCTCTCTTATTTACTTTGACATATAGAAAAAAAATTTCTTCCGTTAGTCGGAATTACACTTTTAGTACGATGAGATAGCCAGATAGGCTTGTGAACGGGTTAGATTTAGATCGAATTACAGTTAATTCAAATTAAAATTTAATTTAAAATTTTAAATTTAATTATCCGATAAATTTTATTTTTATAAACCATAAATTCGTGAAGTATCGAATATTTCATAATAATTCATGACAGCCTCATTAAAATCTCACTAAAGTAAGAAACTGTCCATTTTAGTGGACATAATTAGGAATGTCAGTGGACCGAAGCGGGGGCGGGAGGTGTAGTCTCCATCCCCGTACCCGCTTAAAAAAACTCCGTACACCCCGTTAACGGGTATAATTTTCATCCCCATCCCCGTCCGCGGATAAATTTTTAATCCCCGCTTCCCCCGTACCCGCCAAAGCCCAAACCCAAGCCTAAGACTAAGTCCAAGCTCAAGCCAACATAATTCAAAAGTCTAAATAAATTCAACATTTTAAATAATCCAACAACATTCTAAATAATCTAACATAATCTAACACAACATAATGTAACATAACATATTCGAACATAACACAACAACAAATGTCCAAAATACTACTTCAATTTGATATAATTCAACATAACACAACTTCATGTTTTAAATTGTTATATAAGAGGGCAAGTAGGGGGTTAAATTGTAATACTCCAAGGAAGCCAAAAAATAAAAGACAGTTTGTTACTCTGGAAAAGAAAAATGAAACCATGAGACAGAAACATCAAGACATAACAAAAATGAATCGATTTTTTCGAGATACAAAAAAAGACACCACAGAATTAGAGGTGACCTCAATTCAAATTTATCCCATAAAATGTTCAAATTTTTATAGCAGCATGAGCATCCCAAATCAGAGTTTTAAGCTAAAAACCAAATGGGTCTTCGTTACTTGTCTGAATTTGAAGTATGTAAATTGAAATGCTGAGAGGGTCTTGGCAATCAACCACAGAGCATGATACAGAATATATATAAACAAGGAAACCACTGAACAGACAGATCAAAACAAAACAGAGAGAGAGAGAGAGAAAGTGAAAGATAAAGAAGATGGTCACCTCAAATGGAGCGAAAACACGAGCTATCCACTGTCTTTCCCTCTTCGCAATATCTCCAACCAGACCTCTGAAAATTCCTCTTATTCTCTGCTGGTTTGTTCCGTTGTCAAAGTACTTTATAACATGACTTTCTGCAAAGATAAATCAAGGTGAACAAAAAATATTGTTAGTTTGTTTTTTTTTTTTTAACAACAAAACTGAAATTTCATTCATCTAATATGATAAAGGAGGATTCAAATCAGAATATAAAAAAGTCTTTAATTTGCGTGGGGATAGTAGAGGAAGAGAATTGGTCGTAGCAGGAACATACAAAGAGAAGAATAGTCACTTCCAAGAATTTCGTAGCAGGACGGGTCTAATGAATATGATCGGAAGCTAGAATGAAGATATAAAACAACAGCACTAATAGATAAAGATAGAAAATCATGCTCAGAATGAGTACTCACCGTCCAAAGCTTGGTGGTGCAAAATGAGGCCCAATCCAAGATCTGCGAGCAAGGCAGCGACCAGCGAGTGTAGCGGGACACAGAGAAAGAGATGGAGGCGATCGGCTGTGAGGAGCTGCTGAGTGCAGCGATGGGTGTGGGTGTCTGTTTCTGTGTTTCACTGTGTGTGTGTGTGTGAGAGAGAGAGAGAGAGATGGAGGCGGCGGCTGAAGGCTGATAGAAGAAAAGATGAGTAAATTAGGGTTTTAAAGTTTAAACCTTTAACTGGACTGGGAGTATATATATATATATATATTTAAACGGGTATAACGGGGATGGGACGGGGCAGGAGTAAGGCTAAGTTCATCCTCGCCTCCATCCCCACACGGGTTTATACGGGTATTCTCATATACGTCCACCGTTCAATACTTATAGTCCATCCCCGGTCCAAACAGAACGAATTTAGACGAATACCTATTTTTCTCCGGTCCATTGCCATCCTTAGACATAATGATGCATGACAGAACATGATAAAGGTGAGAACGACAAAGCTCTTTAGAAAAAAAAAATGAAAAAGCTGTGAGAACATGCTATTAACACCTTCACGTGATTTGCGGCTAAAACACATCATATATTTTTGTAAATATTGACTGTAAGTGTGAATACTGCTATCATTCATGTAAATACTAAGGCATTTCCCATGAGCGATATGTTGTGGGTGCCGCATTTTCTGTCGCCCTGATGCTGCGAAAATTCGCAAGGGTTCCTACATTACTTCAGACGAGTTTGGGTAAACGGGTTAGTCCAAGATACTACACTACTTAGATTAGCAACTTGGAATATTGGAACACTAACAGGTAAAGCAATGGAGCTAGTTGAAACCATGATTAGAAGAAAGGTTAGTGCTATAACGTACCCGCAAGAAACTAAGTGGGTAAGGGATAAAGCTGGAGAAATAAAAAATACAGGATATGAACTTTATTAGAAAAGATAGACATAGAAATTGAGTAGGATTAATAGTAGATCCGCATCTTAAACAAGATGTAGTAACAATTCGTAGGAAATGAGATATAATAATACTAATTAAACTTATAATAGAAGGAATTACACTTAATATTATTAGTGTGTATGCACCTCAAATAAGATTAGATAATCATATTAAAACTCAATTTTGAGAGGATATGGATGAAGCAGTGAGAGCAATACCTATTTGAGAAAGAGTATACATAGAAAGAAACTTTAATTAGGAAAGGATCGGATTAGATATGAAGAGGGTGCATGGTGGACATGAATTGGGGGATAAGAATGATGTTGAAGATTCTATCTTAAATTTTGCTATAGCTTATGAACTTATGATATCAAATACGTATTTTAGAAAAATGGATGAACCTTAATAACTTTTAAAAGTAGATCAAATAAAAGTCAGATATAATTTTTCTTAATTAGACGAGGAGATCGTAGATCATGTAAGGATTGTAAAATCATTCCAAGAGAGAGCTTAACCACACAACATAGGATAATGGTATTAAATATGCATATTAAAAATAATATAAGACATAAGAAAGAAATTAAAAACCCAAGAACTAGATGATGGATTTGAAAGAAGAAAAGATAGATTTGTTTAAGAATAAAATATTGAACGAAATGGTATGGGATTTAGAAGATGAAACAAATATAATGAGGAACACAATGGTAGGACATATTAAAAAAGTAGCTATGCTCTTGGAGAATCAAGAGGCAATAAACCAATGGTTTCTATAAACTTGGTGGTGGAGTGATAAGGTCCAAATGATGGTAAAAGTAAAAAGAGAGAGCTATAAAACATGACAAAAATCTAAAAAGGAAGAAGACTTTAAAAGTTACAAGCTTTCAAATAAAGAAAAGCGAATAAGAGATGCTAAGTACAATGCATATGATGATCTTTACTTTAAACTAGACACAAAGGATGGAGAGAAAATGATATATAAACTTGCTAAATTAATTAAGAGAAAGAAAAATTAGAGATGTTAATCATATTAAATGCATTAAGAGTGAAGACTCTAGAGGTTTGCTACAAAACGAGGACATTAAAAAAAAAGCTGAAAAAATTAATTTAAAAAGTTACTAAATAAAAATCATATAGAGAGCCTAGTTATTGAGGACAATAGAATCATAAGGAGTTTAGAGACAATACATTTTTTTGTAGGATTAGGGTGTCGGAGGTAAATAATGTATTAAAGAAAATAAAAATAGGAAAAACTTTAGGATCTGGTGCTCTACCTATTGAGGTTTGGAAGTGTCTAGGGGATATTGGAGTATCATGGCTAATTAAATTATTTAATAAAATTATGATGACCAATAAAATGTTTGATGAGTGGAGAAAGAGTATTTCGAGTATCTATATATTAGAATAAAGGAGACATACAATATTGCATAAACTGTCTAGGTACACCATGTTAAAAAATTGTATGTGACAGAAATAAGAATGTTAAGATGGATGTGTGGTAAACTAGGAAAGATATAATTAGAAATAAATATATCTGTGAAAAATAGAGGTAACAAATATAGGAGATAAGTGAGAATCGACTTAGGTAGTTTGAACATATTTATAGGCATAGTACGACACCAATGAGAAAGAGTGATACGATAGTTATTGGAAGCAAACGTAAAAGTAGATGAAGACCAAAATTAACTTTAAATGAAATAGTAAAGAATGACATGATAACATACGGTTTAATTGAAAACATTGTTATTGATAGAGCTCAATGACGAAATAAGATTTATGTAGCCGACCACAACAACGTTTGGGAAGGCTTTGTTGAGTTGAGTATTAAGTGTAAGTGTGACCCAAGCGACTATTTTTAGAGTGGATGTGCATAAAATTAGTTTTAAAAATGACATTGCGATCTTCTTCTCCTAATCGTCCAACCTAAAAGTGATCCACACATTCGGTCTTCTGCTGAATTTTCTTCACTTTACTCATTCTCGTCCATCCAGGATTTTAATAATAAAAAAAAAAATCCAAAGTGATCTAAGTCGGTTTGATTTGATAAGTTTTTAGTACAATATGATCGAGTTTTGGTAATCGATTTGGTAATAAACAATATTATAGAACCTAACCAAAAACCTAATTCAGTAATTATACTACTTGTGAGTTAGGGCTCACTTCTAGCTGTGATTAGGTCCTAAAATTCCGAGTCACTCAGAGGCACAACACCCTAGCAACCACCACCACCCACCACCAAAATCGACCACAAAAAAGTAGCACCGCTATGTATGAGATTTCATCTTCAACGCCCATGCAGGTGTTGATATAAAGAAAGAGAAAAAAAATAAGGAGAGAGAGTAATTGTGAGAGAAAATAGGGGAGAGAGATAAAAAAAAATTAAATCAAATCAAATATTTACATATTTGAAACGAAAATAAATTATCAAATGGAGATAGAGAGAGAAAATAGGGGAGAGATATGGAGAGTAACGGACAGAAATAGTGATTGAGAGAAAATAGGGAGAGAGAGAGATTGAGAGAATAAAAATTATGCATAATTTAAGGAAGAAAAAGTAAATAAAAAATTCAAATGTCATTTAAATTTTGTACCTAATTACAAGATATTTTAGTAAAATTGAATTTAATAGAGTAAAATACTTATCCATACACTTCATCTCAAATAAGCCTAAAAAAATGTACCCACTTCTAAAAAACCATTTTCTCATAAGCCTGATGAGGTAGGCCCAATTTTAAATCATTTTCCTGTTGAGGTTAAAAGGATGCAAGAGGCCCATCATTTCTTCTCTTTTCCTTTAATCCGATCACGTTTTAAAATCTTTTGAATTTTAAATTGGATGGAAAGCACTCATAGATATGCAAATCTTCTAAAGTTGGAAAAAATGCACATTACCCAACAAAAGGGTAGATGCACAAACACATGTAGGACCTTCTCCTTTATTCTCTCTTATTTACTTCAAAAAAAAAAAATTTATTCCTTTAGTTGGAATTACACTTTCGGTACAATGAGATAGGCAGATAAGCTTGTGAACAGGTTAGATTTGGATCAAATTACAATTAATTAAAATTAAAATTTAATTTAAAAGGTCAAATTTAATTATCCGATAAATTTTATTTTTATAGTCTACAAATTCATGAAGTATCGAATATTACATAATATTTCACGACAGCCTCATTAAAATCTCACTAAAGTAACAAACTGTCCATTTTAGTTAGGGGTGTTAATCAAGCCTGGCTCGACGAGCTTCACGATGCTCAAGCTCGGCTTGACATTTTGGGAAGGTGTTCAAGCTCGGCTTGAGCTCGAACATCAAGCTTTTTTTTTGGCTCGAGCTCGGCTTGAATGAAAAATGAAAAGTTCAAGCTCGGCTTGATTAAGCTCGTTTCTGTTAACAAGCTCGAATCCGAGCTCAAACTCGTATGGAGCTTGACCCAAAAAATCGAATTCAGGCTTGCGAACAAGCTTGAATTTTAACAAAACTCAACACCACTGATGATTGCAACCAAGGGGTCATCGGGATGTACAAGGTGTGTTGGGCCTGATCTTGCCCAGCATCTGAAACAATAAAAGCAGGCATCGATGCTCATGCCCAGCATCTGAAACAATAAAAGCAGGCATCGGGATGTACTTGATCTTGGGACAAGAAGAATCAGCGAAGAATCACCGTGGGGACAAGAATCGCAGTCGGGAGTTGAGGCTTCAGCGAAGAATGGCAGTCGAAGTGTATGGAGTTAGGGCTTGAAGAATCGCAGTCGAAGAATGGCAGTCGAATCGCAGTCGAGGCTTCAACGGTTCGGGCTTCAGAGAAGAGAGAACGGCGCCTTCAATTTGGGTTTGGGGTGTATTAGGGTTAGATAGGTTTATATATATATATATATATATATATATATATATATGTTGTCCTCACAATTGGATCTCTTGGAATGGACGGCTATGATTGTGCCACTAAAAAATAATAGTAAAACTAGGTAAATAAAATCAAGCCTAATCAAGCCTGTCAAGCAGCTCGATTTCGAGCTCGAGCTCGGCTCGTTTATAAACAAGCCTGAAATTGTGTTCATGCTTGGCTCGTTTACACTATTCGAACGAGCTCGAACGAGCCTAAAACGAGCCGAACTCAAGCCGAGCTCGAGTAGCTCAGTTCGATTAACAGCCCTAATTTTAGTGGACATAATGATGCATGACACAACATGATAAAGGTAAGAACGAAAAAGTCCATTAAAAAAAAGGAAAAAGCTCTTTAGAAAAAAGGAAAAAGCCCTTTAAAAAAAAGGAAAAAGCTCTTTAGAAAAAAATGAAAAAGCTTTTTAGAAAAAAAAAGAAAAAGCTGTGAGAACGTGCTATTAACACCTCACGTGATTTGCGGACTAAAACACAGTCAATATGTAAGTGTATATACAATTATCATTCGTGTAAATACTATGACATTTCCCATGAGCGATACATTGTGGGTGTTTCGTAAAATGGGTAGGGGTGCCGCATTTTCAGTCATTTTCGAAAGGGTTCTTGTATTACTTTGGACGAGCGTGGGTAAAAGGGTTAGTCCAGGATGCTACTCTTAGATTAGCAACTTGGAATATTGGAACACTAACAGGTAAAACAGTGGAGCTAGTTGAAACGATGATTAGAAGAAAAGTTATTACTATAACATACCCACAAGAAACTAAGTGGGTAAGGGATAAAGCAACAAAAATAAAAAATACAGGATATAGACTTTATTACCCAGGAAAAGATAGACATAGAGATGGAGTAGGATTAATAGTAGATCAGCATCTTAAACAACCTGTAATAATATTATAGATTATATTATTAGTGTGTATGCACCTGAAATAGGATTAGATGATCATATTAAAACTGAGAGGATATGGATGAAGCAATGAGAGCAATACCTATTTGAGAAAGAGTATACATAGAAAGAGACTTTAATGTTTCTTAATTTGATGAGGAGATGGTAGATCATGTAAGGACTGTAAAGTCATTCCAAGAGAGAGCTTAACCACACAACATAAGATAATGGTATTAAATATGCGTATTAAAAATAATATAAGACATATGAATGAAATTAAAAACCCAAGAACTAGATGATGAAATTTGAAAGAAGAAAAGATAGATTTGTTTAAGAATAAAATAATCAACGAAATGGTGTGGGATTTAGAAGATGAAACAAATATTCTGTTGAAATTTATTTTTTGATACCAAACCAAAAAATAATTCTTAGTTTGATTATTTGTAATTATTAATAGTGAAAATAACAAAACAAAGTAATACAAATAAACAGACGACATACCACGTGTCATGTTTTAAAGGTTTAAAAAAATTATAATTCAAAAAGTAATTTTTAATTACTACTACAGAATAGACCCTTAACTGCATTAGGACCTAATTAATTTGAAGACCTAATATATTATAACCACTAGATTTACTATGGGTAAAAGTAGTAAATAAAGTGAATTATTAATTCAATGGTCTGAAAACATTAGGTGTATGTTAGTCTTTCATGTACAATGTTTGAAATTTACCTCGCTATACTATTGGAAGGCAGTTACTCCGTTAATCCTACCGTACATAACTTATCATAAGACAAGGAAGAGTTTACAACTCAATTTGATTAATCACACAAAATAGGACTGTTTGAGATAGCAACAACTTTTGAAGTATGGGTCAGCCTTCTTCTAGTAATGACCATCCTGCAGCATCAATTCAAAAAAATTTAAAATAAATTTAAGAATGAAATAAAAAAAATAAAATAAAATAAAAAAATAATAATAATAAACAGGTCAACTCGTAACTCGACACGACACAATTAATTAAATGAGTTGAGTTAGATTTTATTAATGTTCGACATAAATCCGTAATGATTCAACACGAATCTGTTTCGATACGACTCAATTGTCACCCCTAATCTTATCCAACACAAAAAAAAAAAAAAATTAGTCATTTTTATTTTCCATCCATCAAACCAAACACGAAGGAAGGAAAGTGTATCCATCCTACTTTCCTTCCTTGAAGGATAGAAAGTGTATCCGTCTTACTTTCCATCCTTCTTACCAAACGGAGCATTAGTGTATTGGGAGATAGCAACAACTTTTGAAGTATGGGTCAGCCTTCTTCTAGTAATGACCATCCTGCAGCATGAATTCAAACAAAAACACAATCAAATTTCTAAACCCCTATAGGCCTATTACAGGCCTACTTATCTTATTCAATTCTATGTCAAGCCAATAAAACCTTACAATTAGCTCATTATGTACACAATATGAACGATCTACAGACTACAATGATGCAGAAGCAACATTCTCCTTTGAGAGTCTGTAGTAAACCAACATCAATTGTATGTATACGACACAGTACTCATTCATATATACTTCACCTCTTATTTAAGTTCTGTTCTTTGGATTACAAAACTTTATGGAATAAAAATGCCAGAGCTTTGTTTCCATTTGAACAAGTGTCTCGGTTCAGGAAGCGATGCTATTTGATAATTTGATATAATCTTTGCAATTTTCTTTGGTAATTTCTGTGAAAAAGTTTTAGAGGTATGAACTAATGCCATTTTTTACACAATCCGAAACCAACATAAAATTAGCAGGTTGGTATTCACTAATTTTAAATAAGAACTTGAAAAGCTAACAGAGTATCAATCTCTTTCTAGTTCTACTAGAAAGAGAAGGGGAAGAAAGGTAAAAGCGAGGCCAAAAAATAAAGGGGAAAATTATAGCTCCCATTCTGTCCAAGGATCGAAATTTCTTTTTTGAAATGGTTGAAATGACAGAAATATTTTTATTTTTAAGGAAATCAAAACAAATTGTTGATTGAATCGAAATTCTAATGCTTTAATGTGTTTCGAAGTGTTTTAAAATATGTTGGTATATTTTGGCAAAATCTGTTAAAGGACTGAGACAATTTCATTCGTATGCATATACCTCTATGTAAAACATGTCAAATATAAAAAGGAACAATTTAAGTATTTTTGCTAGCTTTACGGATCTAAGTAACATTCAAATGAACAATCAAACTTTTATTGTTCCCACTGAAAAATTGAAACATTTCAATTTCTATAAAAACTGAAACGACTCAATAATTGAATATTTTGATGTGTCTGAAAATGTTCTGATATGTTTTGAAGTATTTTACGATATTTTGTTATGTTTCAACTAGTCTTTCAATATGTTATGGATATACTTTTTTGTCTTTATTTTGGAAACATTTTCAAAAAAATTTAACTTTAGGAGATGACCGAAATAAACTGTAGAACACGCTTAATTTCAATCAATTATAAGAGTTAAGAAAACTGTATAATTTTTAATTATATAGTGCTAATGTGTTAAAAGCAGCCTCAACAAGGACAAATAATTTGCAATCAAATACACATTACCCAACAAAAGGGAAGCTGCACAATCACGTGTATGACTTTTTTCTTTATTCCCTCTTATTTTCTTTACCTGGCAGATAAAAATGACACGTAGTTGGAATAGCACTTTCAGTAGTGCGAAGCCAATTACACATTAAAAAACAAGAAAATGATTAAAAGATTGCCCATACAACAGGACAGACTTATTAAAGTAAACATAATCTTGAAGATTACATGACACAACATCATAAAAGAGAAATGTGAGAATGAAAAAGCCTCTTAAGAAAAGAATACAAGAACTGTATTAATTGTTTGATTTATGGTACTGAAAATTAATTTTTTGGTGTTATACTAAAGAATAATTTTCAAATTGCAGTTCTCAGTTTAGGTTGTTTGTAACCATTGATAGTGAAAATAATAAAATGAAGTAAGAATTTCATGTGCCATATTTTAATTGATTAAAAAAATTATTCACTACAAGAAAATTTGAAATTGCCGACATTTATAAACGCTGGCAAAAGCCTTTATAAACACCGAAAAATAGAATTAATGGCATTTCTGTTGACCGCCGACTATTACGATGTCGGGATAGGAAAACGCTGGGACAGAGCACCCAGAAACAACTTAGAAGAAAGTCACACGTAGAAGAAACTCCATTTTTGTACCAAGCCCATCATTGACGATTGAACAGAGCACCCAGAAACAACTAAAATTTTGAATCAACAATTCAGCCATGCTCCCAGGCAATACAATATGATCTTTTTTTCATTAAATGCAGTGTAGTGTGGTGTGGTGTGCTGAAGGTGGGTGACTGTTTGGGATGCGTAGAAGCAGACCACATCAAGAGAGGTGGAAGACAGAATCAGCTGAGTTGTCAGGCATTGATAAGTTGTTTGTTAACTATTGAATTTACGGCTAGTCTGTAAAAAATTTAATCCCTTATTTTAAACGTTGGGAGTAGCATCGTTAGACCTAATCGCCACTAATTAAATGTCGGCGTTCTCCATTTTTCTGATTATAGAAAAGTAATTTTACGGTGTCACAATACAACCCTTTGCAACTCTATTCCATGTGGATTGCAATTTGCAAGCCCTTTGCAACTCTATTCCATGTGGATTGCAATTTGCAAGCCCTTTGCAACTCTATTCCATGTGGACTGCAAGATTTGGAGCGGATTCCAAAATACATTAGGTCACTGTTACTCTTCCGTGTATAATGTTTGAAATTTCTCACGCTCTACTATTAATTAGAAAGCATGCACTGGGTTAGTTCTACATTATACACAGGAGGTGCTACAGACTGAATTGATAGGTGCTCATGTTTGATATACTTGCTATCAGAATAGTTAAAACTCCTTAGGCAAGCTGAATTGTGATTTAGAGGCTCAAAGGTTTGATGGATTCTCATTCAAACTTTAGACATCATGCATTACTCTATTCTTTTAATTTCTGAAGTTTGCATGTTACTATTCCAAGAAGAAGACTAAGGCACCATTCGCAGAAGTGATCAGTGAGATTTGTAGGATAAAGGAAATCAATCACAAGCAACACTTGGACATTGAGTCCTTATAAAATATTTATAGAACAAGTACACATCAATTTAATTGTACAATAAAACGTTACAAGTCGATACTACTTCCTCTTGTCTAAAAGAAGAGGAGGAGCAGGAGAAAAAGAAGAGGAGGAGCAGGAGAAAAAGAAGAGGAGGAAAAAAAACGTAAAAATCGCAAGCAGACAAACACCCTTCTTAATGTGTTTAGCTTGTAGGGAGACATGGCATTTATTCGGAATAGCACAACCTTCATCTAGTGATGGAACTACTGCACCATTAAATCAAGTACTATAAGAAAGAGTTTAAAAAAAATCAACCTTCACCTTATTTTTATTATATAATTTGAAATTAATTTTTACCCATTATTTAAGGAAAAATCAACAAAAATTTTCTCAAAAGACATGAGCGAAAAAAAAAAAAAAAAGTGTACAGTATCGTATATGAACAAAGTTTAAAATAAAAATTTTATTGAGCCATAAATTCATAAAAAAAATTAAATAATTTAATTTCTGATAAAAATTAGTGATGTGATATAAATGAGCAAAAAAAATATGTAAGGATAAGATTCAAAAGATATTTGCACTTACCTTGCAAACCAATTGGTGATCTTTGCAGCTAAGTGAAGTGACGTAAAATTGAAAGCAGGTACCATTTGTGTTGCCTCGGTCATTGTTAGTTCCTCTAAATCGAAGTCGGATTCAAAGTCGGAGTCGGATTCGGAGTCGGATTTGGAGTCGATCTGTGAATAGTATTCTATCATCTCAAGGAAAAAGTAGAATTGAAACATACTTATACAAACTATATATATTACCATTGAAAATATTATTTGCAATTAATTTGTTGATTTTAATTACTGACCTATTGCTTCACAACTATTGAATTGTTATCATGTGTTAGGTCAATAAATAAAATTAACAAATAAGGTCTAAATAGCACTGAGTTAGTTCATAAGTAATATGTGGCAACCCACATAAAACATATGCAAATCAACAACTACACCTTACAAACCTCAAGTGATATTACCAAAAGATATGTCCACTTGCGTTGCGAACTCATTGATGTGGCATTCATATGATGACATGTCGTAGTGACATGATCCAATAAAATTGTTATTACTGTAATTAATGGACTCTATCACTTGACACATCATTAAGTCAGCAAATTAGGTTAATTTTTTTAGTCCAAATTAATATAATTGAAAAAGAAATACTCATGGTTTTGAATAGTACTCCTATAAGCCAAAGGAAAAAATAGAATTGAAACCTCATAAAGGGGGAGAGAGAGAGAGAGAAGGGTACGTACCTGTTCTTTGACGTGGTTTTGGATAACTATATTCAAGTCTACCGACTCTCCCTCTTCTACCAAACTCTTATAATCATCCACAATAATTTTCTTCAGTTTTGAATTGCTTTGAGTCCGATTAGTAGCAGCAGCTGCAACAAAAGTCTTCATATTTGGACACCTTTTCACATATAAGCTTTCCAATGACGGCCATTCAAAATGAAAGCCTCCCATGCAGAAACATTTGAGGTTGGTAAGATCTCTGAATCCTAGAATTTTGAGACTAGGAAATACAATCTTCTCCGCGACTTTCTGCTCTTCACTCTCTGGTACAACAATTTCCTCTATTTCTTCACAGTCATATACAGTCAGTATCTCCAGTTTCTGAAGAGTTTGGGCAACGGAAGATTGGAAGAGATTTTTCAACCTCCTACATCTTGCAATCTCGAGGAATCTCAAGTTGTGGAGGTGTACGATTCGACCTGGGCAGTTGCATATTTGATTCAAACTAGGCAAGTTTATTAGATATATCTCACGCAGACTCAACTCATTTCCTGCATCCACGGCAACATGCCCATCACCACTTTGGCCCTCAAACACATGTTGTAACGCAAAACATTCCCATAACTGAAGTTTTTCAAGAAATTGTAGCCTTTGAAGCAAATTGATATGAAAACCAAGACTTGACATTTGACGACAATTCATAACATCCCAAGACTTTCAGTTTGGACATTATCTCCCAGCTGGAAGGTATTGCACCATGACATATCCCTTTTAAGGTATCCAAATGAAAAAGTCTCAATTCTTCAAGGTTAGGGAACAGTTGCAGCGGATTCCGTTCCTCCTCATGCAATGGAATTGCTATCTCCATTTCCTCATCTCTATTGATCAAGTACTCAAACTCTTCGCATTCCTCAACCAGTAGAAGCTCTGCGAGGTTCAAAACATCTCCATCAAAGAATAAGTATGGAAAAATGTTCTTCATGTTTCTTATATTATCTAATTTCAGGTAACTTGTTCTCTTCAACAGGTTCTTCACACTCCTTTTCCGCCAAGGCATATTTGCGTCCAAACCAAAGAGCTCCAAACCTTTTGGGTTGCCAAATCCACCACCTTTACCCATTTTAATTCTAAAATTTTCCACATCAGGGAATATGAAGTCCTGGGGCAAAATTCTAGTATCCGTTATTGAAATCTCTAGGGCAGATAGGTGAGGCAAAGAGTTTACTACAGCTACTTCAACTGCAGGTTTAGGTTCCTCATTGATGACGGTGTCAAACAGATACAACTCTTCCAATCGGGATAGACCCAACATCACATCCGCTGGAAAGAGTGAACTGTGCTCAGTATTACTCATATCCAGTAACCTCAGCTTGCTCAATTTCCTAAGTTCCAATGGTGGACTGGAAAAAACCGAATTTTTGAGGCTAAGAACTTCAAGAGTCTTCATATGTCCAAGAAATTTAGTGTCCACAGGCACGACCATACCGTCTAGGATCAATGTCCGTAGACCTGCTAGGTGATTAATGCCAAGAACCTTAGAAAGATTAACTCTAGTAAGGCTTAGATCCAACACTTTAAGTGTTTCCAACCCACTAAAGAATTCAGTTGAGCAAAGTAAACGGAAATTCTTTTGCAAAAGCAAAATCTGGAGGTTTGGGCTCTTCCAGACAGGGGGGAGGCTATCAATGTCATTCCACATCAGTGAAATGCCAGTGTAATGTCCCAAACTTTCAACATTTGGCCACTCCTTCAAATTTCGACCAGCTCTTACAAAATACTTTTAAGATCCAATCCATATGGCAACATCCCGCACAACATCATGCAATTTGACGAACTCCTCTATATGGCCGTGTAATAACAAACACGAATCTATGAGCCTATTGACCACGAATTTTGCCTTGCGTCTAGCTTCTTGCACATTATGTACCAAATCTAAAAATTGCATTGCTCTATTTGAATTACGTATCAAATTAAATATCCGCAATCCTATTCCATAACGTACCAAATCTTCTATCAATATATTGTCATCCTCAGGAAACAGAGAACAAAGCAAAAAGCAAGACTTGACTTCATCATTTCGTAGGTAATTATAGCTCAGCTTGAGACTTTTGAACACGTTTTCATCAACACCTTCAATGTTTTCTGGTGCTGATTTTCTAAGTTCTAGAACTGCCACTTTCCATTCTTCAGGATCAACTTTGTCTCTCATTGCCCTTCCAACTGTAACAAGTGCTATAGGCAAACCTCGACATTCGTTGGCAACATCCTTTGCCACCATGGTCAATCTTGGGGAGTCAACAGCCTCACCAGCATTCATCTTAAACAAGTACCAAGATTCTTCTACAGATAAGACATTAAGATGAATGAGTCTTGCTTCTTGGTTTCCCATTCCCATGGCAGGGGAATTGCATACTTCCCTGCGTCGTGTTGTGATAAGAACTTTGCAAACTTTATGATCATCATTGCCCAGTGGAATGCCTATCTCCGCCACATTGAATCCAACCCAGACGTCGTCCAAGATTATCAACTTCTTATTCACATTTCTCAGTCTATCGTGTAACTGACCTGCTCTTCCAATAACACTTTGCTGGGTAAATTGTAGACCCAACATGTATGCTATTTGGTCTTGTATTTTCATTATGTCTATATTCTAAGATACCACGGCCATTGCAACTTCATCAAAAAGCTTATCTTCTTTAGCTTTTTTGCCAATTTCCTTGACCAATGTGGTCTTACCGACACCCCCCATGCCATGTATCGCTATTAGGTGGACGTTGGCTTCATTCAATTCCCCCATGACCTTCATCATATCACTTTTTCTTGTTTCAAAGGTCACAAAACTTCCAGAGGACATGGACAATATCCCTGAGGGAGGTGCACGGTTGGATATAGTATTGAACTTGCCGTTTTGTTGTAGCTTTGTGACCTCCGGTGTTCTCTTTTTTGCTTCTTTACCTAGTCGGTACAGAGTGATCAAATTGGGACACCACCCATTGAAGCATCTCTTGTTCATATTGACATCGTTTTCCAAGAACCTTTTTGCTTCCGGCAAAAATTCATCGACTTTTGCTGTCCAAAGCTTTACATCCTCTCAAATTACCTCTCCATTCCTTGTTGCCACATCAATGGAATCCTGCTCCCCTTTTATCTGGCACTCTAATTCTTCAACTTGGTTTTTAAGTTCACCAATGTTCTTCTTGTGATGAATAAGATAGCCGAACTGACGTGCAATTGGCTGCAACGTGAAATCTACAAGCTTACCAAGAATGGAAGAAATCACAGCTTCTCCAGCCATGTCTGATGAGAAAGTTATGATGAAACAATAGCTGAAAACTGCAGAAAGAAAAGCAACTAGTCAGTATCATGTTTAACCATTATACTAATACCATAAGATTTCACACTTGGTGCGAAACAGTCCTTGTAGACATAGTTTTAACAAAAAAAAAAAGACTTAGTTAACTTTTTTTATTAACAAATTTCTAATATTCCCTAAAGATAACAGATAGAAACTTGTAAAGATAGAGGTATTTATTTTTTTGTTGCACATAAATTATGTATGCCAATATGCTGTCAAAATAACTGTTGTCAACTGATATGGCCCAGTCAACAATTCTACCTTAAATTGATGGATTAGGGCCTCGGATTCTGGAATTGTTATACAATTTTTAACATAATTTTACGGGTTCACACCAGCAGAGTTGGTTCCTATAAGTGAAAAACAAACACATACCGACTACTGAGTCCACATTAACATTGTTTGGCGGCAACAACGATGTTAGAAACTAATATTCCAGGTGAGTTATGTGCAGTAGCGTTTGCCTTTATCATTTCTTAAGCTAATCAGATGTCCACTAACCGTGATGTCAGTCCAATGAATGTTGGAATGCATGAATAAATAATTATACATACCTAATCTATATGCAAATCAACACTCACCCCAGAAAACAAAACAGATTTTGATATACAATCGAAATGTATAGACATAGAGATAACTATATTGGTCATTTAGCTTAGAGTCAATTAACTCCTATACAGTCACCATCCAGATCCACACTTCCTTTGGGTACGACAAACACTAAAAAACACTGAATTATGGACATGGATAGCAACAAGAGAGCAGTGATTAAGAATGGTTCATGTATTCTATGATCCTAAGATCATGTAATAAACAAGGTGAAGATGGATTTTCTAACATACCTCTCTCTCTCTGAATTACTGAGGAAGAACAACACCGCAGGCAAGATAGTCCTTCCTTGGGCTTGATGAACTTTGGCACAAACTTGACTTTTAAGGTCTTTTGGAAGTTTAAAGTCGGATGGACAAGCAGCATGGCCAATATTGGCCGCACATCATGAAAAACTCATTAAAGTAAAGATAAGGGTAAATTTTATTGACACCCCTTGAAAAATGTCCTAATTACAGAGGCGCCCTTATAATTTTTAAAATATTATTGTCACCCCTTTTCAGTTTTTGTCTTTAACAAAATGTAATAGAAAGTGTCAAATGACATTACTACCCTAGCAAAATATTACTTTCTTTCTCTTATAGATTTGATACTTTTTTTACCTTTAGATTAAGTATTTATTTTACCAATATTAACTCTTATTTCATATTTTATATACCAGATATATATTATATAATAGCAATAAAAAAATAAGAATTACAATTTGGGTTGATATTACTACTGTTTTGTCGCAGTTATAACCTTTCAAGGTGAAGTTATCACCTTTTTAGGAAGGGCTTATTAAGATTGAGGGTGGTGTTACCATTGTTTGGGTGATGGTAGCATCTTTTGCGATACTCTTACTACATTTTGGAGGTGAAGTTACACATTTTGGGATGTCTTTCAAATTTTTGGTACAGTACAAAAAAATAAAATGTACAATAGTTTTATCCCGACATAACATAATGAAGAAGGAAGGTGAGAACTAAAAATCTCCCTGAGAAAAAGGATGAAACACTGAATTATGGACATGGATAGTAAGAAGAGAGCAGTGATTAAGAATGGTTCATGTATTCTATGATCCTAAGATCATGTAATAAACAAGGTGAAGATGGATTTTGTGCTAGGAGCTGAATCAGAAGCAAACACTACCTACGAAGGTTTATTGTGACAACAAGTCGGCTATTTCTCTTACGAAAAATCCGGTGTTTCACGGGCGAAGCAAGCACATTGAAATCAAATTTCACTACATTCGTGAACTTGTCAAGGGAGGTAAAATAGAAGTGGAGTTTTGCAAGTCTGAAGACCAGGTCGCCGACATTCTCACAAAGCCACTGAAAGTTGAAGTTTTCCACAGTTTGAAGAACAAGATGGGGATGCGTAACTCTGAAAGTTTGAGTTTAAGGGAGGCTGTTGGAATTTGATCTAAACTCAAACTTAGAGTGTTTATTTTATTTAATGTTGAGTCTTGTTAGTTTGAGTAAGTCTGAACTATCTTTGCAGACCTGTAGGAGTTTGTTTTCAAGTTGTTTTAGTGGGCAGCAGCTGTGTCTTAAGAATAGGACCTGATGAGCTATTCTTTAGAAGTAAGTTGAGTCATTTTAGGATTCTGTTATGAGTCTTTGTATTTTCCTATAAATTAGTGCCATACTTGCACTGTGAAAATCATCTTCTGCAGTCAATAAAATTTCTTTCTTTCTTCTATCTCTTCTATTGTTTTCTTGATCCTGTTTTTGGGAAATTAAAGACTTCAACTTTAATTTCCTGCACTAATCTCCAATAATCATTGGGCATTGAATTGAGAAGAGATGTAGGAAAACATAGCATTATTGATTAGTTTCCTCCCTTAATCTTTGATCAATGCTACTTAAAATGTTGACCAGTGTGGACTTAATAAATCACGACTAAATTAACTATTGGTCCTAACATTTATTAGGACCCACTACTTATTCAATGATTGTAATTGATTAAGTCAACAAATCATGTAAGCATTTTATGTCCAAATTACATTTCTTTTAACCTTCACTGAAAGTCGGCTCTATTGGTAAACAAATTACCAAGTGTACATGAAGTTATTTTCTCTTTGGGTGGGGCTATTGCCATTTCTTTTTTCTCACCCCATTTAATCATCTTACTTTAAACTATTATGTTTACCCCATCTATTCCCACCTCATTGTTTACTAAGTTCACCACATTTATACTCATTCAATTAAACTATTAAATATATATAAAAAATCGAAACAAAAATAGTATTTGAAACGAAATTTCAATGTTCCGAGGTGATTTATATTATTTTGATATATTTTCACCAATGTCTTTGGAATATTTTGAGGTATTTTAAGACATTTTGGTATATTTTAATTAATATTTTAAAAATAATTATTAATTTTTATTCTGCTTCTAAAATATTTTCATATTTTACATCAAAACGAAATTTTAATCATTGTCCATAGAATAGGTTGAAATAAAATTGAATGAATTTAATTTTTAATCAGTGAATATAAATGAGATGAACTTAGTAGTTTAAGTAAGATGATTAAATGGTTGAGAAATGAGATTTAAGGGATGGGAGTAGCCTACCCTTTCTTTTTTTAAGTTTTTTTCTAAATATATCTTCTTATTTTACTTACCTACAGATTAAAATGTCTTTTGATTTGAGTTAGTATATTATAATACTAGGTAAAAAAATGATTAAAAAAATAAGGATTAAATCAAAAAGTGAAACAAAAAACACTTTTGCATCAATGAAACATCATTTGGTTCTTAATTTGAAGGGTAAATGACATTTTCAATTCGAAAGATATTTGGTTTTTTGATTTATGCTCAAAAATACTAAAATTATTATATTGTACCGTCAATCAAATCAAAGGTAGCGACGTGCTATACTTTAATAAAATTGAATAAGAAATGTTGATCTAAAACACTTAAAATTGAGTACCATGCAAAGAAGTGTGCATATAAAATCTATATATATATATATATATATATATATATATATATATATATATATAAAACAATCAAATTAGGTGGGCGGTGGATTGAGAAGTTTTCCCTCCCACTTTCTTTTTTTCTTAGAATTTAGAATTTTTTAATTCAGAAGTTAAAACTCCCTCTAATCAGACGCTGACATGTGTTATTGGTAATTACCCCACCAACTCTTCAATAACTAACCATTATTTTTTTTTAAAATTGAAAAGAATCACTTTTTACCACCCAAAAACTAAAATATAATTATTTATTTGAGTTAATAGTATTTTTGGTTTCTAAAATGCGCATTTTTTATTAGTTTAGTCCTCATTATATCAATGTTGTCAATTATGTACCTAACGTATTCAATCCATGTGAATTTGGTCCCTAATCATGCATTTTTTTCGAAAGTGACCACGTGTCATTTTTTTAGATAATATCAAATGCCTAACGCTTGATAATTTCATCAAAAACTTAACGGTTCGTCTATGTAGGGACCAAAATATACGAATTAAATATTTTAGAGATCAAATTGATAAAATTGATACAATGAGGACTAAACTAATAAAAAATACAAACTTTAGGGACAAAAAATGTTATTAACCCTATTTATTTTACTTCTCAAGTAATAAAATAAAAAAATTAAGCAAATTATAATCCTGTGCATCGCATTGGGCCGACTATATATTTGTAAAACAAACATTTTTTTGGGGTGAGAGGGCTTGAGAAATCTTCTATCCTTAAATGCTTAATTTCTAATTTTTTAAAATATTTAATTAACCCCTTCCAATCAATTATGCTATTTGGCTATTTAACTATACCCTCCATCTTTTGTAATTACTCTTGCTACGTTTTTAAAACTATTTCAAATTTAAATTTTAACTCATCTTTCTTCACTTTTTAACATTTAACTAATATTTTTAATTCATTAATGGATAATTTTTCAGTAATATGTGAGCTAAAAAAGGAAAAACAGGGTGATGACTGGGGAAAGATAAATTTTGTGCATCGCACGGGAAACCCGCTAATATGGTTCAATAACAAACAAAAATGTCGAAAATGCAAAGAATATATAATTTTGGACTACATTGCTATTTTTTTTTTTATCTACTTGAGAATGTAACTCTAGAATTTTAGGTTCTGTTTGACTTGCATTTTTGAAAATAGTTTTTGAGAGAAAAATTGTTTGACTAGTTTTTTTTGTTTTTATTTTTTAAAAATTGAGAATAAAAAGTGGATAAATTTAGAAAACAAATTAGAATTATTTTGTATATTTTTTAAAACAACTTTTCCAAAATTTAAAAAACATCACCACGATCATACTTCCACCACCACACTTTCACTATCACCATATTTCTGTTTTAATTATGTTTTTTTGTTATTGTCCAAATAAATTTTACCCGTTTTCTATTATATAGAACTATTTTTGGAATCATATAATCAAACAAGTTCTACAACAAAAAAAAAAAAAAAAATAGTTTTTTAAAACTCTTTCCAAAAATAGTTTTCGGATATTATTGTTATATATAACAATTAAATAGGACTTTAATCTTAAAAAAATTAATCTATTTTTTGATCAGTCCTTTATTATTCAGAATTGACATTTGGGTACTATAATTGGATCCCATGACGACACATTTAATACTTCATGACGAAGTAAATTTTCAAGTAGCCACTAATGTCTTAGTACGACATTGGCATAAAAGAGGAATTTGAGCAGGAGACTTTTTTACGGTCTTTTTGCTTTGCTTCGTTGCGAAGATTGATCACATGTTAGCTTCTATATAGTTGGCGATAATATGTTTGTATTATTTATTTTACTAGTTAACGGGTTAATCTTAATTTCTTATGATCAAATCTGTTTTAATTTATTTATTAAATGAATTTAAAAATGAATTATATTCACCCATTATTAATCTGTCCATTTGTCTCTCCTATTTCCACTAAAGAAATCAAACTTTAAAAAAAAAAAAAAAATTTAATGAGTTTTGATTTGAGCCAACCCACAGTGGCACACCCAATAATTTCGTCCTTTATATTTCGCTATGGGATGATTAGAGATCACGATACCAACATTATATTTTTTGGCATGGTAGTGCTGTCCTTTTTATATTTTTTGTTTTAGCGGTCAGAATATCTGATCCAATTTATGCGCACATCGATTAATCCCTCATAATATGTCCTAAGGATTTTTATCAAGATTCGAACTCAAAACATCGGAGTTTACATCTCGTTCATATTACCACTTATGCTACCTCGTTTGGTCTCAAAAGCCAAAATGGAGATGGGCACTCTTAAGAATAAAACAAGTCGCAACCATGGCACCCTCAAAAGTGAGCTTGATGCTTCTCGTTGACACCAAAAAGTACAAAGTTCTCTTCGCTGAAGCTGGCAAAGGCTTCGTCGATTTCTTCTTCAACCTTCTCTCTTTGCCTGTTGGGACTGTCATCAAACTTCTCACAAAGCAATTCATGGTGGGCAGCCTCGCTAATCTTCACGCTAGCATCGAAAACTTGAGGGAAATCTATATGCAACCCAACAAGGACAAGAACTCTCTTGAATCCCAAAAGTTTTCGCTACTGGAACTCCAATTTTTGTTGTTCGATAATGTCTCAGATGTGAAGAACAAGAAGTTTTACAGGTGTCCGAACTGCTACAGTTGCCTAAACATCGCCGATGAGCATAGGCGGAGCTGTTAAAAGGCCAGGGGCACTTGCCCACCCTAAAATTTTTCTTTTTTATTACTGATGAGGATAGGTTTTTTTGGGCTAGGCTGCCACAACGACCGAGCCCAAAGGCTGAATAAAGACTCCGAAGCCCAAAAGGGAATGACCCCAACCGGCCCAAGTTCGATCCTCAACCCACGGCCCAAGTTGGAGCCTGTTGCACCATGCGCTCCAAGGACAAGGAAAACCAGCTCTGATTTCTCAGAGTTACTCCCTGCAAAAACAGAGGGATGGTGTCGAACGAACCCAGGCGATTGTGGGCACAAAATCGCCGGCGGTCAGAGTGGCTCGCAGAGAAAGGATGAACGGTCCCCACAAGATCAAGGAAAGGAAGAGCAGGGACAACAAAACCCTAGGAGCAGACACCATATAAATAGGACAGTAAAAGGAGGAAAGGGGATCGAATTCCTGGGCCTTCTTCCCCGTCTTCTAGCTGGTATTTTCGCCAAGATCCCTAGGACAGCCTCAAGAGAGAGCATCGTTTGTGGCCCAGAGCCAATAATTTTCTTGTAATCAGTTGAAATCAATATACACAACCCAGGAACAAGAGCCTCCATTACAGTGGACGTAACCCAAGTCTTTTGGCTAGGGTGAACCACTCACATTTGCTTGTCTATCATCGTTTAACTTCAATTTCTCTGAAACCCATCTTATAAAATTCAAGAAGAGCCTAATCAACTCGGGCCTGGGAGATTGATTTCCGAGGAATCATCAGTTGGCGCCGTCTGTGGGAACGGTTTTCATCGTTCTCCTGAGAATCTTATATACTTGATGGTCTCTACTCGGAATATGAGTAAAGCTCCTGCCAATCCCCAAGGCCACCAAAACTTGCCGGAGATCTTTCCGGCGCACATGGAGGACGTTGAGGGTCATCCACCAGCGGCGAACATCCCTCCGCTAAACGAACTGGAAAACTACCATAGGACTACAATACAACTGATGAAACAGAACCAGGAGCTGATGGATTGGATACAGTCTCATCAGCTCCCCCTTCCCCGATTTCCCCCGGCTCGACAAGAGCCTCCTCCCCCCCAAGACGAGCACGATGTCGCTCCCCCACACCAAGAGCGCCAAGCCCCGCCCAACGAGGTGACTGAGCTCCATGAGCGTAGCCATTCTGGCGAAAACCACCGGAGAAGACTTCCCGAAGAACTCGACGATGAAGCTCACAGTAGGGCTAGGGCCGCCTGCCAAGAGGATAGGCCCTACCCCCAGAACGCGAATGACCACGCCTGGGAGCTTACTTAAATTCCTGCGGCTCCCCCAGGCGGTAGGAACTCTGACGAACCCCGGAAATTGGGAACCAAACTCCCAGCCATCTCCAGAGATGAAGAAATATCTCCTTATCCACCCCTCAGGGTTCGGCGGGAGATCCCGGATGGGAATTTCTCCCCCTCGCCTGGGGACGAAGTGGTAAAACTCGGATACCTCCTCGGGGCGGAAAAAGTGAAGAAACTCTCTCAAGTTAGCCCTAGCTTGAGGAAACATCCTTCCCCACGCCGCAATGAAGGTCAATAACACCGCCCAGCCAGATGGGAGGAGCATGGCGGGACAGAAACTGAAAAAGTGAAGGACCTCTCGTATCAAACTAGGCAGGGGAAATCGAAGCCCTAGCGAGAAGGGGCCCTCGAAGAAGCAAGCTTCACCAGTAATCGAGCTGTGGAATCTGCGCAAGCCCGCAGAGCGCACGATCACGCCAGGGGGAAAGTTGAAGCGCCTAGCAAGGAGCTGAGCCTCGTCCCCATCAATTTCGCTGGCTTCAACGCAGCCAAAAACTCGCTCCATAACATCGAATGGAGAAGAAGGAGTAGCCATGAGTGCAAGAATCGAAAAGAGATCTCTTAGGAGCAACAGGGAAAGAAAAGCTTATAGCAGCAGAAAACTAAGAACTACTTGTTCGCTCAGTAAAAGGCAATCATTCCCTGAAGGCCTATTTATAGGTGCCACAGGACAAGCCTTGTCACTGCCGCCGAAGGCAGTTAATGCACGTCCCTCGCCATTAATGAAGGGGACACGTGGCGTTGTGGGGGCTTTTTGGACGCCATGATCGAGGGATCACTAAGCCCTCTGACGACGCACGTTCTCAAACGAACGAAACTGTCGGACTACCACTACGAGTAAAACAGCGGAAAAAGACCAAAATAGCCCTAAAGAAGTTCAAGAGACCCAAGGGGAAAGCGTGAAGGTCGGCTCGATTCAAAGAAGCTCGGCCACAAGTAAAAAAGCAGAAGTCAGCGCCTAAGGAAAATACAACGCAACCACAAGTCAAAGAAGTTGTAGCAAGGCATCACGCAACAATCATAAAAAAGAGAAAGCTACAAGAGTTCTCATTTTAGCATTTAAAGAAGTTACAATTGAGCATTCCACAGAGAAACTACTTGAAGAGTCACAAGGAAGTTGGAAACAGCAGGAAGGCCTCAAATCGACCTCAAGAAGCAATCTCTTCATCGCCTGCCCCCTCACCAGATGCCCCTGCTGGCACACATGGTCCCTCCGCCGCTGCCACCACAGGTCCAGGCACCTTCTCCGCATCAGGAGCCACACCCTCAGGGAGATCAGAGGTTCCGGCCTCCTCAGCCATCACGACGGCCTCCTCGGAGTCCAGCACTGGTACGAAAGGGTCCAAGTCCAGGTCAGGATGAGCCTCCTCAAGTTGATCCTTAAGGTTTAGAAAACCCTTCACAAAGCCGGAGGCGCAGTCTTTCTCGAGCTGCGAAACACGAGACCGCAAAGACAACAGCTCGGAATCCTTGGCGACCAGGTCAGCCTCGGCGGCCTTGAGTTTGTTCTCCTTGGAATCCATGACCTTGACAAAATCCTGAAGGCGAGCATCCAGCTCGTCGTTAATCCTCTTCAATTCAGCGGCCTCTGAGGTCAAAATCTTCACCTTCTCCTCGGCAGCCTCCTTGCTCACTAACAGGGCGGCCCTGGAATCCTTTGCCTTCGAAAGCTCCTCGTTGTAGTGGAATCCTAGCATCTTTACGCAAGTGAGCGTCTTAGAAGAAAAAGGGGTCAAACAAAAAATCCCTGGAGACCTCGGTATAAAGAAATACAAGAGAAGAGAAAAGACAAGGATAGAAAGTACCTCTGCCATGCCCCGGATAGTGCGATCGACCTTCTTGTCGAAAGGAACCCGCATGGCTGCCCTGGGATCTGAAGTTGAAACAAGGTCGGACAAGGCAGCAACTGCGACCTCAGGGTCACGCAGGAAACCATCCCCTTGATCCTTAGATGGAGGTCAAGCGAGGCCCATCTTCCCACCTTCCTGAGGGGCAGAGTGAGGAAGAACTGCTGGAACCTCGCGTCCTTTGTCTGAACCTCCCTCGGTCGATGATTTGCCCCTAAGAGCCTCAACAGGGAGCAGGGGGGAGGCGCATCCTCGCGGGGAAGGAGGATCTCTTCCTTCTGCTCAGAAGTAGCAGGTGGGGGGTCGGATACCGACGCACCAGTAGATAACGGCTGGGAATCCTTCGCCACCTTCTTTTTCTTCCTCGACTTCTCGGCATCTGTGAATACCGTCATTATCAAATCTTTCTTCATAGGGGCAGTTGGGGGAGCAGGGGGTGACGAAGGCACTGAGGGTTGCTCAACTGGAGGCCCGAGTTCGTAGAGGGCTAAATTCTCATCCGTCACCAAATCGAAGAAGGACTGCGACCCCGAATCCTCGGCTCTAGCAACCCTTGCCGCTTCCTCGACCCCAAGGACATGACGGTAACCTGCAAATCAGAAGTTAAGTCAGAAAAAGAAGAATAGGGAAATAAAAAGATGCAGCTAAATTGAAGGGCCTTACTTATATTCCTTGGGGCCCCCCAAGACCTGGGAATGAGAGGGACGTCCTCTGGTTTCCCGGAAAGCTCCCAGGAATCACCTCTAACAAAGAAGAACTTGGGTTTCCACCCTTTGTTGGAAGAAGGAAGCCCGGTGATCAGATTCCTCGCCCTGACCCTTTTCGAAAAATAAAGGAAACCAGCAGAAGGGGAGGACTTAAGTTGAAAAAGGGAGGCAAATTCATTAATGGAGGGCTGAGAGTCGTTCCCACTCTTCAACCAATGGACAAGAAATCCGATCAGGAGACCCCATCCGTTTGGAGAAAGTCGGGCAGGGTATATGTTATAAAAAGCAAGGACAATCCGGATGAAAGGATGAACAGAGAACCGCAAACCAGCGCGGAAAGCCGACTCGTAGAAACAAACCAGGCCGGGGATAGAAGAATTGCACCTCTCATGCACGTCAGGGGAGTGCAAAAGAACGAAGTCGGGAAAACAATATTCCCGCCTCAATTCGTCTAAATCCTCATCACTAAGACAACTGGGAGTCGACGCCGCACAGCAAGTTAGGTCGGCTTGATCCCGACGAACCCTTTTTCTAGGAGTTGGAGGAGGAGCCGGTTTGGATTTCTTAGTTTTTGGCGCAGCGAAAGAAACAGGAGGGAATGACGATAAAGGACGAGCTTCTTCTATAAGGACGGACCCGGAGGCAGAAACCCCAAGGGCAGACCCAGACACGGCCCTATCAGAGGAACTGCCACTTCGAGAACCTGAGGTACTTGCCTCGACCTCTTCACCCACTTGGTCCTCAGAATCCGATTCAGAGGAGGAAACGACCCATTTCCCCATCGAAGGACTAGACCTTAAGCCAGAATGGAGGGAAGGCAAATGTAAAGCGCAGTCCGCCAAAAAGGGAGGTCTCAGACACCAACCTCGAAGGAATGACACCCTAAGCGAGGTAGGATGGTCCACGAAACACGTCAGGGGAGAAAGGTCGTCGGAACAATTCCTAAAATAGCTAAACCTCCATATCAAGAAGCGAAACCCAAAACCCCACCAAGGAGGGTTGAAGGGATCCAGGTCAAACAAAGAGTAAAGAAAGAAGGAAAGGCGTACCTAGACAAGGCGCTAGAAGCAGAAGAGAACCGGGAACTCGGAAACCCTAAAGACCGCCTGAAAGTCTGAAACGAAGCGCTCCGAAAGCCCAAGGGGGGTGAGGCAAGCACGAAGAGATTCAAAAGATTCAAAAAGCAACTCTAGCGAGGGGGTTCCCCCGCTTTTATACACGACATTCAATGTCAGGAAAAATGAGGCGGCAGGACGCGTCTCCAGAACCGTACCGACTGGAGTCACCCCATGGTGACACATGTAAAAAAAAAAAAAAAACAACATCCCATCACAGCCAGCAAATTACAGAATCAGCCCTGAACAGCGTAAAGCCGCCTGACCACACATTCCGCCACGTATGGGGACCGTAAAGACCTCAGAAAAGGCATTTATTACCCCCAGGTCAGAGAAGACGTCATTCTCGTGACCAGGGGCTGGGGGGCAACTGATGAGGGTAGGTTTTTTTGGGCTAGGCTGCCACAACGACCGAGCCCAAAGGCTGAATAAAGACTCCGAAGCCCAAAAGGGAATAACCCCAACCGGCCCAAGTTCGATCCTCAGCCCACGGCCCAAGTTGGAGCCTGTTGCACCACGCGCTCCAAGGACAAGGAAAACCGGCTCTGATTTCTCAGAGTTACTCCCTGCAAAAACAGAGGGATGGTGTCGAACGAACCCAGGCGATCGTGGGCACAGAATCGCCGGCGGTCAGAGTGGCTCGCAGAGAAAGGACGAACGGTCCCCACAAGATCAAGGAAAGGAAGAGCAGGGACAACAAAACCCTAGGAGCAGACACCATATAAATAGGACAGTAAAAGGAGGAAAGGGGATCGAATTCCTGGGCCTTCTTCCCCGTCTTCTAGCTGGTATTTTCGCCAAGATCCCTAGGACAGCCTCAAGAGAGAGCATCGTTTGTGACCCAGAGCCAATAATTTTCTTGTAATCAGTTGAAATCAATATACACAACCCAGGAGCAAGAGCCTCCATTACAGTGAACGTAGCCCAAGTCTTTTGGCTAGGGTGAACCACTCACATTTGCTTGTCTATCATCGTTTAACTTCAATTTCTCTGAAACCCATCTTATAAAATTCAAGAAGAGCCTAATCAACTCGGGCCTGGGAGATTGATTTCCGAGGAATCATCAATTACATATATAGATATATATATAATTTTTTTGTGTAATCTCTAAACTGTGCCCACACAAAACCAAAAATAAAAAATTGGATCCACCCAAAACAAAACAAAAATGCTAGACCCATTCAAAATGACAAAAAAAGTTGGGCCCACCAAACCACCACTCATTTCTTGTGTGCAATGCAAGTGCCCATAACTCACGCGACAAACAGGCAATACTGCAACATGCTTGAAATTGATTACTGTTAAAAATTTCAATTCTATGTGTATATTGTACTATTAACAAGACAATTGTTGTTATTTGTAAGGTTGTAATTAGCTCCATTTTTTTTTTTTTGTAAAGGGTTGTAATTTGCTCCTTTTTGTTATTAATTGTTTGCATAGACCATATTACATATATTGGCTTTTGATCTTTGTGTGTTTAATAATTTTTTACCTAACTATTATGATGCTAAAAATTAAGGTATTAATTGAAATGAGTTATACGGGCTTAGCTTGGATAAGACTTGGCTCGAACTCGACTCGTGTTCTAAACGAGTTGAGTTTGAACAATTTTTTACGTTCATTTTAAAAAAAAACGAGTTTTAGAGGCTCGACTCAAGCTCACAAAACTAGACTTGTTTATATGTAAAATAATCGAGCTACTTGGGCTCGGCTTGGTTCGGCTCAGCCCGGACTCGGGCTCGACTCGAGTTCTAAATAAGCTGAGCTTGAACAATTTTTTATGCTCGTTTAAAAAAACGAACTCGACAGACTTGAGTTCAAGCTCGCAAAGCTCGGCTCGATTAATATCTTTACTAAAAATATAAATGTATCACCTTATTTTTATTTACTAGAGGAAAAAAAATTAAATTTTATAGTTAGAGCGTGCCCACCCTACAATAGATTCCTGGCTCCGCCCTTGCCGATGAGCCAGGTGTTGTGTCCTAATTATAGGAATTCTATGTCCAGAGGTGCCCTACGTTCCACGGACAAGCAAATATCTGACACTTTTATATAAAGTTTATAAATGGATTTTTTATGGTATATAAATTGTGTATAATTAAATTTATATTTTGTGATAATTGTGTTTATTTCAATACCTTTTTTAAAGTGGTCTAACATAATTTGTTAATCCAGTTATGACTTAAATCGTTAATATTGACTCTATATGAAAATTATTTTATGTGTGATTGATCAGTTGTATGGAGAATTGATAGCCCTATTCACTGTGCTTGTATTGAGCAATGTTAAGAACTTTGTTGCTGCTCTATTCACTACTTTTGTTGTTGAGCTTGTTCTAATGCAACGAATAATGGATCATGTTAAAAATTGGTAAATTGTTCTTCAGAGTTAATTTCCGGGAAAAAGTCTAGACTAATATGGCGATGTCTCAAGTTAGATCCTTACTAGTTGATCTGATGCATTTAATTGCACACTTCCAAGATTTACATGGAGTCCGTGTTCAAAAAATAAAAAAAATAGATTTAGATGGAGTCCAAAAGACAACCCGTAATCGATACATCTTTATATTGTAAAAGAAATCTTGGTATTCATGTTTATGCCATTGTTAATCTATATATGTTTATTCCACATCAATTAGACTAGGAAACCTCAGTACTCTTTTGTACTAAAAATAAACCTCCTCGTGTATAGACTAAATTACACCAAAGCAATATACAATTGATATTCGCTTTCTATTCTCTTATTTCACGGTCATAATGTTTGAGATTGATTTATGATGTGGTTTCTTGTTAGGGTTTGAAGAAGGAAAATATTGTCTTGTGGTTTCTTATTTCATGGTCAAAGGCATCTATGGAGTGTAAGATTGTCCTCACCAAAGTCTTCATCATTGCTTTTTTAAAGATTAAGAGTCTCACATTTCATCACTAAATTTCTTTAAATCGTAGTAATGTGTCTCTTTTCACATTTTGTTAACAACTTTATGCTCTAAATTGGAACAAAAAGAGGCACATTGCTTTCTTGTTAAATGATGAGACTTTTAATCTTCTAAGAGAAAAGTGAAAATTTTAAAATCTTTCCAGCTAGGGTAAAGTGTGAGTAGTTCTATGGTTTGACAGTGGAATTTGTATGAGATATCTGCCTAGGTTGATTTGGGAGTGGGAAGAACTGAACCTCTGCAAGATAAAGGAAAATGGAAGAAAAAAATAGTGAAAAAGGAGAGTAAAAAGTGAAGAGAAAAGAGGGAGGCTTTTTATTGTTTGGTAGGTGGCAATGTCGGCTTTGTCTTCCACTTTTTCTCAAAGAGGGTTTGATTTCGGAGGGTTTGTCTTCCACTTTTTTCTCAAAAGCAATGTTATTACGGATCTAATACGAGTACTTAATCTATTGTGATTATTGGATTAACAGTAAGTCTTAGTATTGAATGAATTTCACTATTAATTCAATAACTATAAGGTATTATATTTTTTTTAATTATCTCCCTCAATTATGTACAAATAATATTATTATTTTGATATTTGTGGTAGTAGCATATGGCTATTTTTGATGTCCCGCACCTTTTTTTTTTTTTTGGTTCAATGGTCAAGGGTGTCCCGGCTAGTTTACGTGCACCTTGATTAATTCCCTCTCTGGTCCAATTAAATGTAAGTCATCCACGCTGGGACTAGGATATTCATGAGGGATAAATCCCTCATGGCCTGACCTTAAGAGATTGCCACTTGCCAAGATTTAAATTCAAGACGTTTGTGTTTACAGTTCGCCCCGCACCATTTTTTTTACCAACTTTTCTGATATTTGCATCTGCTACCTCACGAATTACATTTCTTAGCTCATCCCATCTCCTCTCAATGAGAATGTGTTTAGTTTAAGCATTAAGAAGGACCGGATTGGATAAACTCATCCATTCCAAACCCATCCATCTGACCCTTGGACTAATTATAATGATAATGTATCTTCATCCCATGTTTGATTCAAGTATTAAGAAGTAGTGGACCCCACATTTATCTCATCAAATACCTTGTTTGAATGGACTATTAAATGATGGTATAAACATTAAATTACTAAAGAACCCTCAAGATAAATAGTGGTATTTATATCTTAAATATTCTTGAGGGTAAAAATATATTTTGCACAAATACTCCTCAACCGGAGTATTTAAACCCATCAAATAGGTAGGTTTATTTAAGAGGTAGGTTTACAAGCACCATTCATCTCGGCCGGGAGTATTTTTTTGTGATAATATTGGGCCCAAAATATATATCCAACCATGGGTATAAGTGGGATAAGGTGAACCCAGACATATTATTTCCAGTCCCTTTTTAGTAATTTAATGACAGTGCAATACCGGTGGCTTAGGTTGGATAAGTTGAAATATAAATTTGAATCTAAGTTATAAAATTTTTAATTTGCTTAATCTGAATGATTTAAATTAAAAATTATTTATTGTTTAAGCTTTTGAATTCAAGTTATACAATTCAGGTAAAACAGCTTAGAATATGATTTATGTTTAATTCAAGTTGAATTTCTGCTGGACCTAGAATTGAAATGAGGTTGAGATTTGTTTACCAAACCCAACTTCTGTATGGTAGGATTCGGGTTGACATACCAAAAATGCACCCCTACCACTAAACATAACAAAGTTCTTGAAAGTTATAGTTTCGTAGTCCCCTTTCCCTTCCCCAATGAATCCTCATTTGTTGAAAAAAAATTTAAAAATTTATTAAAGGAAATGGTTATTGAAAAAAAAAAAAAGGAGAGCAATTTCAACTAGCCCCTTTTTGTGGATTTCTGCATACACTTATTATTAGTTTGGACAAAGTTATTCTCGACCAATCATTATTTTCTTTCTGTTTAAGTTGAACACTTTAATTTAATCTTTTTGTGTATCAAATTGAGAGGTGTAATGCAGATGACAGAGGTTCCTCATTTAAATCATGGAATGACAACTTTTTTAATTCTAGGCTCATCATCTCCTTGTATACATTATGAGTTAAGAAGGTGTAAATTATCAATAAGAATTTCTTACAAGCATTGTATCTGTGGATATAAATCTCACAAGTCAAACTGAATATACCTATTCTTCCAACATTTTTCATTTTTAGTCTCTTTTTATATTCCATCTATGTCTCCATATACAAAATTTAAAAGTAAATAGTATTGATGAGGCCAGGGAAAAAATATTTTTCCTACCTCCAATTTGTTCTATCATCTTGGAGAAGAACCAAACAAGGGAAAGGAAAGACTGAGAAGTGATTATTAGAGTTTCTCCTTTAACTTTCATGAACCCAAATCCAAGATATATCTATGATCACAACTCTACAGAGGGTGCTAGAGAGATGGAGTAACTAAGAATTCTTACAATGAGTGCAAAAGTCAATTCCAAGTGTCAGTGCCAGAGGCAAATCTGGTTATTGGAGAGAAAATAAGAAGATCCCATGTTTCACACTTGTAAAATTTTTTATGTTATTCTTGTAGATTGTTTTATTATTTTTAGAACTTCAAGCATAAAAAAACGAGTCTTAAAACGATGATTAGATTGTTTCATTGTGATATAAAAGTCAATGTTTGAGTCGCGAAAACCATCTCTCCACATGCAACAATTAAACTTCTTACATCTACTCTTCCTTAAAACCCGTAATATCAAAAACCTTGTGCACATAATCGTCTTTTTATCATTTTGTCTATAAATAAATAATACTAATTAAATTTTTTAATGAATATCATCCATCTGAGGGAGTTTGATTACGAACTTGGATGAGTTATAAATTTAGAGTGTAAATTTATGTTTATAGGTGGGGATGAACTCCGAAGATTATATGGTTCGTTCTCTTATTGAATTTACCTTTAATTTAGTTAGTTATCAAAACTCTCAACTTTAAAGAACTTTTTATTTTATTTAATCATTCTTGGTACCAAAGATTTCTCTAAGGAGACGACTTTGGAATTCCATTCCAAGTACTACACGGTAATTTCTCTTAGGCTTAGGAGCTTTGTGAAAATACACCCACTTTTGAGGGCAAGCAACAAGCATAGACGTGAGAAAAGACATCAATGAGAAAAACTTCTTCTTCTATCTTCATCATTCTGCTACTCAACCTTTGGCAGACTATTTTTCCTTTCTTTGCTTCTCATTTTATCATTGTATCAGAGTGATCGATCCATAGTGTTTGCTGAATTTTTTTGTCAGTCATCCTGATTCTTCGACATTATTCTGTCCTGTTACAATGTCATTGAGTCTGTCCAATTCAACAAGTTCAGAAAATTTGCCTGCAACGAATCCAATCAACGATGCATGTTCTCCATACTTCCTTCACTCTTCAGATCATCTTGGAATTGTCCTTGTCTCCACTCTACTTAATGAAGAAAATTACCCAAACTGGAAAAGGTCCATGAAAATGGCCTTGAATGCAAAAAACAAATTCGGATTTGTTGACGACACCATAAGCAGACCATCACCAAATTTGTCAGAAACACAAGCATGAGAGAGATTCAACGACATGATCCTTTCATGGATTCTCAACTCTATTGACAAGAGTGTTACCACCAGCGATATATATGCAGCTACTCCTCGTGAGGTATGGCTTGATCTTGAGCAACGATTTTTCGCAAAGCGATAACCCTCGCATCTTTCAATTAAAGAGGATATTTACAATTTTTGACAAGAATAACGTTCATTGGCTTCTTATTTTAATGTCTTCAAATCTTATTGGGAGGAGTTGAATACTTTCATTGTGATCCCAACATGTACCTGTGGAGCCATTTCAAAATGCACCTGTGAAATATTTAAAAAGCTCCAAGAGATGCAAGAAATCGCACAGGTCTATCAATTTCTCATGGGCCTTGATGACACTAATGCTCACATTCGTAGCCAAATTCTTGTGATGGATCCCTTGCCAAGTGTGAGAAAGATCTATGCAATCATTAATCAGGAAGAAAAATAGCGTCTTCTTCATCTTCCCACATCCATTGCATCTAGGAATGTTGCCATGTCCGTCAATAATATTTCTCAAGGCAATGGGCGTGGACGCGGACGTGGATGAGGACGACCTCAATGCGATCACTATGGTGCTTTTGGCCACTTCAAAGACAAATGTTATGAACTAGTTGGTTATCCAATTTTTCATGTCCATCTAACAACACAATGACTTTGATGCTCAGCATCATGATTCTTTACATGGTACAGCAGCTTCTCCAGTACCAGATTTATCTGCAGATCAATATCATCAATTATCTTGCTGGTATATCTTTTATTTTTTGTAACTCTGCTATTTTGCCTTCATCATCCCCATGGATCATAGACAGTGGTGCATCATATCATATGATACCAACCTTATCATCCTTTATGAACGCTACACCCACTCCCTATGCCAAACTTGTCAAGCTCCCTATAGGTGACATTGCCCCTATTTCCCTCGAGTAAGTTAATTGGACGAGGTGAAGTACATGACTGGCTTTACCATTGTGTGCCAACCACACCACTTCTTCCCAGAGCCATGCCAGCTAAACATCTCCAAAAGTTCAACCTTTGGCACATGCGTTTTGATTCTCATTGTGATGTTTGCATTCTTGCAAAACAAACTCGATCTTCTTTTCAACCATGTTGCAATAGAAGTAATGAACCATTTGCTTTGATTCATTGTGACATTTGTTGGGGGGGGGGGGGGGGGGGGGTACCGAATGCCCCTTCTCACACTGGTGCACATTACTTTTTAACTATTGTTGATGATTGTTCTCGTTGCACTTGGGTTTATCTTATGCGATTTAAATTAGAAGCATGTTAACTTATTCAACATTTTTGCACTATGGTAAAAACCCAATTCAAAGCCCTAGTACGTATCATTCATACTGACACTGGGGCAGAATTATTGTCTAACCCAATGAAGGCTTTTGATCAAAACAATGGGATACTTCGTCAACGTACATGTGTCGACACCCCCCAGCAAAATGGTCTGGCTGAACGTAAACACATCCATCTTTTTCAGATTACTCGTGCATTACGTTTTCAAGCCCACCTCCCCTTGACTTTTTGGGGGGAGTGTGTTCTCACTGCCACCTATCTCATAAATCGTAAACCCACACACAATCTTAATGGCCAAACTCTATATGAGATGCTTTTCAAAAGTGTTCCTTTGTCGTGTTTTTGGTTGTTTATGTTATGCGCATACCATTTATTCCCATCGTCACAAATTTTCATCTTGAGCACCCAACTGCATATTTGTTGGATACCCTTTTGATCAAAAAGGATATCGAGTCTATAATCTTGACACTCATTGCATTTTCACTTCTCGTGATGTAACCTTCATCGAAATTACCTTTCCGTTCCAACACACCAAGCCTCAAGATCCCTCAACCATTGTCATTCCCAAGCCCATAAGTGACACCCAACCCCAAATAATTGTTAAAATATCACCAAATCTATACCCACCACAGAACCTACCGTGCACCTCTAATCTCCCCCAACGCACCATCACATGATCGACTCATCTTCGAGATTATCTTTGCCCTACATTGTCTCAGGTTTCCTCATCCAATTCCCCTACCATTCAACCCTGGACAGGTACTCCTTACACTTTTTCTCAATACCTTTCTTTCCACAATTTTTCTGCTAATCATGTTGCTTTTATCCCTGCTATTTCTAATCCTATTGAGCCTAGATCTTTTCCCAAGCTGTAAAGTTCCCTCATTGGCGCGAAGCAATGGCAGCAGAAATTGATGCATTTAAAAAGAACACATGGACCCTTCGGTCATTGCCAACGGACAAAAAACTCATTTGGTGCAAATGGGTTTACAAAGTTAAGCATTGTTCAAATGGTACCATTGAATGGTACAAGGCGCATTTAGTTGCCAAAGGGTACACTCAAATAGAGGGCTTAGACTACCATGAGACTTTTGCCCCAGTTGCCAAACTTGTCACTGTCCGTTGCGTTCCCGCTATTGCATCGATTCACAATTGGCCACTTCATCAACTTGATGTCCATAACGCTTTTCTTAAAATACCACAATTATTTTGTCCTCCACTAATACCAAATTGATCGATAATCCACTAATACAAAAAACTAAATGCATAAAAATAACTACTAGAACATGAAAAGTTATGTTTATTATTATTTTTCCAACACCCCCCCTTAAATATGATTTTTCTTCTCAACTCCAAGCAAACTTCTTAATTTGCAAAAGACATCCTCTTTGAGGGGCTTAGTGAAAATATCGGCAATTTGATCTTGAGACTTCACAAACTTGAACTCCACATCTTTCTTAGTCACATACTCTCTAATGAAATGAAACCTTGTGTCAATATGTTTACTAAGATCATGAAACACCGAATTTTTTGTCAATGCTAGTGCCGATTTGTTGTCAATGAACTCCAAGTAAATGCGGTATCTCCGGCCCAATTACTATCACAATAACCCGCAAGTTTGGAATTGTTAGAAGAAGAATATAGCAATCCATAATCAAGTGTACCTTTGATGTATTTAAGAATTCTTTTTGCCGCCTTCAAATGGGTAATGGTAGGAGCTTCCATATAGCGACTTACAAGACCAACACTAAAAAGAATATCCAGCCTTGTGCATGTTAAGTACCTCAAGCTTCCCACTAGGCTCTTGAAATGGGTAGAATCCAAATGCTTTTCATCTTCATATTTTGACAATTTTACACCACATTCAACGAGTGTGCATACCGGTTTATAATCTTGCATCTTGAATTTTGCTAAAATTGCTTTAGCATAACCTTCTTGAGAGATGAAAATACCTTCCTTCATTTGTTTCACTTCAATGCCAAGGTAGTATGACATAGCATAATGTCGGTCATCTCAAATTCTTTAGCCATTGCTCTCTTGAAATCTTCAAATATTCTTGGACAATTTCCTGTGAATATCAAGTAATCCACATACAAACAAACATAGAGTATATTTGAATAAAGAGCATGTTCGTGGGGACACTTGGTGAAATTATTTGCTTGAAAGTACTTGTCAAGTCTACTATTCCAAGCCCTTGATGCTTGCTTCAAGCCATACAAAGACTTTTTTAATTTCAAGACTTTCTCTCCTTACCCTTTCACAACATAACCCAAGAGTTGTTCAACATACACCTCTTCATCAAGAAAGTCATTCAGAAAAACGGACTTTACATCCATTTGATGAATTTTTCAGTCATTTAGAGCGGCTAAATAAATAATCAATCTAATTGTTTCCGAACGAGCAACGGGTGCAAATACCTCATCATAGTCAATACCCAGTCTTTGACTATAGCCTTTTGCAACCAACCTTACTTTGTACATCTCCACTTCACCTTTGGCATTTTCTTTGTCTTGTACACCCACTTCACTCCAATGGCCTTTTGTCCTCTAGGGAGTGTGACAAGTTCTCATGTTCCATTTCTTTCAATAGCTTCTTGTCATGACACTTCTCCACTTCTTGTCTTGTGCAGCTTTCTCATAGCCTATGGGATCATAATCGGCAAATAGGCAAAAAAGTGTTAGATCACTAAATCTTTGAATTACCTCTTCGGTTTCTTCATAAATATCTCGAAAAGTCTTCATGCGAGGTGGTCTTTCACTTGAACTTGTTTCGGATGATAATGGAGTTGCTTGCAAATTAGTGGGTGATGGTGGTGATGGTGGAGGAGAATAAATGGGAAGTTCCATGATCTCATTGGGCTCATCCTCTTCTTCAAAGAAAGAGAAAAAATCGTAGTCTTCTTGTGGAGTGTTCCAATCCCATTCATCTTCTTCATCAAACTCAACATCTCTACTAATAATTATCTTGTCATTGCTTGGGTTATAAAGCTTGTAACCTTTGCTTCTTGAATCTAGCCAATGAAGACAAACTTTTCACTCTTGTCATCTAGTTTGGTTCGTTTCTCATTCGGCACATGTGCATAACATACACTTCCTAAGACCTGCAAATGAGAAACATTTGGCTTGATTCCTCCCCATGCTTCTTGTGGTGTTTTGTCTTGAGCACTTCTAGTGGAACATCGATTTAACAAGTAAATGACACAATCAATAGCTTCTACCCAAAACTCCTTGAAAATTTTTTTACTCTTCAACATACTCTGAGTCATGTCAAGAATGGTTCGGTTTTTTTTTTCTACAACATCATTTTGTTGTGGTAAACTTGGAACCGTTAGAGGATGGTGAATCTCATTTTCTTCACAAAAAATTTTGAATTCATTTGATGTGAATTCACCTCCTCTATCGGATCTAATTGCCTTAATATCTTATCCATTTTGTTTTTCAATCAAAGCCTTAAACCTTTTGAAAACACCAAACACCTCCAATTTTTGTTTTAGAAAATAAACCCACGTTTTCCGGCTAAAATCATTAATAAAGACTTACCAAATGATGGTGGGTCTATAAGGCCGCAAACATCCGAGTGAATAAGTTGAAGTGGTTTGGTTGCTCTTGAAACGGATTCTTTGGGAAAGCTCTTTTTAGCTTGTTTTCCAATTAGACATCCCTCACAAAGTTGATCTGGGTGGTTGATAGAAAACAATCATTTCACCATCTTCTTTCTAGACAACAATGTTTGTCTTCCAAAATTCAAGTGCCCAAATCTCAAGTGTCATAACCAAGAAGAATCTTTAACACATGCTTTCAAGCATTTTGCCACATCACTTTGAATATTTAACAAGAACATTCTATTTCTTGTCATCGGCACTTTAGCAACCAAATTCCTATTTCCATCTCTTATTGAAAGATTATGATTTTTCATGCAAATATCATAACCTTTCTCCAAGAGTTGTCCCAAGCTCAAAATATTATTTTTCATGTTTGGCACATAGAAAATATTAGAAATAACTTGGTGTCTTCCATCCTTCAAACGAATCAAAATATTACCTCTTCCCATTACCGAAATTTGAGAAGAATCTCAAATAGTGACTTTTCCACTCACCGATTCATCAAGCTCCGCAAACATCTCTTTATTTCCACACATATGATTACTACCACCGGAGTCAAGGTAACACACATTCTTGTCTCCCTTTTGCTCTTCTTTGTATGCCAACAACAAGGTCGGCTCTACCTCTTCAACTTTGTCTTCAACAAAGTGTGTTATTTCTTTCACAAATCATTTCTACACTCGGAAGCAAAATGACCATATAGATTACAAGTATAGCATTGAATATGAGATTTGTCATACCTCCCTCCATATGAATTTGAATTGTTGCCTCTTCCACGTCCTCTTCCACGATGTGATTTTTGGCCTCTTTCTTCTTTGTTGGACGTATTTTGGCCAAAATTTTCTCCTCTACCTCGTCCATGCCCTCTACCTCTTTGACTTCCATCTTGTCTTCTTTCTTTTTCTTTGAAAGAAAGCTTGGTTTGTAGCACTTGCTCCAACGGCTCTTGCTTCTTCTTGCCTAGCTGTTCTTCATGGGCTAACAACGATCCCATGAGTTTGTCAATCGTCATTGTGTCTAAATCTTTAGATTCTTCAATGGTTACGGCAATATAGTCAAACTTGGGGTCCAATAAACGGAGGATTTTTTTTCTATTACCCGGGTATCATCATAGTGATCATCACCATACGTTTTCAAATTATTCACAACCACCAAGATTCTTGTGAAATAATCTGAAACTAATTCCGATTCCTTTATACGTAAAACCTCAAATTCACCTTGTAGAGTTTGGAGGCGAACTTTCTTGACTTTTTCAACTCTGCTATGAGCGGTTTTAAGAACATCCCATGTTTGCTTGGACGTGGTTGCACTAGCAACCTTCTGTAACATAGCATCATCCAAGCATTAATGGATGAGTGAAATAGCCTTTTGATCCTTCTTCTTTGTAGCTTACAAGACTTCCTTTTGGGCTTGACTTAAGGAAGCTTCATCTTGCGGTGTTGTGTAATCAATTGTTACAATCTCCCATAAGTCTTGAGATCCAAGAATTGCCTTCATGCGAATACATCAATTCTCATAGTTATATTTGATGAATCGAGACATTTGAAATGGAAGCATTTCATTCGCCATCTCTCTCTTACTCCCTTTTTCAACACTCAAGCCTAGCTCTGATACCACTTTGTTGGAATCTAGAGGACTATCACACACTCACTAAAAACTATAATGGAAGAGACTATTGAAGATAGGAATAACTCTTTCTATTCACTCATATCCAAATAGATGTATTACATATGATATATATAGACTCTCATATATAACACATGACATACAAAATAACCCCACTACATAATGCAATAATAAAAATAATAAAGACCCCACTCCTCCATTACTTGGAGAATTAAAATACCACAATTACTTTGTTTCCCACTAATACCAAATTGATGACCCACTAATACAAAAAATTAAATGCATAAAAATAACTCCTAGAATATGAAAAATCATGTTTATTATTATTTTTCCAACATGACAATATAGTAATTGGCAATGATCCATCAACCATCTCCCATCTGAAGGATATTCTCCAGGTGAGATTTCACATCAAAGATCTCGGTCGTGTCAAATATTTCTTGGATACTGAAGTTGCCCGTTCTCCGAAAGGAATTGTTTTAAGTCAACGAAAGTATGCCCTTGATATTCTCCACGATAGTGGACACCTTGGTTCACGTTCTACTGCTTCTCCTATTTAACAACATCTGCACCTCTCTAATACTAAAGGATATCTCGTACCTTGTCTACTTAACAATCACTCGTCCAGAAATTGTTTATGTTGTCAACATTCTCAGTCAATTCATGCATCAACCTCATCAACCTCATTATGATGCCGCAAATACCTTTCCTTCGATATATCAAATCCTCACCGGGCGAAGGCATTCTTTTACCCTCTGATAGCTCTCTTCAACTCTCTGCCTATTGTGACTCTAACTGGGCCAGTTGTCCTATGACTCGCCGCTCAACCACTGAGTACTTCATTATGCTTGGACATAGTCCCATTTCATGGAAAACAAAGAAACAAATAATTGTATCTCGTTCATCTGCTGGGACAAAATATTGTGTTGTGGTCGTTGCTACATGTGAACTTGTTTGGCTCAAATAATCAGGCAGTGCTCCACAAATAATTCTTCATTACGATAATCAGGCAGCCCTCCACATTGCTGTTAATCCAGTTTTTCACGAACGCACAAAACATATTGAAATAGATTGCCACCTTGTTCATGAAAAATTAACTTCGTGTATCATTTCGACCACTCATATACCCACGCAACACCAGCTTGCCGACATATTCACAAAGGCCCTTGGCGGTGAACAATTCCATTGTTTATTGGGCAAGATGGGAGTTACGGATATCCATGCGCCATCTTGAGAGAGAGTCTTAGGAGAACAACACATGCTACACGTTTGCTGAAATCCCTCTCTAATCATTCCCAGAAGTTTCAACTTTCCATTCCTTTTATAGAATTTAGTTTGAATCTTTAGCAATTACCTTATTTATATAACAAGATTCTTGGTACAAATCCCATGATTTATGCGATTGAATGTACACTTACTGTATATACGTACAAGCATAGACGTGAAAAAAGACATCACTGAGAAAGGCTTCTTCTCTTATCTTCATCATTCTGCTACTCAACCTTTGGCAGATTATTTTTCCTTTCTTTGCTTCTCATTTTATCAACATCCAAAGAAAAGTAAAGTTGATGACTACAATAAGACTTGACATTAAAAAAAAAACCTTTGACAAATGGTTGATGATAATTAAATTACAATATTATAACTAGCCACATGTTACGGACAACTCAGTAAATCAAGTGAGTTAATATATAACTAGCCACATGTTCAAAAAACATATTTATCTAATATTATGGATAGAAAGTTGAATTTTCTACTTATAAAAGCATAACAATGTCAAGATTGATCCAATTTTCATCTACATTAACCCAATAGTACAAAATTCATCTCAAAAAATTTTTCCCCACTAAAAAATATCAATTTTTTTACATAGCTCCCAATGTCAAACAATTCAATGAACAAACTCTTCAATAACAAACCACCCCAATTTTTTTTTTTTTTTTTACTAACGAGGAACCTCTCTAAGATAAGGCCATTTTAAGCCATTTCTACGAGATAAACCCCGGATACTTATAATTACCCGCAAAACACAGGTATCAATTAAGTTAGGGAGACACCAGCGAGGATCGAACTCCTAACGTCAGGGTCTAGAGTTCAGGTCCAACCCCACGTTGCTAGGCTACCTGTGTGGGTGAACCCCAATAATTTACACCTACCTCTTTCTTCCCTATTCACTTACATCTCTCTTATTTTCTCACTATTCACTTTAATTTTAATTTATGCAATTAAAAAAAGAAATAATAATAAATTATTATTTAAAATATAAATATTATACGATCAATGTTTAATTTTTGATATTTCAGTGTGTCGTCAGACACATGATTATTGCTAGTATAAATATAACTAGCCACAATCTAACATATTAGAACAACAATACGCTTATAACTGAAGGTGCACAATATAACACACTCATAGTCCAAGGTGCTATGTGAAACAACCAGAAATACATGGGTTGCCCAGTTGTCATAATATTTTATGAGATTATTTATGATCGGTCATAATATTTTGCTATCGATCATAAATAACTCAAATTGATTTTTAAAAGATGGAACTTAATCTATAATAATAATAATTTTTTATAACTGCTTTTTTTTAACTACCACAGTGTTATTCCTATTTATAATATATACTAAAAGAATCAATTTAAGAGAGAGATATGTGACTACCAGTCGAACCAAAACAAAATAATTTTTCTTGATAGGTGTGATCCGTTGGATATAGATCCAATTTTTCAATTTTTTTGATTCCTTGGAATTTGTTTTTCCCGTTCCCGGCGAGATCAAGATGCCATAGTGCTTGAGAAGCTTTGCCTCACAAAATCTTATTTTCTCCTAATTTTTAATTATTTAATTAACTTTTTCCAATTCAATTCCACCATGTGACCTATATAACCACTCTCAAATTTTTATTAGAGTATTTTTGTATTTATTCTTTTTATATATTTGTCAAGGCTATTTTTGTCAATGTACCCATGCACTCTAATTATAAATACTATAGAGCATCACCCTTAAAGGGTATGCATTCCATAATTCTACATGGTATCGGAGCCTTTTCTAGGACTTCTTGAATTTATTTTGTCATGTCTTCCTCAAGCCTTTCCTCCTCCCCTGTTACTGTTTCCTCTTCAACTGGAACCACAATCTCTTCTTCTTCTTTGTCTTCCTCATCCCATCCTGCTCATGATATCTCCAACATCAAAATCTATATTTCCATCGTATTGGACTTTTCCAACTATCTTCTTTGGCGTGAACTCTTTCTTCCTGTTTTCAAGATCTATGATGTTTATGGTCTTATAGATGGTACTACTCCATGTCCTTCACCTTTTCTCTTTGAAGGTTTTGATCTTCCTCTTGCCAATCCAGCGTACAAATCATGGTTACAAGTTGATTACTTGGTTTTTTTCATGGATTCAAGTGACAGTTTCTTCGGATATTCTTCATGCCATTATCAAGCCAAATTTCACTCCTACGGCACGTGAGGCCTGGCTCACCATTGAACAATTATTCCATGATGAAGTTAATTCTCGCGTCTTACAATTGAAGATGCAATTCTACCACAATCCCAAGTAGGGCTGTCAATTTTCGACACAACACGTTAACACGACATAAATCGAACACGAAATTAATGGGTCAAACACGAAATAAACGAGTTAATGGGTTAAAATGAGTCAATACGCTTAAACACGCAAAAAATCATGTCGGGTTCATGTCAAAATAAGGTCAACCTAATTTTGACCTGATTAACCCGTATATTTTAAACGGGTTGACATGATTCGGACACGAACCTAACCTAACCCAACCCATTGTAGATCCGTTTAACTCATTTATGACAGTATAATTTGTCTATTATGTATTACTGATGTGATCTTAATATTATTAGTTATTGTTATTAGTAAAAAAATTATTTAAAATTTTGGATGAATGATTGAATAATGTATTTAATGTTAATGAACTGGTGTGGAAATAGGTTATGTGTGTTAAACAAGTCTGTATTATGTGTGCTAAACAAGTTAAACAAATCATGTTATGTGTGTTAACCCAAAAATGACCTATTTATTAAACGTGTCAAACATGTTGGGTTTGGGTAACCTGTTTAATGGTTAGTGTTTACACATATTGACACGATTATTAAATATGTCAAGTTTAGATTTTGAGATTTTTTACACCAATTTAAAATCAACCCGACACGAAATGACACAATCCGTTTAACACCCCTAATCCTAAGGGTCATTACACCATGATGGTTTATCTCCAACAATTGAAATCCATCGCTGATTCACTTGTGTCAGTGGGTAACCCCATTTCTGACACTGATTTGATCATGCAAGCTCTGGCCAGCTTTCCCTCTTCATATGAAAGTGCCCTCACTGCAATCTCGACTCGGCTTACCTTTCCCTCTTTTGTAGAAGCTCGATCACTCCTTTTGATTCATGAATCCGTCTTCAGCCAATGGCCACATCCACCAATTCTTCTGCTAATTCCTCTACAGCGTTTGTGGCTAATCGAGGTGGTTCCTCGTCTTCTGGTTCTCGTGGTGGTAGATGCTGTGGTCGTGGTCACAATAATCGCAATGACGAACGCTATGACAATCGTCATGACAACTCCTCTTCGCGTGGTCGTGGGAAATTTTGTTATTCCAACCAAAATCAATTTTTCGATTACTATTATTCACCGCAAAATCGCTATCCCAACTGTGGTCATGGATCGTCTATTTTGGGATCTCGCCCATCCTATTTTGCACCTAGTTGGCAACCTTCTCTTTCTCAACCACCACCACCTGTTCAATGCTAGCTCTGTTTTGAATTCTATCACACTACGCGTGGCTGCCCATAAAATTCTAAAGCTTTTCTTACTGATACCAATTCTTATTCCTTTGTCGCTGCTCTGCCAGATACCTTTGATCCAAATTGGTATCTAGATATCGGTGCCTCTTCTCATGTGACGCTAGTCTCAGGTAACTTGTCTTCACTTTCTCCCTACACTGGTTATGATCGCAAGTGGGTAACGGCCACCCTCTGCCTATTTCTCACATTGGCCATTCTTCTCTACAAACCCCCACTTCATCTTTCAGTCTTCGTAATGTCTTAGTTGCTCCTCAAATCCAAAAGAATCTTCTTTCTGTCAAACAATTTAATTCCGATAATAATTGTAGTATTGACTGACTCTTTTGGATTTTCTATTAAGGACCTCTGGACGAAAAAGGTCATTCTCAGATGCAATAGTTTGAGTCCTCTCTATCCTCCAGCTCTTTCCACAGTGCAAGACCGTTCCCTGGTGTCTGCTTTTTTCGGCGTGCCGTGTGTCTCCTCAGCTCTGGCATCGCCGCTTGGGTCACCCCGACCCTAGGATTTTATCTTTTTTTATTAGATAATAGGTTGTTAGACTCTTCTCATAGTCGAGTTGATTTCAATTTCTGTCAGGCTTGTCAATTGGGTAAATATGTAAAATTACCTTTTTGGGATTCTCATGTTCGTTCTGATTATGCTTTTGCTTTAATTTATTTGGATTTATGGACATCCCCTGTTCTTTCTTGCACTGGGTTTCGTTATTATATACTGTTTATGAATGATTTTTCCAGCTTTTGTTGGGTTTTTCTACTTCGCCATAAATCTGAGGCTTTTGAGCAATTTAAATTATTCCATCAATATATTTTGACTCAATTTCATGTCTGCATTCAAAGTCTTCAATGTGATAATTTTCGTGAATATGCTAACAATTCATTCAAGTAATTTCTTAATACCTATGGTATCGGTCTACGTTTAGCTTGTCTCCACACTCATGAACAAAATGGAGCCATTGAACGTATGCATCGAACCCTTCTCAATATGATTCGCACTCTATTATTTTAAGCTTCTGTTCCTTCTAAATTTTGGGTTCACGCTTTGCATGTGGCTGCTCATAATATGAATATTCTTCCCAAACCCATTCTGCATAACCTATCTCCATTTCAATTGCTTTATGGGCGCCCTCCTTCTTACACACTCCTTCGAACTCTTGGGTGTGCTTTTTAACCCAATCTGACATCCACTACTCCAAACAAGCTTTCACCCCGTTCTTGGATATTCGGATAACCATAAGGGTTATAGGTGTTTTGATCCAGGTACTCTTTACCTTGTGAAAGTTTTGTCTTCTTGAGGTCAGGGATTCAAACTCCCTTCTCTCCTCCCCTCGCGATCCAAAAAAATAAATAAATAGGTGTTTTGATCCCAAAAGGAACAAAGTAATTATCTCTAGGCATGTTATTTTTTATGAGGACCATTTCCATTATCCCTTATTTCAAACGGCACTCAGACAATCTCCCTCAAACCATAATTTTCATACCTTATACTTTACCCATACATATGATATGATCATCTTTCTCATAATCTTTATCAACTTCGGGCCCCCCTAATTCTGGCTTCTATCCATTCTCCAAGTCCTCATCCAAATCCTCCTAGTTTATCTCCTTCTTTATCTGATAGGAGTCATGCACCTCGTCAACCACAGAGGCTCCCTCATGCCTCTTCTCCTCTATCTCAATCTTAGCAGCCACATCCCACTCATCCTACTTTATCTCCAACCAAGAAGCCTCCTCATTCTTCTGCGTGTTCAGCACCCTTAACCGATAATCCACATCCACCCGCCCAACGTATCCCTTCGGTTCATACTTATCCTGCTCCCTTACCCACTGCGCAATCTTTATCTCCTGTACGTTCTCCTTTATCTCATCCGAATGATAGTCACCAACTCACCCCCTTATCCTTTTGGTTCCTACTTATCTCGAATCCTCACTCACTGCCCAATCTTCGTATCATCCTCTATCTCCTCTACCAGAATTTCTTGGTCCAACCAATCCAAATCCAGTCCCTCCTTTACCGTCTGATCCCAACGCCAATCATCATCCCATGCTCACCCAAACCAAAGATAGTTCTTGTAAGCCTCGCATTTTACCTTCTATGCTCACTCAATCCTTTCTCTGGCGTTGTGCAGTGCGCGATGAATATAATGCTTTGCTTGCCAACCATACTTGGTCATTGGTTCCTTTGCCGCCATCTTCGAACATCATTGGATCAAAATGGGTTTTTAAAATTAAACGCCACCCAGATGGCTCATTGGAATGTTATAAGGCACAACTCGTTGCTCAAGAATTTAATCAGCAACATGGTGTTGATTATGATGAAACGTACAGTCCTGTGGTTAATCCCACGACAATTCGGACAGTTTTTTCCCTTGCATTGTCTCACAATTGGCGGGTTCATCAACTTGATGTAAAAAAGAACGTAAAAAATGTCTTTTTGCATGACAATCTCATAGGTTCTGTTTGGTTAGGAAGAAAAAAATGATGGAAAGTGAAAATGATAGAAAGTGAAGTGAAAGAAAAAAAAATGATAGAAAATATATTTTCATGAATGTATTTGGTTAGAATGAAAAATTTACGGGAAAATTTTAAAACAATTTCATTATATTGTTTGAAAGAAAGTAAAGTCATAAGAATTTTTTTGTAATTGTATAAATTATCCTTAATTATATTAAATCGGTCTAAAAAAGAAAAAAAAATGTAATTACAATTGAAAGTTAATTTTTTTTTAAAAAGTGGCTCGAAACCTAATTTTAAGACAGTCACCAACACAAAGATCTTTGAGCCAAATTATGCGATTAATTAAATTCATACCAAATTTTTTTAAAATTAATAACCAATAAAATATTTTAAGCAAAATAAGGGTAAAATAGGAAGTTAGTTATAGATCACAACTTTCTTGCATTTCCTTGTGTTTTTTATAAGAAAAAAAAAATTGGTTATTTGTGAGAAAATTCAAGGATGAAAGAAAATTATTTTTTCTATCATTTTCATTTTCATGCTAACCAAACACATGAAAATTTTAAAAAATTTCTCTTTCTTGTATTTTTTACTATTCTCTCGCTAAACAAACGAATCTATAGCGGTGGTTTACATGCGACAGCCTAAAGGATTCATTCATCCTGATTTCCCAGATTATGTATGCCGCCAACATAAAGCTATCTACGGTTTAAAACATGCACCTCGTGCTTGGTTTTAGCAATTTACCGTGTTCTTGGATCGTCAAGGTTTTCATTGTAGCAAGTTTGATTCATCCATGTTCATTTATCGCTCAGCTTCTACTATATGTGGCTATCTTATTATTATATGTGGATGCGATTTTGCTCACTGCTTCCTCGACAAATCTTCTAAATTCTATCATTGTGGTGCTCAAACAAGAATTCTCTATGACTGACTTGGGATCTCTTCATCCCTTTCTTGGCATTACGATTACTAATAATTTTGATGGGTATTTTCTGTCTCAGTCCAAATATGCTACAGACCTCTTCGCCAGAAGCAATTTGCTTCATGCCAAACCGTTTAGCACTCCCCTTGCGAGCAAGTCATTGTCTTCCACATCGTCTGATCCGCCTTATTCGGATCCATCACATTATCGTAGTCTTGTTGGGGCTTTGCATTATTTGACTTTTACGCGACCATACATTGTCTTTGCGGTGCAATTATTCTGTCAACACATGCATACCCCGTGTGAGTCTCATTTCATGGCTGTCAAATGAATTTTGCGATATCTTAAGGGTACTGTCCACTTTGTCTTCAACTTTACAAGGGACCCTTTGATCGAATTGTCGCCTATTATGACGCGGATTGGGCGGGCTGTTCTAACACTCTTCGTTCTACAACTGGATACTGTGGTTTCCTTGGTTCCAATATCGTCTCCTGGAGTGCCAAGAAACAACCAACGGTGTCTCGCTTCAGCGCAGAGGCTGAATACTGTGTTGTTGCTTATGTTATTGCTGAGACTTGTTGGCACCGGTCACTTCTTTCTGACTTGCATGTCCCTCTCAAACGGCCCACTATTGTTTATTATTTATTTTTTTGGTCAGACCATCCGGTATCCGGAGACCACATTGGGCCCCGACTAAATCCAGATTCGAGCCGGGTAGGACCCTTTCGGGTGGCAAAGCTCTCCCTCACAGGTTTTAAGGCTGCTGCGTTCCCAAAGGCTCGAAACCGAGACCTTTGGTTAAGCTAGCAGAGCGCCTTACCAACTCTGCTAAGCCCCCGTGGGTACTATTGTTTATTATGACAATGCGAGTGCCACTTATTTACTTGTCTATTATGTTCAACATGCTCGCACAAAGCATATGGAGGTGGATATTCATTTTGTTTGAGAACGCGTGGCTTTGGGATTCCTTTTTTTTCATTATATTTCGACTCATGACCAATTGACTAATATTTTCACAAAGAGTTTGCTTGCGGCCAAATTCAAAGAATTGCGGTCCAATCTATGTGTGCTTCCACCCTCTGCATAGCTTGCAAGGGCATATTAGAGTATTTTTGTATTTATTCTTTTTATATATTTTCAAGGCTATTTTAGCCAATGTACCCATGTACTCTGATTATAGTGAAAATTGAGAGTGAGTCCCTCTAGATGAACTTATAATGACTTAAGTCCTGAAAGGAAACTTATTTTGGGGTAAGTCCATGTTTAAACTTATATGTAGGTACTTAAGTCCACTTATTTTTTAAATCTCAAAATTATCCCTAACGGTGTTAGTTTTGTCCAGTTATGAAAAATCTCATAGGTTAGATTATTGAGGTATATATGGAAACTCGTGATTGAGTTACATATGGAAACCGTTTATTAAATATTATGACAATTAACGAAAGTTTTATATGAAAGTTATATATTCTGATAGTTATATATGTGAAGCTTAATGTACGAATAAATTGTTGGTCTATTAAGTCAAAATCAGATCACAAAATTTCCTTAACAACAGTAATGCATAATTTATGGAGGCTGAACAATGCTATTTTAGCCAATGTACCCATGTACTCTGATTATAGTGAAAATTGAGAGTGAGTCCCTCTAGATGAACTTATAATGACTTGAGTCCTGAAAGGAAACTTATTTTGGGGTAAGTCCATGTTTAAACTTATATGTAGGTACTTAAGTCCACTTATTTTTTAAATTTCAAAATTACCCCTAACGGTGTTAGTTTTGTCCAGTTATGGAAAGTCACATAGGTTAGATTATTGAGGTATATATAGAAACTCTTGATTGAGTTACATATGGAAATCGTTTATTAAATATTATGACAATTAACGGAAGTTTTATATGAAAGTTATATATTATGATAGTTATATATGAGAAGCTTAATGTATGAATAAATTGTTGGTCTATTAAGTCAAAATCAGATCACAAAATTTCCTTAACAACAGTAATGCATAATATATGGAGGTTGAACAATGCCAACAAAGTTCAGTAACATGAATGTTAATATATAGTAGCATTCATGTTACTATATGATTGAAGTTACAATTAGGGTCGTGTTACCAGTACAGTCATGTTACTATACTGACACTAATGTTACTATAGTGAATTTTAATATACAATTGTAAACCTTGAGACGTATATTATGTAACATACACTTTAATATTCACAGTAACATCAAATGTTTGTGCTCAGTAACACATCTAATTTTACAAAATACAAGACAATAATTTTTTACAGTAACATTAACTTTCGAATAATTTTAGTGAAAATACGATCCACAAATTGAAAATTTACAAAATGACGAGTAGTAACACACAATCAACAGTTGAATTACGACACTCAACACTAATTGTGAACATCAAGACATCGAAATTCTGAACTCCATTTTTCGGTTCACGTACAATAACATAAACTTTTTCTACAGTAACACAACCAAGGAATACTCGATTGTCTTGCACAACAAAAAAATCAACAAAATCGAAATCTATATCACTTTAATTTAGTACTAATGTATGAGTTCTCTTGAATCTTGATTACAAGGTTAATGCCCATTTTGACAAAATTAAATCCCAAATTGTTATTACTTTTTAATCATGTTACTATTTTTTTGTGAGCATGTTACTATTTTTTTAGTGACTATGTTACTGTCTTTGTTGAATATGTTACTATTGTTATTTTTTAAATATTAATATTCAATATTAATATTTTGTCGATGGAGTCCAAAGTAAACTGAAATAGTAAATTGAAATTGTATTTTATGGAATGTAATGGGTTTGAAATTTGAATATGAACAATTTTTGGTAAATGCCGATTTCTTGTTTTTCGGATAAAGAAACATTGTGGATTGGAAGATTGTAGCCAGATTTGAAGGCAATTATAAAGGAGATGTACATGGTTGGTTATTGTGTCCATAAACGTCGTTTATAACATTCCTATGGGGAAGGGTTAGAATAGTAAAATTGACAAAAAACGGAATTAAAACCAAATAAGTTTCCTTGACAGACTTATATCCAAATAAGTCTATATAGGGGGACCGGCCTCCAAATTTCACCTGATTATAAATACTATAGATCATTACCCTTGAAGGGTATGCAGGGACGAAACTATTAGTGGGTTGAAGCCCAGAGTTAAAAAAAATAAAAAAATTACCACTTTCATACAAGGCTACCAGCCCAACATTAAAAATAAATTTTTTGGGCCACAATTAAAAAACAAAATTTTTGGGCCACAATTAAAAAACAAAATTTTTTAACATAATAACACCTAGAAAGCTTTTTGTTTTTTCTGTCTCACAGTCACATCTCACTCACTCTCACTTGGCCCCTTCTTGTCGTTCCTTGCAACAACACAGCAGGACCACCAGGTCCACCACCGACCAAGCAGGCGAGCACCGACAAAACAAAACAATAGTAAATACTCTCTTTCTCTCTCGATCAACACACACCAGCACAACACAGTCTATGCACACACACAAAATAAATTAATTTTTAACAACACAGTCTGTGCACTGTGCACATAATACACAGTCTGTGCATTTTAATTTTTAACTCTAATTTATATTTTTTGTGCATTTTTCCCTTATTTGAATTTTTATGCATTTTTTCATAATTTATATTTTTGTGCATTTTGCCCTAATTATTTTCTTGATTTATTATACCCTGGATTAGTAATTGGGGATTGGTAGGTTTGCATGTATTTCTTGATTTTTTTTGGGCGTATGAACTTTACTTGTATGGGCTTTTTTTTTAATGTGAAATACTGTTTTTGTGTGCGTGTGCTTCTTGATTGTATTGTAGATTGTTTTAAAGGTGGGATTTGGTGAAATTTTATGTAGTAAAAAAATCAAGAAGTTTTAGGGGTCTTAGTTGAATTTTTGATAGAGCTGATTTTTCTCTTTTTAGTTGTGAAATTGTTCTTGGGTTTTGATGCCTGTCTTGTTTGATTACCTTTGGGTCTGTAATTTTGATGAAATTGGAGTTAATTTTAAAGGGGATTCTGTGTTGGCAGTAAAAAAGTGGATATACGCTGGATTTTTAAAGCATTTGATTGCAATTATAACAACTAGAAGTAGTGATTCACTGACCACAACTCACGAGCAATTCCTTCTCTCTTTCTCTCTACTTGTGAAATTTGATTGTTTTTAGTATTCATGTGGTTTAATTCTCTAATTTTCAGCCCTTCTCTACTTTATTAGGATGGAAAATCAAGAACGAAAAAGAGCAAAAATAATTTTTTCCTTCTTCAAAAAGAAAAGTGGAGAAGAAACATCAAATTCTACTCTTGAACTTTTGAGTCTAGTAGAAACACCAACAAGTGTTGATGTTCCTATGATTCCTGCGGCTGTTGAACCTCAAACAAAAGTTACAAGGATTCTTTTTGATGAGAATGAACTTGAACGAGATCCCGCATTGCGTATTCCGATATGGAAACATTCTGCTTATAATCAAGATGAAGTTAGACGTGCTTATATAAAGTGGGGACCAAATCAACCTATCTTGGCTGAGTATCCGAGGACTAAAACTGGAGTTTAAAATCGAAGATTTCAGGAAAGTTGGTACAAAAAATTTCCATGGCTAGAATAAACTATTTCAAAAGATGCGGCATTTTGCTTTCCGTGCTTTGTTTTTCAAGGTCGTGAACCTCTACATCCTGCATTTACCATTGATGATTTTAGTAGCTGGAAGAGAGTGAATAATGGGGTCAAATGTGTTTTCTTGTCACATATGGGAGGTCCTGCTTCCACACACAATAATGCTGTGAGAAATGTTGAGGCGTTGAAGAATATATCAGCGCACATTGATAAAGTTATGAATGTTCAAAGTTCAGAAGAAATAAAGAGAAATCGATTGCGTCTTAAGGCTACCATTGATAGTGTTCAATGACTTATTTTATAGGAATGTGCCTTGAGAGGTCGTGATGAATCTGTAATGTCAAAGAACCGTGGTAATCTAATTGAGATGATTAGTTTGATGACAAAGTTGAATGTTGAGATAAATGATGTTGTCTTAGAGAAAGCTCTAGGAAATGCAAAGTATATGTCTCCTATGATCCAAAAAGATATTTTTCATATTCTAGCTACTAAAGTAAGAGAAAAAATCCGTGAAAAAGTTGGAAATGCCAAGTTTTGTATTTTGGTTGATGAAGCAAAGGATGCATCAAATTGGGGGTGTCAATCGTGTCGTGTCGTATCATTTTCGTGTCGTGTCACTTTTGGTCGTGTTTTTTTCGTGTCGTATCACTTTCGGTACGTGTCGGGTTCGTGTCAATATTCGTGTTAATAAAAAATTATTTAATTTGACAACAACTAATATAATACTATTTAAAAAATTATAAAAAATTATAAAATAATTATTTTCTATCTACAATATTCGTTAAATAATTATTTTCTATCTACAGTACCCATTAATCGTGTTATTCGTGTCAAACCTTAATTTGACTCATTTATTACTCGTGTAAACTAATCGTGTTATTTTCGGGTTCGTGTCGGGTTTGGTTCGAGTCAGGTTCGTGTTCGAGTAAAAAATTGACAGCCCTACATCAAATAAAGAACACATGACAATTGTTCTAAGATTTGTTGAAATTCAG